>ML802891.1:147876-166802 GCA_009831015.1 Picea engelmannii
CTTGGTGTTGGAGTTGAAAGATCGGGATGGGATGAAAGGAAGGACTAAGGCTTTCAAATGGATTTGACCATGCATATTTTGATGATCCACTAATGGTGGAGAGAAACCTCATATATTAATGGTAATGGTTAGTGGAAGCTTCGTTTCTCCATATTTCGATTCTTCATATAACATAACATGTAGATTACATGCAACAACAACAAAAAATTCCATTTTCAGCCATCCACGATCAAATTTCCTTTTTGTCCTCATCTGAAATTTCCTCCAATCACATTTTTGACAACTCATTTACTACAAATCTTTTCAAATTTTACACATTCATGGTGATATCTTTTCAACTTCATAGAAAGGTGGCACATTCATTATGGAGTGAAACAAAATCAATTTTGAAAATCTTTCACACCAACCATATCATGAATTTTCTCAAACTTGATGCTAGTGTTCAAAAGCTTGTCCTTATAATGTAGTGGGACCATTTGAACACAACCTAGTTTGAAATATCCCTTGTTTTATCCCTTCAAACAATAAATAGTTTCACAACCTTTTCAAACAATATTTATTTGATTTTATTCACTCTCATTCAAAATTTGCATTCCCTTTGACGTTTGCATTGACCCAATCTGTGTTTATTATCATTCGATATGCATATTTCCTTGTCATTCAAATTGCCTTTTTTTTAAAGCGTGGTCTCCCAATCTTGGATACTCCAATTGAACAAGTGTTGCATGGCAGTGTAGTCTCTGTCGGGTTGGGGCCGAGGCTGTAGTTGAGCAGAATTTGCTTGTCAAAAACTTAGGGGACATGATTATACCTGAATGATGAGAAAGATAATAATGGACAGGAAAACAAAATAACATTGTTGAATTAACATGTAGAGTGTTTAGAGCAAGCTTTGCTTGTCAATGAATAGTTTTGCCTGACAAATGATCTTTGACACAGTTCTGTTAGTGCTCATATTCTTTAAAATCACAATAAGCATATCATCGTAATTAACAAGTAATCTAACTCGTAATTGCAAAAAACCAAAATCAAGATCAAGTTAAATATAAACTAAAATCAAGTTCACCAGTAATCAAGTTCACCAAGATTCCATTTTGGTTGTGGTTGGCCCCACCTGAAGGCATGTCAAAAGGGGATGAGGTCAGGTGAGTCCCAGGTGTATTTGGCAGAATAAATATCTCCTTATACATGGAACCTAATCTGAAGGGAAGTTTGTGTTATGCAAAGTGCAGACCCCAATCTCGAGGCATGTTTTTCAAAGCAACTTACATAATAGAATATGGACAGATATGTTTCTATAAACAAATTTTATCAACGTCAAAAAAATAGATTTAGCTTGTTTCATCCTTAGCAAAATCCTGCCTGAAATGAAAACAATTGCATATAAGTCTTATCGTTATTCAGGGACTGTGTGAAGTTGGCCGAAGATCCCATTGGCATAAACCGATATTTCAGATCAATTAAAATCACTTATATTTAGCTAAATCAATAAAAGAAAGTGTAGACATTTTTCTAGCTAAATCAATAAAAGCAAGTCTAGACATTTTTCTCAAGATATATTTGGACACTGAAATCTATAAAACTTGCTCAACTTTGGTTGATTTTAACTTTTGTGATAGATTAGCTAATAGAATTCTATAAGAATTGATGAATAAAGTTCAATTGAGCATATCTTAATTTATCCACTTGTTTGATGTGGTCTTAAAAATAGTTAATGTAATTTATTTACATATATAGCTTAGTGTGACCTGGCATTTTGTATTGGTTGCTGCCTATGTTGAATTATGCTTACCTAACAATGCCTCCAATTTCTAAACTGAATTTCTAATTTTGTTGGGTCGTTACCTTGCCTTTTGGATACTTTTATGGAATCTCAAAACTAGTGTTTTTATGGAATCTCAAAACTAGTGTTTTATGTAAAGGTTTGCAAGGCATGGTTACGGTATACAATTATGGATATTGATACAGAATTATACAACAAAAATCTGCATTTGAAAATACATAATATGGATAGATACAGTAGTATACATCTCACATATTACAAAAAACATACTTTTAAATTTTTTTTTAGAAAACTTAAAGCAATGTTAATATATATTTTTAATTTTCTTTAGAAAACTTAAAGCAATATTAATATATGAGTGTATTAGCTTAAGCCCCTCATAGTGCAGCAGCTTAGCTGAAGGATCATTGTCAACAGCATTCCCAAAAAATAAAAAAATATATATACAAGATTATTAGCAGAATTTGCAGTATTGACAACAACTCTGAAAGCTGAGCAAAATGGTGTTGCAAACTTAAGTGATTGCAAGTCATCATTGGATTTGCAGTGTAAAAGTTCAACTCAGACTCAACAAAAACTTGGAAAATAAAATAAATTTAAATGAGTGTTTTGCATATATGTATCTGTGTTGGGCAAGTTTTTGGCAACATTCCACCAAGTTTCTGAGATGGGAGATTCAGGAACTTGAAAACGTGTCTAGGGATGTGTGGATATAACCCCTAAATTTTAGGAAATCTCATGGAAAACGTTGAGTTCTGTGACACATGCATATCAATTATCTTCGGCATGCATCAAATCCTACCTCGTTAGCACAAGAAAAATATCTGACCAGTGTTAGGCCTCTAGTTAATTAACTAAACACCCTGATTAATCTCAAAGGACATATACCCAAAGCAGTAGTGTCCTCAAACCCAATTGAGCAAATTCCCAAACTTGGTCAAGGTATCAAGGTACACACCCAAAGAAATAAAAAGAAAACTCTTGAAATTTTGAAAAACACATGTTGATGAAGCTTAAACCCAATGATTGACCATGAAGGCCATAAAACAGTAAACCCAAAAATGAAAAAGACATTTTACTGATACTACATAATTTTTCACTGATGGATGTTCAGACATCCTGTTTTTGCATTCTCGTCTTTTCAGACAGTTTATAGACCTCATAAATAACCAGGCTTCACGCTTCAAACCACCAAAGCAAATTTTAATGTTAAAATGCAAATTCAATTAGAGAAAAATTTGGACAAATATGTGAATTTGACATTGATTTTGAAACAAGTCTAGTAAAACTCAACTCTAATAATGCCATCCACAACTTGGAACATGAAATTCAAAATGTTGAACCCAAGACTTGTTAGGCTTGCTACTAACATTGTTCAAAGCTACAAGATAAGAAATGTAGTTATAGTAAAGGAGAGGGGTCCAAAAAGAATGATAGTATGCTCAGGGTTTTATTCATGATGCTTTTCCTTTTTGACAAAACCTATATCTTTATATCACCATTGGCAGAACCTTCATCCATAATATCCATGGATTTATGATATAAATTTTGATTTTCTACCAAAAAAAAAAAACACAATGGCAATCAAATGATAACCTAGCAGCATAGTTCCAACATATAGTTGTATCTGGGATTTCGATATGGAAATACATACAAGCTACAAATACAATAGTACATGGTTGTGTATACATAAAATACAGTTAAAGTATTGTTGATCATATCTATCTGTTATCAGATGCATGATACAGCGAAAAAAGGCCCCATATCATACGTCTGAAAACAAACCAAAAATTGATAATTTAATGTGAAATTATAAGTTACAAATGTCATTTCCCCTCATGTTTAAGTCCTCAATTTTGCCTCTCGTTTGATTCCTGAATTTCACATCCCATTCAATTATTAGATTCTAAACAGTTGTCGGTGCCTGGCAGGCAAGCATAATGCATTTTTCTACCTGGAAAAATCCATTTCACCTCCCACGAGCAAGGGAAATAATCGAACAATCCTTAAAAGATGATTTTTTCTCCAAATGCCCCTGTTTCATGTTGGACATAGTCTCCTTGTAAGGAACCGGTCTTTTTTCCTCACATGTCAAGCGCAACGTGCTTTGGCTCCTCACCCCGGTAGTAGAAGGTGTTGAAGCACAAATCGTGGGAGAAGAGGGTACAAAGCGCCCATTCCACTTGGCTACTTGGTTCCATTATTAATGTGGAGTACCTGCCATCTGTGCCACTTTCCATGAACCTACAGATTATGCCATGAAGTGCCATCACCAACTCACAAGTTAAGGTAACTACATGGACCCACCACCTAACCTATGACATATCAGACTTGGTAATTGCGTAGAATGACAAGTTTATGAATGAAATATTACAAATGGCACAACCAACAGATGTCAGTGTTATGTTGTCAGTTCTTATGACAAAGGGAAACACCAATATTACATGTTTTCCAATTGATGAGGAAAACATGCTATGAAGCTGTATCTATAGCTTTACTTTACAATGCCCAACAAACCTCTAACACAACCAATTCGTTTACATGAACATTCTCGAACCCTATTCTTTTGTACAACAAATGTTAACAGGCTTTAACATTAGTTTTTTGTACAGGAACAGGCCTTTGCAAGACAAGCACTCACTGAAGGGGAGTCTCCAGGATTTGATAAAGAAGGACAACCACCCCAACATCACATCCTCGGCCTGGCCTCATTCATGCCTTCAATTTCCTTAGCATTGAACCAATTGCAATCCAATTTCATTAATAGTTCAGTTCTGCTAGATAGGTATTTGACTGACGACTTAATGAAGTTTGATTAAGCTTAGTTGTGTCATTGTTTTCTATTCAACCAACTTCTCATCTGCAAAATTCCTGCAAGTAGGCCCTTGCTTGCTTTTTTTATAGTCTAAAAATCAAAGAAATATTGAATCCAATCGCCTATGAAAATCAAGCGTGAGCTACAAATTAGGCTTTGATTGTCCTATCAGAACTTGAATCCTATTAAGGAAAGAATGTTTCCAAGCCCACTTCCTCTTCAATTCTGTCATAATTCCAGTCTTCTCTATCTTTAATCTGAGAGTCTTTCGGTCAAGCCTCTCAATCTTCGACATCCCAGAGTAACCAAGCAGAGTCTCTCTAAGCCCAGGAGCTCTGGCATCATCACCTGGTGAGAAACATTACAGAAACACACCCAACAATGAGGGCATTAGTGGAGGGCTCGAGTCAAGGCCAACCAACGAAGATCTCAATTCAAGGCAAACCTAGGTTGAATCATAACCCATTTAAGCACCTATTTCAGTAGCAACACGCGCATCCCTAATTCCGTAGCGTCGGGGATCAAAGTGATCTAGCCGCTTTCTCCCTTGCTTTCAATCAATAATATCACAAGACCCAATGGTCAGATAGAAACTCACTCAATTTGTTTCAATTGAACCGATTCCTTACTTCCCTCTACAATCAATAACTTAGGAGCTTAGAGTAGTATGAGTTGAAACTTGACTTATAATATCATTATAATAAGTATATATATGCTAGTAATCATTGGTACTCACATCAAGAAACTTGTGTACTCAATACAACAATAGAATCTCTTTTCTTTCTCCCAGGTAAGGGACCATACCTGTCCTATTGAATCGGTAAGGATTATCATCATCCTTTTCTTGCACTTCCTTTTTGTTATAGTTGGATTGACCAGGGCCAGGACCAGGACCAACCAACTTTCTGCCTACATCCCATAAGTATTTAGTAAGGAGTTAGGCAGAATTTAGGAAGGAGATGGTTGAGAAAAAGAAGTATACACAATTGTGTTTTATGCAGACCCATGGTTACTAAAAATCCCTATTTTTTTGCCATTTTGATTTTTATGTTTCTGGGCAATCTCAGCAATAGTAGTTCTTGCAACTATCAATGTCCGAAAAATTATAAGGTGGAAGAAGATCCGCCCAGAAATGAAAAAGAGACTCACTTGTACCGGGCATAAGCTTGTCAGACCTAGTAGCTAGCTATAATCTCTTGTCGATCACCGCCTACTAGCTATGGTATGGATCATCAAAAGGCTCAGAACTAATGATTTTTGGAGGGATACATACCCATACACATTTTGGTGTAACATATTATCACTCCAGGAGTCCTTCTAGGTTGTAGCTAGAAGAAGCCTGGTAACTTAACTAATATCTCAATGATTCACTCAAATGGATGAAGTCGGATGACTAAATGAAACCTCACTCACTCAAGACATGCATAAACACACTTAGATTGACAAGGCTTTCAACTACTACTATTCAGAGAGTTTGTAAATAAGTGGTTGTGTGGAGAATCCTTACTATACCATCATAATCATATAATAAACATATATGAATGGCCGATTACAATAAGTAAATAATACTTGCAATTATAACTCATCAATGCAAAGACAGGATGAAAACTATCAGGCATTAGACAAACGTGAATAACATGAATATAACATTCAAGTGCAAGTATAGACTAGATAAGAAGATGGGAATCTGAACAAGTAATGGCAAAAAAAGCTTGTATTACTTAATATGAAAATGAGAAGCTTGAGCACAAAGTCTAAAAGAGTCTCCAAAGTCGAACCGTTTATTCTATAAAATTGATAGGCTTTATAACCTTTACAAGTAGTTTTAGATCCTCAAAAGATGGATATGATAACCTCTTCTCCTATCTCGAATTCGAAATTGTGAGGTGGTTGGAAAAGACAGAAATTTTTGGAAATTTGTTGCTCAAAGATTTACCCATATCTCTCTAACCAAAACCGTTGTGTACAAATTGGAAGAGGCTTTTGTATATTGTTTTTTTTTGAGAAAAAACCTCTCTCAGTTATTTGAGATTCATTTTGATTTGCCCGGGATCTGCATTTCAAAAACATGTGTCAAACAGGGAAATTCCGAGATTCGAAAATTAGGGCGTAGAGATGAATTCGATTCTCCCAATATATGACACCTGTAGGAAAAATGAGAGAGGTTATTGTTCTTTGACGTGTTAGAAACAAAAATGTTCGTCCGTTTCTCAAAATTATTCTCTAGTCACTCAGAATCGTCATTTGAAAATGATGACTTAGCGTAGTAAAAACATGCTTTTTTGCACTTTCGGTGGCTAAAATAGCCCCAAATTTTGCGTTTAAGCCATCGAAACCTGAGTTTTGAATTTTTTGAAGGGAAAACCAAATCAAATGTTTTTCAAACTTTATTACAAACCTAAGGCTCTAAAAAATGAACCTCAAAAAATTTAGAAAGGTATTTTTCAATGACTTCCTATCACCTAAAATAAACAAATTTGACTGTGTTATTTGAGGAGATAACATCTGGCTCCTTCTAGGGATGAAATCCTCCCTGTGAGGTTTCAAGAACCTCAGCTCCAATGCCTTTCCTATTGGGCTATGGAGTCATTTGGCCTATGCAACTGATCTTCTGCAAACCTGTAACTTGCCTGTAGCCTTTACCATTGGGCTATGGAGTCATTTGGCCTTTAGAACTGTTCCCCTGCAAACTTGTAGCTTGCATGTAGCCCACCTGTAGCTTTTACAAAAGATATCTAGATCCTGGAAAACTGGATCAAATTTACTTAAAATGGAAAGTCAAAAACAGTTCCAAGAGAATAGGAAAAGATTATTTTTAATAGGTCAATATCTTATCTAAATGATATTCATGTCCTTTATAGTCTTCAACAACTGTAGTAGATCTCCATTGCTTGAGGGAAAATTTGAAATTTCCACCTTGGAAAAACAGGTCATTTTTTACCAAAAATAGACAAGCAAAATGATCTTCTTCATCTCGCTGGTACCTCCAAAATTTAAATAGAACCTTAATAATGATGCCCTTGATTATCATCTAACATTAGAAACCATCTTCGAGGTGTTTGGATCAACAAAAGTCAAATATGTGCAAAAAGAATACCATTCTGCCCTTCTTTGTGCTTTCGGTGGCTAAAAATCCAGAATTTTAACCGATAAGCCACCGAAAGTTCTGTTTTGAAAATAATCTTCAAAATGAAAAATGCATTTTCTCCCAGCTTTCTGATCTTCAAGGCCGCTCCTTTGGGCTTCTGCAGCTTGAGCAAGGTTCTATGCCTGTAATGTAAATGAGATAATCCACGCCAAAGTTTGAGATATATGACTGCATATGTTATCCAATAGAATATTTGTGGGATTGATGTCTCCATGTACATATTTACGAGGACTGCATTCATGCATATAAGACAAATCAAATGTAGTTCACTTAGAAATTTTATCTCACATGCCCATGACAAAGGTGTAATTGAATGACCTGCTCTACCATGCAATACAATTGCCAAGCTTTAATTAGGAATAAAGTAACAGATCTAAAACTTCTCATCAACTACCTATAATAGTTTTTTTCCATTTCTTTATGCTCGTCCCCTATAGGTTATATTCAGGCAAAAAAACCCAATCCTATAGCTGCCACAAATCAAATGTTGATCCAATCTTTTCCCCTTGACACCTACAAATGTTCAACAACAACTTGTTTATCATATTGGTGTATTTATAAGACACTTCCCTCCATGTTTGTAAAGCTAGCACCTATATCATGGATCTGTTGAAGCTGAGACAAGGTTGGCCGAAACCTATGATTACTCATAGTCTCAAAATACACCACAATATTTAAATATTTTAGAGATTATAACAATATCTGATGATATATAGATCCAAATACAAGTAAACAGTAGAGTCTGGTGAAAATTAGACAGAACAAACATTTGCGTTTATGCTGATAGTATAAATATTTTCCCAAAAATTAAAGATTGCTATCATCACCCTCACTTGCCAATCTTGCGAATTAAATTAGCCCATTATTGCTTTATTCGTGACCTGGAATCTCCATCTTACTTCAGAGATCTATGATAATCTATAAACATAGAAAAAGCCTAACCATACTCATGTTACCCAGTCATATATCTCCCAATATTGACAACAACATGTCATTAATATTTTTTATGATGTCAAATTTTATCAGAAAGAGGCAATACAATAACATCTACATGTAACCAACATTTTCCCAAAGCAGAGGAGGTGCCCTCCTGCTATTCCTTACTCCGGATCTAGCTACTGGCTTCATCATTTCCTGGACTATCGATTTGCTAAACGTAAGACACCCAAATCCTTACAGCTTGGCCCATGGCTTTATTCACAGCTAGACTTATAACTAAAAAGAATCTCCAACCATGCTTGATGGCGAGCTTATTCAACAATAAATAACTGAAAGAGTCTACTTGCTCAGATGAGGAGCTTATTTATCTACTTTTACTCTAACCATTGTATTGATGCTTAATCAAGTAAACTCATGCTTCCAATGAAGCCATATCAGAAACTGATTTACTGAACCTGTTCTTGATCTTGACCCGAAAAATAATGGAAGCCATATCATGCAGAAATATAATTTGAAAAGATGATAAAACTATCCTTCGTCTAACATAAATGTTTTGATATTTAGGTTACTCGTGGATTCCAAAAAATCAACAAAAGGGTCATGAAAGACACAAAGAAATACCTCTTCATGATACTGTTTCAACTGAAAATTGAAGTGATGCTGACTGCCTTCAATGTTGAATACGGACTGCTCAACCTCTGTCAGAGAGTCATATAAGATGGGCTACTGATCTGAACTTTTCAGCACACCATCTTTCTCTTTGTATATGCTGCAATCTTCCTGTGTCTGCAAATCTGGAAGCTGAGGACTGTCCTTAATATTTGCTGCAGATTCAATACTTTCACCTGTTGAGCTGTCAATTTGCTCATCATATTTCAAGTCTTCAAAGGGGACAATTTGATCTTCCTGACAGCCTAAGACAATAGATGCATTTGGTACAATGTCAAAACCATCTATACTATGGCTAATATTGTGAAGTTCATCAATGTCTCGGTCACAATGAGAGGTATCCCCTATAACAACATACTCTTCATGATTATTTGAATCTTTAGTCAATAAATTGAATTCATGACAACATTCAAGAAATAGAAAGTCAACTGTAAATATTCCTTTGCAGAACAAATGAAAGGCAACATGAAAATCTGCCAAAGAGTTGATACTGGAAATAGGAAGAGACCGGTACCAATCACAAGCAATCCCCTCTAATGAAAAACAGAAGAGTCAGATCTGAACATCCTCATGCACAACTTGCAACTGATGAATGCAATCATGAAAGTCCAACAAATGTTTAGCTAGTACTTCTCAATCTTCACCTCGAAATTTAGGAAGGCTATTTTCCCATTCATCTCTACTAGGCATTGGATTAGGGAAACCAACAATATTTGAAAAATCACAGAATGCATACCTCTTAGATAAGATCTTGTTCATTTCATACTAGTGGAGTCGCCAACAGATTTATGAACAATGGAGTCGCCACTGAATTCGTCCTTCATGGAGTCGCCAGATAGATGATTACAACTGAAAAATATGTCCAGACTTTGTCTATCATCAAAACTGGATCTTGTCGTCTCCCAAGGAAGTTGAGCTTCAATCTCTTCTCCCCAGCAATGACACCAATTTGTTATCACTCCAGGAGTCCTTCTAGGTTGTAGCTCGAAGAAGCTTGGTAACTTAACTAATATCTCAATGATTCACTCAAATGGATCAAGTTGGATGACTAAATCAAACCTCACTCACTCAAGACATGCATAAAAACACTTAGATTGACAAGGCTTTCAACTACTACTGTTTAGAGAGTTTGTAAATAAGTGGATGTGTGGAGAATCCTTACTATACCAACATAATCATACAATAAACATATATGAATGGTAGATTACAATAAGTAAATAATACTTGCAATTCTAACTCATCAATGCAAAGACAGGATGACAACTATTAGGGATTAGACAAGTGTGAATAACATGAATATAACATTCAAGTGCAAGTATAGACTAGATAAGAAGATGGGAATATGAACACGTAATGGCAAAAGAAGCTCGTATCACTTAATATGAAAATGAGAAGCTTGAGCACAAAGTCTGAAAGAGTCTCCAAAGTCGAACATTTTAGTCTATAAAATTGATAGGCTTTATAGCCTTTACAAGCAGTTTCAGATTCTCAAAAGATGGATCTGATAACCTCTTCTCCTATCTCAAATTTGAAATTGTGAGGTGGTTGGAAAAGAAAAAAATTTCTTGAAATTTGTTACTCAAAGATTCACCCATATCTCTCTAACCAAAACCATTGTGTACAAAATGGAAGAGGCTTTTGTATATTGGTTTGTTTTGACAAAAAACCTCTCTCAGTTATTTGAGATTCGTTTTCATTTGCCCGGGATCTGCATTTCAAAAACATGTGTCAAAAAACATGTGTCAAACAAGGAAATTCTGAGATCCAAAAATTAGGGCTTAGAGATGAATTCGAATCTCCCAATATATGACACCTGTAGGAAAAATGAGAGAGGTTATTGTTATTTGACGTGTTAGAAACAAAAACCCCCACCCGTTTCTCAAAATTATTCTCCAGTCACTCAGAATTGTCATTTGAAAATGATGACTCAATGCAGTAAAAACAAGCTTTTCTGCACTTTCGGTGGTTAAAATAGCCCCGAATTTTGCGTTTAAGCCACCGAAAGCTAAGGCTTTCAGTGGTTTAGAAGCCCTTTTGGAAAGGCGCTTAGCCAAGGAAACCTGAGTTTTGAATTTTTTGAAGGGAAAACCAAATCAAATGTTTTTCAAACTTTATTACAAACCTAAGGCTCTAAAAAATGAACCTTAAAAAATTTAGAAAGGTATTTTTCAATGACTTCCTATCACCTAAAATAAACAAATTTGACTGTGTTATTTGAGGAGATAATAGAACCCGTAGCAGAAATTATTGTATCGAATTAAACCAGTGGATCGTAGTATTAGATCCATTACTATGTCAAAGCAGTTTGTAGCAGTGGCTTGAGTAATCTAAATGTTGAGCCTTCTTGTGAAGGCAACATGAAGGCAATGTTGTATAGGTGATGGAGAAGGTAGACTGCACAGTGGTGTAGGAACAATGGTGGAGATGAAGGCAAGGAACAATGGTGCAGACTCAAGCTCGAAAGGCCATCTGAGCTTGAAATGCCATCTTATGAAGCGACAATGTCTAGGCGGTGGAGGGAAGGAAGAGTGGTGTCGAATCAAGCTTGAAAGGCCATCTTATGAAGCAACGATGTCTAGGCGGTGGAGACTATGATGGCCACATTTGTCAAAATAGACCCTGACATTCAAATGCAGAGGTATTAATGCACTGTGTTAATGTGCACTGACAAAGAAAGTTAAATCTTAGTTCAAACTTAGGATATAATGAAGACATTGCATTGTCTTGGTTGTAAGATGAATGAAAAATAAACATCCAAAAGAAACTAATTTTTTTTTAGTAACAAACGCATTGGGAAAGTTTGCAATAAGACTTCTCATGTATTCTCCAATGAGATCACGAATATATATATTTTTTATTATATAAAAAATAAAATATAAAGTCTACAATGTAGAACATTAGAAATTTGGCAGAAATTTATAGTCAAATGCATAACTAATATCAAGTCAACGTTGAAGCAAATGCTAGAGTCCTGGCCTTCGACAGAGACTATTAAGCTCACGAGCATCCTCCTCAACTACTAATTATTTCATTATAAAGGAGATCAATTTCCCCCCTATTCAATATAGGAGATACATTTTGGCAGATTGGTAGGATAGGAAACTCTTCCCTTGCATTCTAATGTGTTACTTATTAATCAGGGAGGTAATAAATACTTTCAAAAGACCCTTTATGTCTTTATGTTTGACAATTGTAACTGTAAGCCTATCATTATGCACCTATCCTCACTTTGAAAGAAAATGTTTCTTAAATCAAGGTGAGCCCTCCCTTAGTTCAAATCGGTAATCCTAAAACCCATTATATGCTCTATCTAAAGCAAATGAAATCTTGCTACCTTTATCTTTGGTTTTGATTGATTTAATTACCTAACCTCGCTAAAGTGTCGTGTTCTTTAAAATGGGTGGTTTGCAAACTCTTATACATGGCTCCTAAGTCATGAAAAAAAACCAAAAAAAATGGTGACTACAAAGATGAGCCTCCACCTAAAGGGCTCATTTACATGTGCACTTCAAACCAAATTAGCATCAGTTATGTTTACCAGTATGGAGAATTATTTGGGATATTCAAAGATAAAGTGGGGTTTCCATCCTTAGAAAACCCAACTAAGGGGCAAAGAGAAGAAATTGATGCAGTAAGAAACATCATAAGATCTTATCTACACAATCATGCTACTACACTTGGGATATTTCCTTATTCATACATGATTCAGTGGATTGTTAGTCACACCAATGTCAATACCAAGAAGATTATAAATTATTGAGGCATATGCATAGCCTCTTTTATGTCGAGTGATTTGGAGGTGTGTTACAAGCTTCCACATCCAGAACAATATTTGACTAACCAATGGGTAGGGGAATTTGCCTGTATAAAAGATTATCATGAAATTATCAGTGAGTGGTATGAAGAAGGCAAGACCTTTAAAGAAAAAACTTCCAAGGTGTACCCTACCATCAACTTCAAAGATCCTATCATGTATGCAACGTGACTTATAAGAAGATTGTATGTAGAGAAGGATTCCAATCATCTACATGAAGCATGGTACCACTCATTTACACCATTATTAATGAGGGAAAAATACTCAATCAGAATTCCATATTGTCATATGCATTGACTAAAGCAATTGGTTGACCCAAATTTGATACATCTAATACTAAAGTGGAATTTTACATGTCCTCTTATCTTCCAAACATTCTACATGTTTCTAATGCATTCCCTCGAATGGATTGGTTATGGACCCCAAATTTGCCTCCAATTCATGTCTATTGTCAAATTTTGTGGAAACACATATACATGCATCATTACACACATATTTGTGACCGCTTTCTAGTCCCCTTGTATGGATCTATCTTTTGTAAGAAATGTCTAAGATTGTCAGAAGAAGCAATACAAGTCTTACATTGAAGTGATGATTGGTACTTAGATGAGCACTCCACATACATTAGGGTCTATGGATAAATCAAGGCTCCTCATACTCTTTCCATCCATGTACTTGATAGGGTTGTAATTCAAGAAATTTCTTATCAAACAACCCTTCATGGATTTAATGCTTTCTTGGCTAAGTAGCAAAAGAAGTTATACCCTCAATTTCCAATATACATTGACATGTATGGGTTAACAAATTATGTGTGGTCAAGGTCAAAAGGAGAGCGGATGGAAAAGTATAAATTCAAAAAAGGAAGGTTGTAGATGCATGGCCCAATGGGTGTGGTAGACAAACATTGTACTTATGTGGGTATAAGCTTCACTTACACTCATGAGAAGACTAAAACCTAAAGAAGTCAAGAGGAGAGCCTTGACATATGAGGAAGTACAAGATCAAATATGACAATAGGAGGAAGTAGAAGAAAGAAAAAAGAAGGAAGATATGGGAAATCTAGCTACATAAATCGATTGCATGCAAAGGAAAAAGGTTGAAGAGGAAGAAAAAAAGAAGAAAGTAGCTATGGAGGGGACATAAAAAACATAAGAAAAAAAGGCTCGAGCACTAGAGAAAGAAGCTAAAGTCAAGGTCATTGTAGAAAAAGAAGTAGAAGAGAAAAGGATTGAGGAAGAGAACAAGAAAATAGAATTAGAGGAATCTAAGAAGAAGCAAAAAGACTAGCAAGAAGAGAAGAAAGTAGAGGTTGAAGAAGATAAAAAGAAGCAAAGAGAAGAAGAAAGGAGAAGCATGAGGTGAAGTTGAGAGAAAATAGAAAAAGGAGAAAGAAAGAAGAAAGAAAGATGAGAAAGATTAAGAAAAGACAAAAGTAACATAGGAAGAACCACCTAAATAACATGTTTGATATGCCATCATATAGACTCGCCATAGGAGGAGATATGTCTATCCCAAGGCCAACTGATAAAGTGGCCAGACTAGAAACACTCATCTTCAATGGAAAAAAAAAAAAATTCGTAAGACAAACTCGTAGGAAAAGAAAGCTCATAATTGATAAAGACTTGGCAGTAACCACATAAGTTCCTATGGTTGATGTCAAATACACAAATCTTGCAGCAATGGCTCAAGCAAATGCAGCCTTCACTCAAGCAAATGTGAGTAACATTGAAGATACACTCAAAGAACTACGAGAGTGTAAGAATCAAGTGGCATATTATCAAGCTTACAAGGCCAATGTCATTGAATTCAAAACACACACCCTTGAGATCCACGATGATCTGAAGATAGTTTAGTGAACTTTTTATGAAAAAATACAAGCTCTCCAGATACAAAACATTAAGTTGCTTTCACTGACTAAGAAAGTGGAAAAATAGAAAGATGTTCTCAGGGATATATAAGCATGGTGAAAATAAATTGTAAGACAAACTCGCAGGAAAAGAAAGCTCGTAATTGATAAAGACTTGGTAGTAACCACATAAGTGCCTATGGTTGATTCTAAATACATAAATCTTGCAGGAATGGCTCAAGCAAATGTAGCCTTCACTCAATCAAATGTGATTAGCATTGAAGATACGCTCAAAGAACTATGAGAGTGCAAGAATCAAATAGAGTTCGTAAAGAATCAAGTGGCATATTATCAAGCTTACAAGGCCAATGTCATTGAATTCAAAATACACACCCTTGATATCCAGGATGATCTGAAGATAGTTTAGTGAACTTTTTATGAAAAAAATACAGGCTCTCCCGATACAAAACATTGAGTTTCTTTCACTGACTAAGAAAGTGGAATAATGGAAAGATTCTCTAAGGGATATATAAGCATGGTAAAAACAAATTGTAAGATAAACTCGCAGGAAAAGAAGGCTTGTAATTGATAAAGATCTAGTAGTAGCCACATAAGTTTCTATGGTTGATGCTAAATACACAAATATTGCAACAATGGCTCAATCAAATGTAGCATTCACTCAAGCAAATGTGAGTAACATTGAAGACACACTCACAGAACTACGAGGGTGCAAGAATCAAATAGAGTTCATAAAGAATCAAGTGGCGTATTATCAAGCGTACAAGGCCAATGTCATTGAATTCAAAACATACACCCTTGAGATCCAAGATGATCTGAAGATAGTTTAGTAAATTTTTTATGAAAAACTACAAGCTCTCCAGATACAAACATCAATTTTCTTTCACTAACTAAGAAAGTGGAAGAATGGAAAGATGCTCTAAGGGATATATAAGCATGGTAAAAACAAATTGCAAGACAAACTCGCAGGAAAAGAAGGCTCATAATTGATAAAGACCTGGTAGTAACCACATAAGTGCCTATGGTTGATGTTGAATACACAAATCTTATAACAATGGCTCAAGCAAATGTAGCCTTCACTCAAGCAAATGTGAGTAACATTGAAGATACACTCAAAGAACTATGAGAGTGAAATAATCAAATAGAGTTCGTAAAGAATCAAGTGGTGTATTATCAAGATTACAAGGCCAATGTCATTGCATTCAAAACACACACCCTTGAGATCCGGGATAATATAAAGATAGTTTATTGAACTTTTTATGAAAAAGTACAGGCTCTTCGAATACAAAACATTGAGTTTCTTTCACTGACTAAGAAAGTGGAATAATGGAAAGATGCTCTAAGGGATATATAAGCATGGTTCGACCAGGTAAAACAAGGGCAAATAAATCCTACATATTCTTCCGTAGACATTCCTAGAAAAAGTCAAACTAATATCCTACATAATAATGTAAGACCTAATAGTTGGAAGATATCAAGCTATGATATTGAAAATACGTAAATGAATTCTTTAGGGAGTTGCATGAAATATGGAAACTAGGGGAATCAATCACCAAGAAATGTTGGTTTCCATCCTTAGAGAAAACAACACATTTTTTCTCCCATAAGAAATCACAACAATATTGGAAATTGGAAAGGCCTAGCCATGGAAAATATTTCATCTTTCACCGAGGATTAGCTAAAGGAGTATATAGAAACCTTGGTAAGAGACATACACTTGAAAAACTCTTTTATGCCTAGGTCGATCAAAAGCCTGATTAAATTTGAAAACACAATACATGTTTATGAGTTAACAATAGAGCAACATGAATATCCACATGCACATTGTTGAATTTTCATTAATTACGTTAACATTATAATTACCATATCAATTTGAACTTCTTTTGTATGCTCGTTTCTCCATAGGTGATGTTACAACATTGCCACCCAACCATAGGCACCTACTCGTGCCACCCCCAAGCATAACGTATACATCTTGGGAAACCCTTCTACATAAGGGGAGAAATCCTAAGAACCTTCTTATGGAGAATATCCTTGCCAAGACAAAATAACCAAGAACAAACTCTATCCACTAGAGAAAACCATAAAGAATATAACCCAACAACATAGATGCAACACACCCTAACCAAAGTGCTAGGGTGTCTAGCCTCCACTAGAGCACCACCAAGAGATAACCAACAATGCAGCTACAACTCACCCTAGCCAGAGTGCTAGATTGGTTGATCTTCACCATTTGCATCACAAGAGACAAACCCTAGTGAGAGGTATGAGGAAACCCTAACTAAGATGTGCCCTCCTTCCTTCTTTTTGTAGCTACATATCTCCACCAAACTTGCACTATATCTCCATGAGAGAGTGTACCAAATGAGGAAGGCATCACTCTTATTTATACTAATATGTCTAGTGACTTGTCTGGCAGGGTCGACCAGACTTTCTGGAAAATATATTATGTTTATCTTTTTCTTCTGGAGTCGACTTTACTTTTGGAGCATTATAATTCTTCTTTATTATTTTATGTGAGACTGACTTCTCTTCTGGGATCTTCTTTGACTTCCAATGGTTTTCCTTTAACATATTGGAAACTTCATCTATAAGAAAGGTTACCCCGGAGGTGAATACCTCTCGCAACTACCAGAAACATCAACACTCCCTCTTAGCCAAGGAGGTATTCTCCATGATGTTTTTCCTCTAGTTCTCATAGCCTCCCAGGCTATGCCATGGTCCTCCGACCATTCTACTATAGCATCATCACATCACACATGGATACACCCAATGTGGACCTTTTCTAGGGCCTCAACACCACTAGAATACACTAGGACCTAATCGCTCGTAATGTGGCACTAGGACCTACTCGCACGTAGTGCATCGTCGTGTCCACTTGGTCTACTCTCAATAGATGTTGGGCACCAACCTAGTACAACTTATCAGTCCATCGATAAGTGTCATACTCAACTCAGTCCATCGAGGAGTATCATCATAGAAGAATGTCTCACGAAGCTGCAACCATCAATACTCCCTCTCAACGAGGAAGGCATTATCCAAGCATATCTTGTACTATTCTTGGTATTTTTCTGTCATAGAAAATTTTATCCATGAGCCTCATTATCTATATTGATGATCCATCTCCACAACCATGTGTCTAGCACCTCTGGTCTTTCTTGTTCCATGACAAGAATTATGACCAAATCAGAGCCACATTCACCTCATAGTTGATCCTGGAATGGTCACATTCCCACATGATCATGAGCATATTTAGAATGATCAAGATCAGTCCTGGAATGTACATATTCCCATAGGATCACTCTATGAATGCATTTAGCTCGATGTTATTAGACACGTGGAATTGTACCTCAAGCACCTCGAGTCTTAAATCCATCGAAGACTACATCAAGTCACATATACTTCGGATGTAGATGTTCCTTATCTCCTCTGGTTTTCAGCCCAGTACTAGGAGAAGGGTTAGCCCAATGCTTATCGGGGCCACTCAACTCATTGTGAGTGTTATGCTCGATGCAATTCACAGACATTGGAGGAGTTCTCAGTCCATCGAGAACTATGTAGCTTCAATCCATTGAAGACTACGTTGGGCTTTGATTCTTTAGTCCATCAAAGACTATACCAGGGTCCCAAGCCTTCAGTCCATCGAAGACTATCCTGGGATCATTCACACATGGTCAAGTCCGTCTGAACAATCTTGGAATGTCTACCCGATATCCTTCTGGAGATCTAGTAGCAACTTGAATATTTAGTTCGTCGAAGATTACATCTGGGCATATTCCCTGTTAAGCCCTAATGTTGGCTCATTACCCCTTAATTGGGGCATATTAGATTAGTAATGCTATTTTATTTATGTCAACTTTAGGCCATTAGTTGTAATTTAGATTAGTAATGTTA
>ML802891.1:173810-221129 GCA_009831015.1 Picea engelmannii
CAGTTGAAATGTAATTCCAAGTATGCGTATAGGATGGTGAGCCAGAAACCTCTTTTGGCCAATGAGCCTATTTTGTATTGTGTATTTTCACTTTGAAATTAATGAAAGAAAACACGTATGCATGCAGATCATCCTAACAAGAAGAGTTAAGGGGGATAAACTCCACTAGAATGGGAAAGGAGGCTAAGAGTCTTAGGAAAAAAAGGATAAACAAAAGGGGGGCTTAAGCAAGAGATGATATTTTCTTAAAATTCTAATTTATGGATAGATGTATATTGTGTTATCCTAAGTCCCAAGAGGAGGGAACTTATTACCAAGTGGGTTAAATGGGGTTGCATGGAGTGACAAGTGTCATTCTATTGACATGCAAATATAATAAGAAAACTCGGTGTAGTTTCGGGGGGGGGGGGATTTTGATTTCTCTCTCGATCCATCTGTGTGAGAAGACGAGGGATGCTCAACATACTAGGTATTATATTACCAAGACTTGTAACATCCCACACTTGCGCGCACCTGATGCAACTTATTCTTTGAGGACACTTGCATGCAAGTGATCTGGTTCATTATATGATTGATTGTTTTGCTTATGGATTATGATGATGTTGTGGATATGATGATATGTTATTTGATTATATTGTATCAACATGTGCTATTGACTGGTTTCTCTTGAGTGTGCAGAACTATGGACTGATTGAGGATGTCGATGGCATCGATGGACCTCCTTGGACTCCAGATCGAGTCAGAGAGTGGATTGTTTATGGTTTGAGCATTTTGTTATTGCATATGTGACATATGACTGGTATATTATGATGTTGATTTTGGATCGCTGACATGTTTCGTTGATGGATGCAGGATGATGATAGCTTGCTAACCAGACTCACATTTGGAGTAAAGGGGTCACGCATGAAAACCAAAGATATTAAGGGAGAGGTGTGGAAAAAACCCTACCACAACTTACTAACACTCCCATTGTGGCTCGAACTGTAGGTTAACGATTATCTAGTTCGAGAGATCCATGATGTCGTGAGGGCAGACTGTGATAGTCGCTCACGATGATTCTAAGGGGCATGCAATAAGGCAGTGTCCTTATTTTTTAGAGGTGCTTAGTCTCCCTTAAGGTCGCCTGACGAAGTATTGACTCCAAGGGTGGATGCCTACCAAAATCAGTCAAAAGGTGAGTGGCACCCTTGGAGCACGTATTGCATCTTGAAGGGCACGCCACATAGATGAAATTGAATGAAGGCGAGTGGCACCCTTGGAGCATGTAGTGCGTCTTGAAGGGAACGTCGCAGTTTAACACTCGTGAGTATATTAATTATGGTTAAATAAGGTAATTATATGATACAGACAATAAGAATTGTGGATATAATTACACTTGTGTGTATATGTTGTTAGAATTGTACAAGGATTACAATCATGTACTTTCTATCATGAGTTACTACCATTGTAGCTATCCTTGAGCTTTCACTGCTAGATTGCTCAGAACATTATGTATGTTGTTAAATTGCACATAAATTGTATTTATGCATCCCTGCGATGGGTATTGTAGTTATCATTATTCTTGAGCATATTACTACTAGGATTTCCTAGAACTACACATTTATGTGCTCATGCAAATTTATGTAAAATCATCGATATCAGAACTGGAATTATGGATTGATGTGGTTCGGCTTGGGCTAGAAATATCCTGCATTAGTATGGACCATTCATAGTTCTAAATTCTTCATTAAACATATAAGAGAGAAAGCTTTAGCATGCCTGAATAGGAATTGCAGTTTCCTTAAAGGCCTAGTAAGCCTTAGACTTCTCTTGGAAGAAGTTTGGAGCCACTAGGTCCGGAATTGTATTAACAAACTTGAGAAATATTGTGCTTTGCCTTGGATGAGTTGCACTCATCGATTTGGTATAGGGTTTTGATCCCGATCATTGATCAGGGTCCCTCTCGTATGTGAACTTGCGAATGGTCCATATTGCTAACAATCATTGGATCCATTGGAGAATCCTTGAAGTGATCACAACTATCCATCACAGTGGGCTCTTCGTAGTCATTCAGACCACTAAAGGGAAAATACTCCGATGGATAATCATCTAAGGGGAAATCTTAACTTTTCATTGAAGCAAAACCAAAAGAGATCATGTCCATTGATTTCGGTAGACTTGTTCAATGAGGTCAAGAGGTAGGCGATGTCATACTGGCAAGGATGATATCACCCACCCAATATGCAGGAGACAATTGTCCTAACCCGGAAGGTCATGCCAAGAATTAGTGATGACATGTTTTTCATGACAGTCCATGAGGAGGGTGGCCAACAATGCCACATGGTATGGTGTTTTGGTCTTTGAGGAAACAAATGGTGACGTGATTTGAGTGCCACGTGTCAAGCTAGGTGACATCGTTGGGTAGGTCCACATGTCCTGGGTGCCAACTTCGATGCCACATAGATTTATGCTTAAGAAAAGCTAAGATGAGGATGACATCATGTTGATGTAGGGTGTCAATGTGTTTAGGGGTGAGTTGTAGGCTGCAAAGAAGGTATGGTGGGTGTAAAGTGTAGGCAACAAACTTAGGAGCATGGCATGTTCGTGGAGATGGGAAGGTGAGATGATTAGGTCCGCAAGTATACCAACCCGATAACTCGACAAAACCACAAAATAATCTAAGTATTGAGTGTTAAGGAAGAAAGAGGGTAAGGGTAGAAGAAAGGAAGGGATTGAAATGAAACTATGAGTCCGCTTAGATAGAAAAAATGGTGAAGTGTTGAGACTTCTCAGACATAATTATGAAAGGAAGGTTACAAAATTATGCATTCGTGAGTCCACGAGTCTGTGAGTTTGTGAATGAAAAAGAAACTAAGTGTTGGTGGCAGGTTCAGGGAAGGTATGAAGAAAGACCATGAGTTCGTGAGTGCACCACACATGAGTTCATGACTACAGTGGAGTGACTCGCTCTGTTTTGGGCGAATTTTCTATCATTGGAAAGCTCTTGATGAGAAGAAGATGATGGAGCTATGATTGGGAGGAAGTAAGATAGGTTAGAAAAAGTAAAAAAATTAATACCCCATCTCTTAAAAGGCACTTAAGGGGTCGGGTATGTTACAAAGTGGTATTTGTAACATAGGACTGAATAATCTATACCAGTGCAGGATATTTCTAGCCCAAGACGAACCACATCAAGCCATAATTCTAGTTCTGATATCAATGATTTTACATAAATTTGCATGATCACAAAAAGGTGTAGTTCTAGGCAATCCTAGTAGTAATATGCTCATGAATAATTATAACTGTAATACCCTTTGTAGGGATGCATAAATACAATTTTTGTGCAATTTAAAAACATACATATTGTTCCGAGCAATCTAGTAGTGAAAGATCAAGGATAGCTACAACGGTAGTAGCCCATGAAAAAAAGTACATGATTGTAATCCTTGTACAATTATAACAACATATACACACAAGCGTAATTATATCCACAATTATTATTGTTTGTATCATATAATTTCCTTATATAACCATCCCGACAATATATATTCAAGGTTAATTACAACCGTAAAAACCCATGACAACAATCACATATCACAACTTCTATGAAAGTTTAACAACCATTATTCTGAATATAATTAACACATTAATTACCCATATTATAAGTACAAGATACTTTCATAGTAAGCATCCAACACAAGATATCATAAACATTCCTTCAGTAATTTAAACAAATGCACGGTAGACACTTATCTCATATAAATGGTCACCAATTGCATGCATGCCTGTAAATTTCCTCCCAAAATTAGACAATGTTGCCCACAAACTAACAACAGGTCACTCCCAAGCTGGGCTTGAACTCCACTTTGGAAAGAAAAATCTATCCCAAAAGGTCTCTCAACAACAACAATATCTCAATACAGGTGTCAAGTTCAACAACAATTTTACAGACTCTACTTTCCACACATGCTCGTCTCACCCAGGAAGTGTGACCCCTATGAATACCCAATTCCCTTTCGGGCTTCAACAAAAAGATGGACAAGAAATAGTCCGAGTTTCATGACAACAACTTGGCACCTTTGGGAATCAAATTCCCTGTAATTCTCTCACCTGGAGAGAATGAACATGGGCTTGAAAACTCGCCTCTTCAACTTAACTCCCAACAATTTCTTTTAAGTGCTCTTCAACAGAATGGTAAATCTCCCAACAACAAGTCCATACATGGAAATATAATACCCAACACGTCGAGCGTCCCCCATCCTCTCATAGAGATGGATCGAGAGAGAAATCAAAATTTCCCTGTCCTCTCGCAGAGGTGGATTGAGAGAGAAATCAAAATTCCATGCAATAGAATGAATGACACTAAGTTGGTGTATTTACACTAAGTTTTCTCATTATGTTCTCATGTCAATAGAATGACACTTGTCACTCCATGCAACCCCATTTAACCCACTTGGCAATTCGTTCCCTCCTCTTGGGACTTAGGATAACACATCATACATATATCCATAAATTAGACTTTTAAGAAAATATTATTAAAATATTCTCTTTTTTTAAGCCCCCCTTTTGTTTATCCCTTTTTTCCTAAGAATCTTAGCCTCCTTTTCCATTCTAGTGGAGTTTAGCCCCCTTAAAATTTCTTTTCAGGATGGTCTTCTTGCAGTCATGTTTTCTTTCATTAATTTCAAAGTGAAAATACACAATACAAAACAAGCTCATTGGCCAAAAGAGCTTCTTGGCTCATCGACCTATACGCATAATTGGAATTTTATTTCAACTAGGGTTTGGCCTAGGGATATTACATTCCCCTCCCCCTTATTTATGCACTGTCCTCAGTGCAACATATACATATGTACAAACAAAATTCAAAAATTTACAAAAATATGTGGATATTTTGTCCATATAGCATCGTCATGTTCCCAAGTTGCTTCCTCAAGTCCATACCAAGTCCATTGGACCTTTACTAGATTTATGACTCGATTCTGGAGATGTTTTTCTTTTCGGTCCAAAATAAATAGTGGTTATACCTGGAATTCTCCCTCCACCTCTACCTGAATCACATTCCAATAAATGACATTATTAGTATCATGTACATATTTTTTGAGTAAGGATACATGAAAAACATTATGAATTTGCATGGACGTTGGTAATGCAAGCATATAAGTTACATGACCTGTTGAAGGAAAATCTCCCTGTGGACAGGTAGATCTCCTCAAAGAGCTAGACTCTTAAATCTAAGACAGAAAGTGCTTATCATGGTCACTGACTTCCTTTTAGATCTAGGTGGACTAGTGTGTGAGGAGGAAGGAGAAAAGAAGTACCTTTTACCGGTGTTTGTCCCTGCATGCTCTGAGTTGAGCTCCAATCTTTCACTCTTCGATCAGCCCTGTAGAAAAACAAAGTACGACCACTTCCTACTCTATCAAGATTAGTCTAAAATAGGTCTATCTACTAAAGAGACAAATTCATGTGAGATTGAACACGAATTAGAAAGAAACAAGCCAAGCAAATTATATTAATGAGGACAAAACATTGCTTACAGCCATGGATGAGTTGCAACAGTTTCATCAAGTCCTCCTTGTCTTCCCCTTTCTCAAAAGATCCATGATCCGAATGATGATAGCTTCACCGATTGCTCCCTATGAGATCATAGGTCTCTTGCTTCCAAATTATCTATGTTCCAGCACCACTTATAAGATCATAAGTTTGGTGTGATTCTCCCTTTCCAGTCCCCTTTCACCATTAGAAAGCTTACTTATATAGCCTTGAAGAGGCTTTAACCACTTGATATATCCTTGGGGAAGTTGAGGATTTGCCTCCTTCAGTTGAGGATCTGCCCTAAGATCATGGTTGGACTAGGGATTCGAATCCAACTGCCTTCCAAGAATGAAAATATCCTTCCCCCATTCATCTCAACAACTTAACTACTGCCCATAATAGGTAGCGCTCCCTCAAAAGGACCATCAGAGCACTACAACGCTCCCCAGTAGGATTAAGGGGGCGCCAACGCTCCTAAAGACACCAACGCTCCCTCTAAAGGGCCAAGGGAGCTTTATAACGCTCCCAGACAGTGTAAGGGGAGTGCCAACGCTCCCAAAAGAGGTATAGGGGAGCGCTTTCCTTCAAAAGATTAGTTTTTTGAGTGTTTTCAGATGGAAAAAGGTTCATGAGCCTAGTTAACCTTTCCTCCTCTTCCAAACCAAGTGTTTGACATGTGCCAAGTGTCTTCTTGATGTCGTTTACAGGAACGACATGGACATCATGGCAATATTCTTTCTTTAACATTTGCGACACTTGTGAGCAAAGTGAGACACTTGCGACGCTTATAATGACGACACTTGTGACACTGTCAAAGTGAGTATTTTTGATGTGTAACAGATTTCCCCCCAAAGTATGAAGTTAGAAGACAGGAACTGATAACTGAAATGCTTTGTAGACTTTCAAGCAAGGGTATAGATGCAGAGAACCTGACAGAAGCTGTACACAAACATCCAACAAATATTATGACATGTTTTAAACCCAAGGCAGACATACCTATGCTTGGGTGATCAAGACTTGCAAGATATGGCGGCCATAAAATACACTACGGATCCATAATTGTATTGATAAAAAGGTATAGCCACTGAGGATATAGTGTGGATCTATACATGATCTGAATTAATCGTAGCCACGAAGAATACACAGTGGATCTATGAGATGAAAATACATAGCCATGACTAATACAAAGTGGATCTATGTAACAGTGTATATGTGTTATTGTTCAAGAGAAATTCCTTCGCAACCTGGGCAAAGCACATATCAAAGTGATCACTCGACCCAGGGTCTTCTTACTGATCTTGATGTAATACGAATCTAACCATGTGAATAGATTTCCTGACGTCGAACATGGTAGAAACCACTTGATTACCGGTCAATGATGTAAACCGTTAACAAGCGCGAGGGAGATCACCATTAATGTCAATGATTCCCAATGTACCCTAGTACATTCCAACAAATGTGAATGGATGAGCTGAAGTCGAACATCCGTGGAATCATCCGATCAGAGGTCAATAATGTAAACCCACTGTCAAATGTGAGGAGGCCTGTCATTGAGGCATGTAGGTCCCAAAGTACTAACTGGTTTCTAAGTCTAGTTCCTGGATAATGTGTTGAAGTCGACAGGAATAGGCTTGTTGAAAGAGGGCCTTAATGTATCCCCCACCAACGACACGAAATAGACATAGAGATGTAATTGGTGGATCAAATGAACATGGACTGACACGGGTATTGAGACAAGATATTTGTGATGGCTGACTCACGAGATGGATACTTCCCTTGAACACTGAGGCACGACAACAGAAACATGACATGGACCAAAACTTGATGATGCAGTGGATGTTGTGACTTACGTCAGGTGACCCAAAGGAGTGAAAGAAACTCAAAGGATTGGCTCAGTGCAGAGGTTCAGTGGATTATAATGCGTGCAAAAGACACAGTGTCGTGTTCAAGGGCGACTCGAAGAGTTATTTGGTGATGTTCTCAAAAAGACTGCTTGGCTTGCTTCTTTCAATTTTTTCCCCCATCCAGATAGACGAGTACCTCTTTTTCATTTAACGAGCTCGAGGAGGATAACACATGATCGATAAAACTCACCTTCGGTAAGTTCCTCCTCCTTTGTTTAACGAACTGGAAGAAGTAAGAGTTCGGTCCCGTATGGGCCTGTCGATGTTTTGTTTAGTGAGTCCAAAGACAGAAAACTCGAAGGTTTTTCATGATTATAGAGTTTGGAAAAACACTTAAAAAAGAGAACTCTCTCAGTTCCTTTTTCGTAAAGTAGTCTGACGAGACCGAAAAAGAGATAAACTATCGTTCAACAGATGTTTTTTTCAAATACTTTAATGAGCGTGAAGAGAACAAGGTCGCTCGGTAATCTTTTCATGTTTAGAGAGTCTGAAAAGGACTTAAAGATGACTCCAATGTTGTCCTTTTTCGTAATGTTAGTCTTGCGAGGCCGAAAAAGAGATAATTTGTCACTCAAAAGATGCCCTTTCAAACCGTTTAACGAGTGGAAAAGGAAGCAAGATCACTCGTCAATCTTTTCATGTTTAGATAGTCTGAAAAGAGCTTAAAGGAGACTCCAGGGGGTTCCTTTTTCGTGTGTCCATACAGGTTTGAAAAAGATATAAAAGTCTACCCAGATTCATTCTCATGTATTTATGAGCACGAGAAAGAACAAAGACAAAGCTCAGTATGCCCCCAGCTTGAAATCTAGTGGCTTAACTCCAAAATGATCAGCAAAGGCTGGAGACATGCCCTCCAAGCTTCAATTCATTCACCGACTTTGAGGTTGTCACCAATTTCTCTAGAAGATGAGAAAAAGGAGAAGGGTGGATGAAAAGAAGGTTCAAGAGAGGTGACTATTTCATTTTTTAACGAGCTTGACATAGGAAAAGAACTATGCTCAGGACCTCTGTTTCATTTTTTAACGAGCTTGCCACAGAGAAGAGAAACTATGATCGTGGTTACTTCTTGATCATGGCTTCCAAGAGGATAACGCTATGGAAGGATACCATGTCAAGGGACAAAACTTGATCATGGCTTCGAAGATATCTTCACTGGATGGAAGATAATCACTCGAGAAGGAACACATGTCGAGGGCCGCGATAGGAGTAAGGAGATCATGCTCCAATAATCCTACCGAAGAGATCACCATGTCAACTACCGGATCCAAATCATCAGAAGTTGAATTCATGGGAGACAACACCACATAATTGACATGCGGCGGGGGCGATACTGTTTGCATATAAGAACCACTTAGGGAGGTAACCCAGTCGGGGCCGATGAATGAAAGTTGATCAATAGTCACAATTCTTCCATCGTGAGGGAAATATATCACACGGAAAAGGGTGGATACAACAACTTTCATAGCATGGACATAATCCCGCCTAAGGAGTAAAGCGAAATCCAAGGGGTCTTGGACTACCATGACATCGATAAAGACAGTTTTCCCTCCCAAAGTTACAGGAAACTGAGGAAGGATCCCTAAAGGTTGACTAGTTTTTCTGTTAAAAGCTAATAGATTCTGTGTAACCGACGCAAGCTGCGGACAACCCAAAGCATACCAAACAACATAAGACAAAATACTAACAGACACACCTTCATCTATCAATGTTTGAGGAATTTCCTGACCACGAACCTGTATTGTAATCTAGAAAGGAATGTGGGAGGGAAGACGAGGTCTAGTTAGCACACCCCAATAAAAAAGGATGGCCTCATTACTTGGAGGGGGTTTCGCAGGAGAAGAAGGAATGCCCCCCGGTATGGTAGAGTCTGTATTAACAAGAAAAACATGGGAAGTATCGGGTTTACTCTCTGGAAGGGGAGTAGGATCAACCGATGATTGGATCGGATCAACCAATGGTGGACTTGGATAGACCACTTTAGCACTCTTCAGAGGAAGAGTGGGACTGACCGAGGAAGGGACTGGATCAGTCACTTTGACATTCCTCAACGGAGGAACGGGATCGACCAATGGAGAAACTGAATCGACCACTTGAGTTTCATTCTCCAAGGGAAGAATGGGGTCAATGGGTGGAAACGGATCGACCTCTTTAGTGTCACTCTCTAACGGAAGAGTGGGATCAACTGAGGATGAAAACAGATCGACCACTTTGGTGTCACTCTTTTGATGAAGAGCGGGGCTGATCGATGATGGAACTAGATCAGTTACTTGGGTTTGTGGTTCAATCAAGGAGGAACCTAGATTGACCACCTGATCAACCGGACTGACCGGGGATGGAACCAGATTGACCAATCCATCAACCAACGATGGGTCGGAGGAAAGCTTATGATAACCTTTTGGAAGTTGAAGTTTTTCCAAAAGAGAAGAAGCTTCGTCCATGCGAGGACAAAGGTGAGAGTAATGATTACCTTTACATAACATGCAAGGGAACTTGACAGTTTGCTTCTTCTTACCAACCTGAATGTCACTAGTTGATGGGGTATCATCGACATGTCCAACAAAAGCCGACGACGTGGAAGACTACATTTCTAAGACCTTGATAAGACTGGGGCAATCCCTCAAAAAGTGGTCACCCTTACAAATACTGCAATGGAATTTGGGTTTTGGATTCTTCATTTTAATCTTGTTGACCTCATCAACACTCCCAGTACTATTAACAATAACTGATTTCTTAGAGCCAACATCTGATGTTGTTGGGGCCTTTGTCCTTTTTGGGTTCTTCTTCTTCTTCTCTTTCCGTTTCTTCTTCTTCTGATCAACCTGGCTACTTGCTTTAGAGATTTCACTAGGCGAAGAAGGAAAAATGGAAGGAGACTTAATGGGTGAAGAAGGTGAAAAGTCGACATGAGGTTGATGTGTGGGTGGTGTATTGACATCCAAAGTATTAGGTGCATATGAAACATTGGGAGGATTTGAGATCACCGGAGTGGGGAACAACCAAACTGGTAATCCAATAGTGAGTCCTGGAAGACTCAGTGTGGCAACATATGGAGGACCAAAGTTTCCAAACGAAGGAAAAGTAGAGGGTTCCCCAAGAGAATGGGTTCCTCCATTGGTACTCCCAGGATTCGATGCCATTAACACTGACTCGACCTAAGGTCCACTAAGTAAAACAAATAACACACACTAAGAATCTAAGAAGCAAACAATCAAAAAAACCTTCCTACGATGAAACCACTAGTTGGTGATGAACTCCAATGTCACGAGATCAAAATAGGAAGGGGTGGGGATAGAGCGGGTGGATCAGTTACGTTGGCGACCTGCTTAACGGACTTACGCCTTGGTGCAAGCTTCTACGCAGTAATTGTGGATTTACCCTCCAAGGAGCCCGAGTGAGTTTGACCAACGTATGTTCCAGGTACAGTGAGACTTCCCTTCACCGTCACCTTGTGTGAGACCCTAAAGATTGT
Organism: Picea engelmannii; assembly: GCA_009831015.1. Taxonomy (NCBI): domain Eukaryota; kingdom Viridiplantae; phylum Streptophyta; class Pinopsida; order Pinales; family Pinaceae; genus Picea; species Picea engelmannii. Next base: position 184,701 of record ML802891.1, read on the forward strand.
GGCTACTAAGGTCACCAACTCGTAGTTAGCCCCTGGGCAGGTACAGTCGACAATCTAGTCGGAACGTATGGGCAGGATAACAAGTCCAAAATCAACTTGAAAGGCTCCCACACATAATCGTGGGTATACCTTCCAGTGACCCCCAATATACGATCTGACCACTACAAACAGTTTAACCACGGAGGGATAATCTCCGTAACTCACCCGAATGTGACCTCGAGCGTAACCCCTATGTGAGAGGGGGATCCCAACAAGCCAATATGACAATTGGATTTGACTCTCCCTACCGCAAGCTACTAATTTTGTTTGATAGCTTTGGAAAGTTATCCTTTCAACCTATTCCAAATCCCTACACCTTAAACTAATGTAGGTTTGCTAACAAAGATGTAAAAAGTCTGATAAATTTTAGTTAAGCGTTGATTTTAATGGTTGTTGTTTACTTAGACGGTGTACGAAAGTGAAAATGAAGGAATGACGACTCAATTCCCAAAAATATGCATGAAATATGATAAGCAATCGTTTCTTTTCAATGAATACTTATTTACGGGAAAGAGGAAGAGTCGTTTTCACTATCAAACACTTGATAAGGAATGCCCTCAATCGATTTTGTTCTCAATCAAATCCAATATGATGCTACAACATTTCATAAATGAAAACTAATCATTAAGATGTACTTTTGTCATTTGCATGCGAATGATGATCAATGCAATGAAAAACTTGTCTTGCCAACTACCCTTTCAGATCAAGGAGATTCAGACAAGAAAACACAGATTTTGCACAAACAACACACCTTTTTTTGCGATCAAACAAGAGAAAGAAAACCAAAAATGCAAAAGGAAGGAGAAAGAGATTGGATCAGATGACCTCAAAGAACCAAATGATAAGAGTTACAAACTTCCAATGTCCTTCACTAGAGTTCCCGCTTAGTCGGATATGAGAGAAGAAAGCAGGGGATCGATTTCAAGTTCTCTACAACAAAAACTCAAAAAGAATGAAGAAGGGCATAAAATATGAACAATAAGGTGTTTACTTCTCAAGAGGAAGTATGTCAAAGGTCAAAGGAAGCATCATTGAATCACGAAGTAGCTCAACAAGTGAAGAAACAGGGTCTGGACCTCCAAAAATTGCAATTTTTGAAGAAATTTTGTGCAAAAAGGGGCTGGCGCTCTGGTGTAAGGGACACCAAGGTGTTATAACACTCTTTCCAACACTTCCATGGAGTGCTAGTGCTCTGATAACAAGGGAATGGGGGCGCCAGGCTAAAAAAACTCACAAAAAGTCCAAAAAACCCAAAATTTCAATGGAATTCTTGCAATCAAGCTGAGTGTGATGGAGTGAAGAGTCAATCAACAAATGTAATCAGATATGAAGGGGTGAAAAAGGTATAAGAAAACAAAAGATAAGACAAGGTCTATGAGTAAAAACAAAACTAAGAAAGTTTTGGTTCCTCCCGAGTGGAATCGCCAGTTTCTGTTGAAGGAAAATCTCCTTGTGGACAGGTAGATCTCCTCAAAGAGCTAGACTCTTAAATCTAAGACAGAAAGTGATTATCATGGTCACTGACTTCCTTTTAGATCTAGGTGGACTAGTGTGTGAGGAGGAAGGATAAAATAAGTACCTTTTACCGGTGTTTGTCCCTGCACGCTCCGAGTTGAGCTCCAATCTTTCACTCTTCGATCAGCCCTGTAGACAAACAAAGTACAACCACTTCCTACTCTATCAAGATTAGTCCAAAATAGGTCTATCTACTAAAGAGACAAATTCATGTGATATTGAACATGAATTAGAAAGAAACAGGCCAAACAAATTATATTAATGAGGACAAAACATTGCTTACAGCCATGGACGAGTTGCAACAGTTTCATCAAGTCCTCCTTGTCTTCCCCTTGCTCAAAAGATCCATGATCCGAATGATGATAGCTTCACCAATTGCTCCCTATGAGATCATAGGTCTCTTGCCTCCAAATTATCTATGTTCCAGCACCACTTATAAGATCATAAGTTTGGTGTGATTCTCCCTTTCCAGTCCCCTTTCACCATTAGAAAGCTTGCTTATATAGCCTTGGAGAGGCTTTAACCACCTGAGATATCCTTGGGGAAGTTGAGGATTTGCTTCCTTCAGTTGAGGATCTTCCCTAAGATCATGGCTGGACTAGGGATTTGAATCCAACTGCCTTCCAAGAATGAAAATATCCTTCCCCCATTCATCTCAACAACTTAACTACTGCCTAGAATAGGCAGCGCTCCCTCAAAAGGACCATCATAGTGCTACAACGCTCCCTAGTAGGCTTAAGGGGGTGCCAATGCTCCTAAAGACACCAACGCTCCCTCAAAAGGGCCAAAGGAGCTTTATAACGCTCCCAGACAGTGTAAGGGGGAGCGCTAGCGCTCCCAGAAGAGGTATATTGGAGCACTCTCCTTCAAAAGCTTAGTTTTTGAGTGTTTTTAGATGGCAAAAGGTTCATGAGCCCAATTAACCTTTCCTCGTCTTCCAAACCAAGTGTTTGACATGTGCCAAGTGTCTTCTTGATGTCGTTTACAGGCACGACATGGGCATCATGGAAGTATGCTTTCTTTAACACTTGCGACACTTGTGAGCAAAGTGTGACACTTGTGACACTTATAATGACGACACTTGCGACACTATCAAAGTGAGTATTTTTGATGTGTAACATGACCAATCCTGTCCATAATTTTGAATGTCCCACAATATCTTGTTGATAATTTTGAACACCTTCCCAATCTCAGAGAACTTTGTCTTGTTTTACTTTCAAAAATACATGGTCACATACTAAAAATTCTCTAGGAGTTATATGCTTATCAATATAACTTTTCTGCCTGTCATGGGCAGCTTTCAAGATTTATTTTATTTTCATCATTTGATCCTCCATATCCCTGAGTAAATCTTGTCGAATTATTTTCCTATCAGTTGAATTGTCCCAGTTGATTGATGTATTGCATTTCCTTCCATAGAGTGCTTCAAATGGACTCATCTTTATATATGCTTGGTATCCATTGTTATAAGCAAATTAGATCAAGTGTAGATGATCCTCCCACTTAGAGGGTTTGTCCATGACATGTATTCTCAGCATGTCTTCTATTATCTGGTCGACTCTTTCGGTTTTTCCATATGACACAGGATGGTAGGTTGTGCTAAAATTTAAATTTGTGCCCAATCCTTTGAATAACCCTTTCCAAAAATTCAATGTGAACTTGGAATCCCTATCAAATAAAATAGCTTTTGGTGTCCCATGTAGTCTGGATACTTCCTTCAAGTAGATATCAACAATGTTGGCTGCCTTGTAATTTTTCTTCACAAAAATGAAATGGGAACCTTTAGTAAGCTTGTCCACAACTACTATAATTGAATCATGTTGTTTGACAATCCTGGGTAGTTTGGTAATAAAGTCCATGGTTACCACTTCACATTTCCACTCTGGAATGGGAAAAGGCTATAGTAAACCAACTAGTTGTCTATGCTCAACCTTGACCTTTTGACATTCAATACATTGGCAATAAAATATGCAACCTCTTTTTTCATACCAGGCCAATAATATAGCTTTTTGACATCTATGATTGTCTTTTGGTAACTTGGGTTTCCATCATAAGGCACCCTGCACATTTATGATAATAGAATTTTTTTCAACTCTCAATTATCTGACACATATATTCTATTCTTGAACATAAGTATTATGTCTTCCTTCAACTCAAAATTCTCAGTTTTCTACTACAATTTTCCTTGCCGTAGCTTTTCTTTCATTTCCTCATATGTCTGATATGTTTTTGTAGCTTCTAAAATTATATTTTGTAAATTAGGTTTGCACATGTTGATGGTTGTAGCATGTATCTCATGTGCTCTTCTATTGAGTGCATCAACCACCTTCTTCTCTTTACCCTTGATGTGCTTATATCAAAGTCATATTCACTAAGGAGCTCTAACCATCTACTTTCCTTGGCATTCAAGGTTGGTTGTCCAAATAGATATTCCAACCCACTGTGATTTGTTCTCAATTCAAATTTCCTATCCATAAGGTAATGCTTCCAAAATTTTAAAGCATGGACAATGGTTGCTAGCTCTAAATCGTGAGTGGCATACAATTTCTCATGTTACTTCATCTTTCTTGATTCATAGCACATTACCTGTTCATTTTGACTAAGGACCCCACTAAGCCCTTCTTTGCATGCATCAATGCATACAACAAAATGTGCATTAGGATCAACAATTTTTAGAATTTGTCCACTTGTTAGTAAGCTCTTCAAATGTTGAAAGATTCTTTGACATTCAGGTGTCCATTCAAATTTCACACCTTTCTTATGTAGATATGTAATTGGGTGTGCAATGCAGGAGAACCCTTCAATGAACCTCCTATAATAACCTGCTAGTCCCATGAAGGACCTCACTTCATAACATTTCTTGGCGCTAGCCATTTTGCAATGGATTTTATCTTTTCAAGGTCTATAGCTATACCTTCCTATGATATGATATGGCCCAAGTAATGAATTTGCCTCTGGTAGAAATAACATTTACTCAACTTAGCATATAACTAATGTTCTTTTAATATTTGCAATGTACCATTCTCAAGTGTTGTCCATGTTCTTCTTCAGATTTGGAATAAACAAGGATGTCATCCAATAAGACAATGGCAAACTTGTCCAAGTATTCTCTAAAGATACCTTTCATTAAATGCATGAAAACAACTGGTACATTTGACAATCCAAATGGCACCATTGTAAACTCGTAGTGGCTATACCTTGTCCTAAAAGAAGTCTTACTAATGTCCTCTTCTTTGATCCTCACTTGGTGATATTTGGATCTCAAATCAATCTTGGAAAATCCATTTGCATCTCTTAACTGATCAAAGAGGTCATCTATCCTTGGCAGAGGATATTTTTTCTTCCCCGTTACCTTATTTAGCTGCCTGAAGTCAATGAAAATCCTCAAGGTGCCATACTTCTTTTTCACAAACAATATTGGTGCACCCCAAGCTGACACACTTGGGCGTATATATCCTTTCTTCAAAAGTTATTCCAATTGCATTTGTAATTCCTTCAACTCGGGTATGCTCATTTTGTAGGGAGATTTCGATACAAAGGCTACTCCAAGAATTAAATTAATTGAGAAATCAATATCCCTTTTGGGTGGTAATCCAAGGATTTCTTCAAAAACATCTTCAAATTCTTTTAGAGCAACATAATCTTCAATGTTGGTCACTTTGTTCTTAGGAGTTTCCTCCATATGTACTGCAAATAATTGGCATCCTTTTCTAAAACGTTTATTCAACTGCAAGGTTGAGATTTCTTTGATAGTTACAACTCTTGGGATCCCCTGTACATTCCTTAAGTTCCTTTCCTCATCTAAGCAAGTAAAAGCTTTGTTGTAACAATCCAAAACTGCATGGTAGTTATCCAACTAGTTCATGCCAATGAGACAGTCATAAGATCCCAAAGGTATGATATTCAGATCTGCTTTGGTACTCAACCCATTCATTTCCATTGGGCATTCCTTGACCATTTCATTAATATTCCTTTTAGTCCTAGTAGCTAGTTGTACCAACCAAGGTTTTTCCAGTTTTCTTTTTGGCAAATGAAACATTTCTACCATTTTAGGATCTTGGTAACTATGACTAGCTCCTGAATCAATCAAAATAGCAATAAGTTGGTTGTGGATCTTACCTTTTACCTCAATCATGTGAGACTGATATTCGACCTGCTTGTTATTCAGGGCTGCATAAATTACGGGTATGTTCTTGCCCATATGTTCTACTATTTCAATTTGTTGTACATTGTGAATAACCTTTGTTTTTTCAACTCCGAGAGGACATTCTCGATACATATGGTCTCCATTATGACCCCAACACTTTATGGGTTGTTGTCTTGGTCTTTTCCCCATGGTTTCAGCCATCCCGGGCTCTTTGGAAACTGGTTGTCTTTGAGTATCTTTTCTGAAAAATGGGGGTTTGTTTCCCTTCTTCCTCTACTCCATGTTTTTTTTCTTTTTGACGTCCCAAGCCTTTTGAAAAGTTGTTCTTTATTTATGCTGATCATAGAGACATTTACCTCTTATTATGGCTTCTTCTAGTGTCTTGGGATCATCATATTGTAGCTTATCACTCATGAATGATGGTATTCCGCTAAATATCTTTAAATCTTCACTTGTTTATCTTTGATAAAGGTCACATATTTCAGTAGCTCAAGCTCATCCCCTATCATAAAACATAAGATGAAAACTCAAGTAGATGAGCTAAAGGGAGAAATGAATAATATCAAGCCTCCTACTTTTGACAGTGAGCAAAAAAATGATTATATTTACATGGATGGACGTGTTGGATTACGAAGTACTATATTTCCACGGTTGGACATGTTGCTGGGAGATTTACCATTCTACCGAAGACTGCTTAAAATAAATTGTTGGGAGTTAAGTTGAAGAGGGGAGTTGTCAGGCCCTTGTGCATTCTCTCCAGGTGAGAGAATTTTAGGGAATTTGATTCCCAAAGGTGCCAAGTTGTTGTCATAAATCTCTGATTATTTCTTGTCTAGCTTGTTGCTGAAGCCTAGAAGGGAAGTGGGCAGTCATAGGGGGCACACTTCCTAGGTGCGACAAGCATGTGGGGAAAGTAGAATATGTAGAATTGTTGTTGAACTTGGCACATGTATTGAGATATTTCTACTTCTGAGAGACCTCCTGGGATATATTATCCTTGCCAAAGTGGAGTTCAATCCGAACTCGGGGGTGACATGCTGTTAGTTTGTGGGGAACAATGTATAAGGTTGGGAGGAAAGTCAGAGGCTTGTATGCAGTTGGTGGCCATTTATATCAGATAAATTTCTACCATGTGTTTGTTTAAATCACTAAAGGAATGTTTATGATATCCTATGTTGGATGCTTATTGTGGAAGTATCTTGTACTTATATTATGGGTAATTTATGTGTTAATTATATTCATAATACTGGTTGTTAAATTTACACAGAAGTTGTGATATGTGATTGTTGTCATGTGTTTTTACTATTGTAATTAACCTTGAATATCTATTGCTAGGATATAATTACGCTTGTGTGTATATGTTGTTAGAATTGTACAAGAATTACAATCATACACTTTCTATCATGGGTTACTACCGTTGTAGCTATCCTTGAGCTTTCATTGCTAGATTGCTCGGAACAATATATTTGTTGTTAAATTGCACATAAATTGTATTTATGCGTCTGTACGATGGGTATTGCAGTTATAATTATTCTTGGGCATATTACTGCTAGGATTTCCTATAACTGCACCTTTATGTGCTCTTGCAAATTTACATAAAATCATTGATATCAAAATTGGAATTATGGCCTGATGCGGTCCAGTTTGGGCTAGAAATATTCTGCATTGGTATGGACTATCCATAGTTTGAAATTCTTCATTAAATAGTTAAGAGAGAAAAATTTAGATTGCTTAAATAAGAATTGTAGTTTCCTTGAAGGCTTGGTAAGCCTTAGGCTTCTCTTGGAAGAATTTTGGAGCCACTAGGTCCGGAATCGTATTGAAGAACTTGAGAAATATTGTGCTTTTCCTTGGATGAGTTGCAATCATCCATTTGGTGTGGGGTTTTGATCTTGGACGTCAATCAAGGTCCCTCTCATATGAGAATTTGTGAAGGGTCCATATTGCTAACAACCATCGGATCCATTGGAGAATTCTCAGAGTGATCTCGACTTTCCATCGTAGTGGGCTCTTCGGAGTCATTCAGACCATTAGAGGGAAAATACTCCAATGGACAAGAATTCGAGCGACAATCTCAATCGTCCATCAGGGCACAACTAAAATGAATCATGTTTTTTGATTTCAATGGACTCATTCGATGAGGTCAAGAGGTAGGTGAATTCATACTAACATGGATGATGTCAGCCACCCAATACGTGGGAGACAATTGTCCTAACCTTAAAGGTTGTGCCAAGAATTAGTAATGACGTGTTTTTCACGTCAATCCACATGGAGGGTCCACAAGGAGGGTGGCCAACAGTTCCATGTTGCATGGTGTTTTGGTCTTTGGGGAAACAAATGGTGACATGGTATGAGTACGACATGTTAAGCTAGGTGGCAACGTTGGGTAGGTCCACGTGTCCTGGATGCCAAATCCGATGCCACATAGATTTTCACTTAAGTGAAGCTAAGACAAGAATGACATCATGATGGCGTAGGGTGCCAGTGTGCTTAGGGGTGAGTTGTAGGCTGCAAAGAAGGTATGGTGGGTGTAACGTGTAGGCAACAGATTTAGGAGCATGGGATGTTCGCAGAGATGGGAAGGTGACATGATTGGGTCCATGAGTCTGCCAACCTATGAACATGACAAAACCACAAAATAATCTAAGTATTGAGTGTGAAGGAAGAAAGGGGGTAAGGGTAGAGTAAAGGAAAGGATTCAAATGAAACTACGAGTCTTCATAGATGGAAAAAATGGTGAAGTTTTGAGACTTGTCGGACAGACTTATGAAAGGAAGGTTACATAATTATGCATCCATGAGCCTGTGAGTCCGTGAATGAAAAAGAAGCTAAGTGTTGGTGGCAGGTTCAGGGAAGGTATGAAGATAGAGCATGAGTCTGTGAGTTTTCCACACATGAGTCTGTGACTACAACGGAGTGACTCACTCTGTTTTGGGCGAAGTTTCTATCATTGGAAAGCTCTTGATGAGCAGAAGATGATGGAGTTGTGATTGGGAGGAAGTAAGATAGGTTAGAACAAGAATTTTTTTTAATACCCCATCTCTTAAAAGGCACTTAAGGGGTCGAGTATGTTACATTCCTAAATTTAGATAGTGAATACTGAGAGTCAAAAATATGAAACACTCTAGCTCCCCTTTGCTCAATTTTGTATAAATACCACAAAAGAAAAGGTAAAGGGACTTTTTTTTGGCATGGAAACTAGTTTCCATTTCAATTGAGAAGCTTGTTGGCCACCCTATTTTTTGAAATTGATTTTGGTGAATGTTGTTGCTAGGACTACTCTTTGTTTTCATGTGCTAGGATCATTGTAAGATATATACATATTTACTATAGACTAATATCATGTATTTATTGTATGCTCTTACTTTTACTTCAAATTTTGGAACTAACACCTATTTATGGAATTGTAACTTTCAATTTAAAGCATAGGTTTTCCTTGCTTTTCTGTTGGTTATTTGATGCAGGAGCATTGTTAGCAGCAAGACAACGTGGAGGCGGAAGACATCAGGGATGAGCGCCATCACATTTTTGGCACATGTTGAAAATGTTTGAAATGTTTTTGAAAGTTTGGATGCGCAGACACTAATGAAATAGTTAAGAAGGCGTACTTCCATATTGTAAATAGATCTTGAGCGATTCGATCTCATCTGTAAAGTGTAGAGGCATTTATGCATAGTTAATGAAAGTAGGTAGATTTAAATTCTAGATTAGACAGTTTTAGGAGCTGGAGGGAAAATGACTATAGACACCCTCATCTTTGTATTATTGAATAAATCAAGAGAGATTGTATGATTAAGCACAGGAGCATAGAGGAGAAATAGAGAGTGGTAGAGAAGAATCCATGTACATAAGTTATGAAATTAATACATGAAGCTTTGATTCAGACTCATGGGGTTCTAATGTTTTCTGTGTATACATGCTGAGTGCTATGCTTATGGTTGTTTTACTCTTTCTGTTGTGCATTTTATTTTATGCTATGTATGTATGATTTCATGTTAAGTGTTTGAAGTATGAGAGAGTAAGGAAATGAGTTTCAATTGTTTCTCTTCTTGAGTTAGAGTTCCTACAAGGAGTGTAGTGAAGCGTCTGCAAGGAGTGCATTGACGGGTTCAGAGTTCATCTCTGAAAGTTGAGGAGGGATACCATTGTTCTCATTTCAACTGAAGTGCAAGACAAGAACATAAGCCATGCAAGCTGTGTGTAGGCTGGTCGAGACCTTAGAACACATAGACTAAGGTTGAGAGATTGAAGGACTGCTTTTGCATAGTTGCATAGAGTCAAGAGGTTCAAATATTTAGGAATATTTGAAGAAGTGATGCAAGGAGTGCGTGCAGAAGTATTTTAGGAGACTTGAGTTTGTGAAAGGAAGCTTAGGAGGGTCAGCACTTTCAAAGTGTTGAAGAGTAGAAGAGGAGTTTTGGTCACCGTGCAGAGGCCAGATTCATGAAAAGGATCACAGGTCTGATTGAGACAGAAGTTTCTTTGGGGAGAGATTGAAATTTCAGAATTCTCTGAGGGGGATTCCTTAAATAGCGAGAACCGTAGGATCTACAGGAGCTGCAAGGTGGATAAGAGACCACTGCTCTTTACTTATTGGGACGTCAAATCATTTTGGTATTTCGAGGTTCGAGGGTCTGAAGTGTAAGAAAAATCCTTGGCTAATCAAACCCTCGAAACGCGAAGAGAAGTATTAGTGTGTGAAGGAGCAGGGAAGAGTATAAGTGTTTCGGAACATCGGAATTCAAAAAATCATGGATTACAAGGACATAAGGTGGTTCGAGAGTTCCAAACTCGCGATACCTAGAAACCCAAACAAGAAGAAGGCGACACGTGTAAGGACAAGAGACTTTCTATCGAGGTTCGTGAAAGCAGAGGAGGAGAAATACTATTTTGACATTTCGGGAATTCGGATACCGGAAGATGGAAGTGATAGAGCATTCGATCCTTAGCATATCTAACTTCAGGTACACGAAAGTCCGAAAGGATTTCAGGAGACGTAATTTCGACATTTCGGGGTTCGGAGGTTTGAGAGCCCTGAGGACATAGTGGAAGTGATTTTCGGTGGTTGAAATCCCGAAACCATGAAGAGGAAGGGAAGACCAGAACATTTTCATTTCGGTAAATCGGAATTTGGAAGTTCGGGACATCAGGAAAGGAAAGTATTAGTATTTCAGGGTTTCGGAGGTCAAAGAGATAAGGTGCTCGACCATGGGATTTGCGAAATCGTGGAATCCAGTATCCCGAAATAAAAGAAGGGTTCCCTCAAGGTTTGTTGTGGGTTTTTATTTTCTGAAAGGGAAATAAAAGAGCCAATTGATCTCTGAGGGGCCGAAAAGAAAACTTTCTGTGCGAATCCCAACCTGCGGGTCTAGGGGTCTGCGTCAGTTGTGGTATCAGAGCATAGAAAAATTTATTTTCTTTCTGTAGCAGGGAAAAGAGGAATTTTATAGCCATGCCACTGAGAAGAAGAGACAAGCAAATACCTGACTCACCAGAGGAAAGGAAAATTCCAAGAAGAAGAGACAGACAATTACCTGATCCGACAAGGGAAAGAGAGATGCGTGAACTACGTTCCAGGCTTGATGCCATGGAGACAACACATAGGTGCACAGTTGATGTTGGGGACATCAACGAATATGAACGTGAAAACAAAACTGGAAATGAAGAAGTTGTAGCCGAAGATGCAGCAAAAGAATGCCTATTCAGGGCTATTGTAAGGATAGGTGCTAGAGCAAAAATGGACATTCCAGTATATGAAGGAAACCTGGATGTTGAAGAGATTCTGGATTGGATTAGAGATCTGGATAAATATTTTGACTATGAGGATGTTGAGGAAGACAAGAAGATCAAACATGTTGTCACAAGACTTAAAGGGCATGCAACATTATGGTGGGATGAACTGGAGGCTGACAGACACTGCAAAGGCAAGCAGAAAATCAAGAGTTGGGATAGAATGGTTGCGAAGATGAAGGAAAAATTCATACCCAAGGATTATCAAATCACTCTATTTCGGAGGATGCAAAATTTGAGATAGAAGCTGATGTCAGTGAAAGAGTACACTGAAGAGTTCTACAAACTAAACAACAGGGCAGGTCATCACGAAAGTGATGATGAAAAGGTTGCGAGATATATGAATGGTCTGAGACATGACATCCAAGATGAGATGAGCATGATGACCATCCGAACGGTGTAAGTTGCTTATCAGATGGCTCTGAAGGCTGAAGAGAAGCTGAGCCGAAAGAAAAGTCAAAGAGGGCGAGGCAGAAGTCAAGCCAGAGGCAAAACAATTGCCCAAGAAAAAAATCAGAAACCTAAGGAAGAGTGGAAGAAACCTCAAACTCAAACAGAGAGAGGTGGAAGCTCACAAAGAGGACAGTATGCAGACATAAATACTTTTCATCGAACCAGAGGAAGAGGAAGAGGCATAGGTGGCGAAATAAAATGCTTTGCCTGCATGAAGAATGGGCATAAGTCTTATGAATGTCTAGATAAGAAGAAAGAAGGAGGTGAGACTCACATTGCCGAAGCATAGGGACAGAATGTTGAGGCAAAATATGTTGAAGGTGGAAGATCACTGATGATGAGTAAAGTTCTCTTAACACCAGAGAAGGAGGTAGAAAATCCAGTCCAAAGGAACATACATTTTCAGACTGCTTGCAAGACCAAAGACAGGGTATGCAAGGTCATCGTGGTAGCATAGACAATATTGTTTCTACAGAGATGGTGGAAAAGCTGGAGCTGGAGACTATTGAACATCCAAGCCCATACAAAGTTTCATGGCTACAAAAAGGGCATCAGGTAAATGTCACTAAACAATGTTTAGTTGAAATTAAAATAGGAGGATATAAGGATGAAATATTATGCGATGTCATTCCCATGGATGTTTGTCATCTATTGCTGGGTAGACTGTGGCAATATGTCAGGAATGTGATTCATGATGGGAGAAAGAACACATACACCATGGAGAAGAATGGAAGAACTCACATGTTGTTGCCAATTAAGGATAAAGAAGTGACAACATAGGTAAGCAACATTGTACTTCTCATGAGTGGGAAGGAACTTCTTAAGTAGGTTAAGAAGAAAGAAGATACACAACTCATTGTGGTTAGGAAGCCTAGAATTGTTTTAACCAGCACAAGAGTGGATGATTTACCAGAGGAAATCCAAAAAATACTGGAAGAATTTGCTGATATAGTAGTGGATGAACTACCTTGTTCGTTGCCACCTATCAGGGGTATAAGCCATCACATCGATCTTATACCTAGAGCTAGTTTACCAAACAAAGCAGCGTACAGATTGATGTCGTAAGAGAATGAAGAGGTTAAGAGATAGGTCCAAGATTTAATGGAGAAGGGATTGGTTAGAGAAAGCTTGAGTCCATGCATTGTTCCAACAATGCTTAGTCCAAAGAAAGATGGAGGATGGAGAATGTGTACAAACTCAAGGGAAATTAACAAGATTACCATCAGATATAGATTTCCATTGCCAAGGATGGATGATTTGATGGATTGCTTGAGTGGAGCAAATTTTTTTTCAAAAATTGATTTGAAAAGTGGATATCATCAAATCCGAATGAGAGAAGGTGATGAATGGAAGACAACATTCAAGGCAAATGAAGGGATGTATGAATGGTTTGTTATGCCATTTGGCTTAACAAAAGCACCTAGTACTTTCATGAGGTTGATGAACGAAGTCTTGAAGGATTTCATAGGAAAGTTCGTCATTGTATATCTCGATGATATACTGATTTTCAGTAGAACAAAAACATAGCACTTGAAGCATTTGGCTATAGTGATGAAAAAATTACAGCAAGAAAAGTTGCTGATAAATATGAAGAAATCATCATTCATGAAGACAGAGCTCATTTATTTGGGGTTTATTATCTCTGCAAATAAGCTAAAAATGGATCTAGATAAAGTGGAGTTGATTAAGAATTGGCCATCGCCAAAGAGTACATTTGAGGTTAGAAGCTTTCATGGATCGGCTAGTTTCTACAGAAAATTTATCAGAAATTTCAGTGGAATTAGTGCACCGATGATGGACACGGTGAAGAAAAGGCATAAATATTTTCACTGGATAGAAGAAGCAGAGAAAAATTCAATTTGTTAAAAAGGAAGATTACTGAACAACCAATTTTGGTGTTGCCAAATTTCAACAAGACATTTCAGGTCAAATGTGACGCTAGTGGATTTGCAATTGGAGCGGTCTTGAGCCAAGATGACAGGTCCGTCACATACTTCAGTGAGAAATTGAATGAGTCAAAGGTTAAGTACTCCACATATGACAAAGAGTTTTATGCGGTCATACAAGCACTGAAGAAGTGGAGGCACTATTTGGTTCCTAAAGAGTTTGTTTTGTACAGTGATAATCATGCCTTACAATTCGTGACTCAATAGGGTAAGTTGAACCAAAAACATGCAAAATGGGTTGAATACATGCAGAATTTTACTTTTGTAATTAAACATATTTCTGGAACTGCTAACAAAGTTGTTGATTCTTTGAGCAGGAAATGTTTGTTGATGCAAGAATTTAGAGTCAAAACTTTAGGTTTTGATAATCTCAAGGACATGTACAGAAATGATCTAGATTTCAAAGAGGCGTATGAGGCATCTGAGAATCAAATTCACAGGGATAGAAGCCAATGGATCGAATATATGATCCAGGATGGATTATTATTCAGGGGAAATCAATTATGTATTCCAAAATGCTTCATGAGGGAGAATCTGCTGAAAGAAAAGCACAATGGAGGATTGGCCGAACATTTTGGTCATGATAAAACGTTCTTGAAATTAAATGGCTCATATTTTTGGCCAGGTATGAGGACAGACGTCAAAATATTTGTGGACAAATGTAGAGTTTTTTAGCACACAAAAGGAATAAAACAGAACACATGGTTATACCAGTCGTTACCCATACCTGAAAGACCGTGGGATGCAGTGAGAATGGATTTTATATTGGGGCTGCCAAGGACATAAAGAGGATTTAATTCAATCTTTGTGGTGGTAGACAGATTTTCTAAGATGGCACATTTTATACCATGTCAGAAAACCAGTGACACAACTCATATTGCGAACCTGTTTTTCAAAGAAGTTGTCAGACTTCACGACTTACCTAGAAGTATAGTTTCGGATCGAGACACCAAGTTCGTAGGAAATTTCTAGAGGAATTTATGGAAGAAGCTGGGGACAAGTTTGTGTTTTAGCTTAGCTTATCATCCTCAAATGGATGGACAGACAGAAGTTGTGAACAAAAGCTTGGGAGATTTACTGAGAAGTCTAGTGACTGAACTCCACAGTTAGTGGGATCACATTCTGCCACATGCAGGATTTGCTTACAATGATTCACACAACAGAAGAACAGGGCCGAGTCCATTTCAGATTGTTTATGGAATAAAAACAAGGGGAGTTTCTGAATTGAAAGATTCAGAACATAATGAAACTAGAAGTGCTAGTGTAGAAGATTTTGCAGAGGCAATGAAAGAACTTCACATCCAAGTGAAGGAGCGATTGCAGAACGTGAGCCAAGAGTACAAGCGTAGAGCAAATCAACACAGGAGAGAACTTCAATTTGAAGTTGGTGATATGATTCTTACACACTTAAGAAAGGAAAGGTTCCCAAGGGGAACATATAAAAAACTGAAAATGAAAAAGATTGGACCATGTAACATCATAAGGAATTTTGGGGCAAAAGCATACGAGATTGAATTACCCGATGGGGTCAGAATTTCACCGATATTCAACATCTCAGATTTATACCCTTACAAAGTTGAAGAAGAAAGTGGATAGACAGAGGTTCAGTGGACTAAACAAATTTCTGTAGCTGAAAAGACACAGATGGAAAGTATACTTGACAAGAGAGTTAGCAAGTAGACCAGGAGAAAAGAGTATTTTGAATACTTGGTCAAATGGAAGGGACATCCAGTTGAAGATGCTAGCTGGGAGAATGAAGCACAAATTTAGAAGCATGGATAGACCGTACAAGATCTCATGAATAGGAGTCCATGAAAATTTTCAGGAAAGGGAGTATGATGCAAGAGCATCGTCAACGACAAGCCAACGTGGAGGCAGAAGACAACAGGGATGAGTGCCATCACATTTTTGGAACATGTTGAAAATGTTTGAAACGTTTTTGAAAGTTTGGATGCACAGACACTAATGAAATAGTTAAGAAGGCGTACTTCCATATTGTAAACAGATCTTGAGCAATTCGCTCTCATCTGTAAAGTGTAGAGGCATTTATGCATAGTTAATGAAAGTAGGTAGATTTAAATTCTAGATTAGACAGTTTTAGGAACTGGAGGGAAAACGACTATAGACACCCTCGTATTTGTATTATTGAATAAATCGAGAGAGAGTGTATGATTAAGAACAGGAGCATAGAGGAGAAACAGAGAGTGGTAGAGAAGAATCCATGTACATAAGTTCTGAAATTAATACATGAAGCTTTGATTCAAACTCATGGGGTTCTAATGTTTTCTGTGTATACATGCTGAGTGCTATGCTTATGGTTGTTTTACTCTTTCTATTGTGCATTTTATTTTATGATGTGTATGTATGATTTCATGTTAAGTGTTTGAAGTCTGAGAGAGTAAGGAAATGAGTTTCAATTGTTTCTCTTCTTGAGTCAGAGTTCCTGCAAGGAGTGCAGTGAAGTGTTCGCAAGGAGTGCGTTGATGGGTTCAGAATTCATCTCTGAAAGCTCAGGAGGGATACCGTTGTTCTCATTTCAACTGAAGTGCAAGACAAGCACAAAAGCCATGCAAGGTGTGCGTAGGTTGGCTGAGACCTTAGAACACATAGACTAAGGTTGAGAGATTGAAGGATTGCTGTTGCAGAGTTGCACAGAGTCAAGAGGTTCAAATGTTTAAGAATATTTGAAGAAGTGCCACAAGGAGTGCATGCATAAGTATTTTAGGAGACTTGAGTTTGTGAAAGGAAGCTCAGGAGGGTCGACACTTTCAAAGTGTTGAAGAGCAGAAGAGGAGTTTTGGTCACCGTGCAGAGGCCAGATTCAGGAAAAGGATCGCTGGTCTGATTGAGCCAGAAGGTTCTTTGGGGAGAGATTGAAAGGTCAGAATTTTCTGAGGGGGATTCCCGAAATAGCGAGAACTGTAGGATCTATAGGAGCTGCAAAGAGGATAAGGGGTCACTGGTCTTGACTTATTGGGACATCAGATCATTTCAATATTTTGGGGTTCGAGAATCCGAAGTGTAAGCCAAATCCTTGGCTGATCAAACCCCCGAAACGCGAAGAGAAGTATTCATGTGTGAAGGAGCGGGGAAGAGTATAAGTGTTTCGGAACATCAAAATTCAGAAAATCGGGGATTACGAGGACATAAGTTGGTTCGAGAGTTCCAAATTCCCGATACCTGGAAACCTGAACAAGAAGAAGGTGACACGTGGAAGGACATGAGACTTTCTATCGAGGGTCGTGAAAGAAAAGGAGGAGAAATACCATTTCAGCATTTCGGGACTTCAGAGACCGGAAGACGAAAGTGACAGATCATTCGATCCTTAGCATATCGAACTTCCGGTACGCGAAATTCCGAAAGGATTTCAGGAGACGTAATTTCGGCATTTTGGGGTTCGGAGGTTCAAGAGCCCCGAGGACATAGTGGAAGCGCTTTTCGGTGGTTGAAATCCCAAAACCGCGAAGAGGAAGGGAAGACCGAAACATTTTCATTTCGGTAAATCGAAAGTCGAAAGTTTGGGACATCAGGAAAGGAAAGTATTAGTATTTTGGGGTTTCGGAGGTCGAAGAGATAAGGCGCTCGACCACAAGATTTGCGAAATCTGGTATCTCGAAATAAAAGAGGGGTTCCCTCAAGGTTTGTTGTGGGTGTTGATTTTTTGAAAGGGAAATAAAAGAGCCAATTGAGATCTCAGGGGCCGAAAATAAAAGATCCTGTGTGGATCCCAACCTGCGGGTCTGGGGGTCTACATCATTATTTAAAAAATCTACAATTAAATAATAAACTATTTTCTATGATTATTTGCATTCTCTCATTAGTTATATATCCACTCATAGTTATTAAGTCCAACCTAGATGCATTTAGATTAGAACTACATTTGTTTTTGCATATTTCACTTTGAATCTAATTTTACTATCATAAAATCATTGACGATAGTGAGGCCAAAATTTGGAGGGTTTACTAATTCGAGCGAAGAAAGGTCTAATTCAGCCTTTCCCTAGGTAAACCTATATAGTTGATGAGGGGAAATTTTCTCATGTCAATAGGACATTAGCTTTAACCACCAATATGGGCATGCATCATCATAAGGTTAGAAATGCAATAGGAATTGAAAAAGAATGTCCATCACAATAAGTATTATCAATATATTATTATATTATTTATTGTTATGCTATGTTAAGTAAAAAATCACATTGTAGTTCTTGTTTGTTTTTGTTTACAAGTGTTGGAGGGAAGGGAAGGAGAAATGGTTGTGAATGCTTTCAATTGTGTCGGCAGTGGTTGAAACATCTAGAAGAACAATTTTTTTATCATGAAATTGAATGTGCCCATGAATTTGATGGAGAATATCTTAAGAATGTCATAGTTCTTCCTACAATATTCATTTATGAGATCACCATATGCCGAATTAGTAAAGAGATTAGAAGGGGATGATTTGGAAAGGTGTGCAAATGAATTTTGAGTGATGATACTCTAGTAGCTATCAAATGTAAATTTGAACTGCACTAGGTAGGGATCGAGAGAGTTTTGTGAAAAAATCACTGCCATATCATTCCAATATTGCAAGTTTATGTGGTCTCTATGTATAAGGCCGACATCACATTATGGATATGGTTTTTTAGTTCAAAGATACAATCAATTACTTTCACACTACCCTGGGACGTACATACTTTCACAATGATTTGAGGCTTTTTATTATGCACCTTGACATCAAAGCTCAAAACATTCTTTGGATAGAGATATAGAAAGTAGTGTGGTGACATAGGTGAGAAGGATTCCCGGGTACATGGTACCCAAGTAATTTTATGAATCAAGAATAATATCTAAGAGCGATGTTTTTAGCCACTTTATGGTGCTTATGTAGGTCATCACCAGGCTCAAGAATGTCAGTAATTCTCAATATTCAATTGATCATTGGTTTTTTCCTTATATTTCTTTCAAGAAGGTGAGGGAAGGAAAAATGAAAGAATTGATCGACTCTAGCTAGTGGATATGGAGGAGGCATACATGTTGACAAAGACATCACTATGGTGTATTTGGTATGATTCAATGATGAAGCCTTAAATGGGAATAATCACATGAGTATAGGAAATAGATTTGGATACATGGATCATCCATTGGTATCCACACTTCCTTTCACCCCATCTAGGGTTGATGAGACACATACAATGGGGACTTATAAATTCAAAAATCCAAATCCCAAAAGGAACATGAGAGGAACATACCTCACAATAAATAGGAATGTTCAAAACTATAACAATACATTTCTATATGAAACAATATGCTTACATGTCTATAGCTTATTATAGTGATGTGACATATCCATGTGGTGTTCATATTGTTAGTGTTCACAGATGTAATTAGGGAACCAACCATTCAAATTGAGGACACCACCACCAAAAATGACTCCAAAATTTGCATTCTTCCCAACCGAGCCATTGTAAAATCTATGAGACAATCTCAACATGTTGTTTGCTCTTAAATTTTGTTTAAAGATAGTAATAGGTAGGTGTCACACATACAAACTCCTCGAGAGGGTGCACCATTATCAATGAGTTAATCATTTACAATCATGTAAGAATCTATATAAAACAACAGAGACATGTAGTGAAGGTGTTGGGTTCATAGCATTTAGCACCACCTCTTCGAGTGGGATTCAACCTATCTACCTTAATGTCCTATGTTTGATGTTCTCCCCAAGTCTCCAATTTTTAAAATCTACTCTCCAAAGCCTCCTCCAAGGTCCAAGAGTCCAATTTTGGCTTCCAGCCTTCCAAGTCATCACTCACAAACAACGCAATATAGTAACAACTTACTTGACATAGTCATACACAAGAAACATGAAATTATCTCAAACATAAATGACCTGTAATGTCTTGTATTCTTTCACAAAATGTATGATATAATGACATTTTCATAACTTTACCACGCAACTTTAATCAATTTGTCTCACTTTTTCATTTATCTTTCTATTTGTCTTGCATTTCTTACTATTGAGAGATTTTCCTACAAAGCACTAGTAACAAGGGATAAAAGTTTTATGAATTTTCTCACACACAATTTCCATTTAAAATCTATGTATTTTCTCACACACAGAAAAATCACAAGGGATAAAAATTGATTTGTTTCTGAATAAGTCATATTCACCATTCTTTCTACTTATTGCATTTTTGAGGGAGAAAACCAAATACGGGATTCAAATTTTTCATATGACATGGCACAAGCTAATCTCCCTTGAATTTTCCAGGAGAATTCAGTAACAACTCAGTGCTTTGGAAATAGAGCCAAGAGAATTGATCCATACCTAGTGATTGTGAAATGACATTAATGTTGGGTGTGCCATTTGCACTAGACATGAGATGAATCTAGAAGCACCACGCCATAAGTTCATTCAATCTGGAATAAGCAGGGCTCGAGGAAAGGTTGAGATGTTTGGTGATGGTAGAGGATTGTTATGGGTACTAGGTCTGGAAGCCATGGCATATTTTCATCTCTTTTGATGTCTATAGTGATGGATTTGGATCAAGCATGACACAATTGAGGAGACAACATTTCATATTATTTGAAAAACAAGAAAGGGATAAAGATAAAGAAATAGGGACATATAATGAGTAAATAATAGTAGAAGCTTTACTTTTGTTTCTTGGATACAGAGAAAATTTAAGGCAAATGTTAGTAGAATAACCTAAATTACTAACAACAAGGATACCAGGCTTAAACAAAGAGAATTAAATTACTAACAATAAGGATGCTAGGCTTAAATAAAGAGACCTAAATTACTAATAGTAAGGATGCCAAGCTTAAATAAAGAGACCTAAATTACTAACAACAAGGATGCCAGGCTTAAATTAAAAGATCTAAATTACTAACAGCAAGGATGTCAGGCTTAAATAAAGATACGTAAAGTACTAACAACAAGGATGTCGAGCTTAAATAAATAGACCTAAAGTACTAACAGAAAGGATGTCAGGTTTAAATAAGGAGACCTAAATTACTAACAAGGATGGCATGCTCAAATAAAGAGACCTAAATTACTAACGACAAGGATGACAAGCTTAAAAAAAGATAAAATTTACAACAACTTCAAACACAATATTCCAATTTATCTAACAATATCATGCCTGAGTGGTTTTCTTCTCAAAGAAATCGAAAATGAGATTGGATAAGTTGAAAAGAATGCTTGAATTTATTGTCAGGAAGTTTTTGATGCAGAGACCAGATATGTTGTAACACACAAACTGTTACAACACACACTCTACTACAGAATACACAACGGAAAATAAAACGTAAATACTTTTGCCAAATAATAAGGAAATCCATTGGAAACTAAAACACCAGAAAAATCCACAAAATGCAGCACCACTCTTTTATTGATTCAAAGTAAATAATAGGATTTACATTACATCGAGCCTGGATTAAAATACAACCATGAGTTTCTTCTTGTGTGGCTGGAAACCACTTCGAAATTGTCTCGAGGGTAAAATTCTGTGTCTATGGGCTGAGATTTTGTTTCTCCCTTCCTATGTGCTCACCCAACCTAAAATCTTTCTCTCTAGTCCACCTTCTACGATTTCCTTACTTCATGGTTCACCAACCCCTTCAAAATCACTCTCCATTTCTTTTTAAAACTCCTCCTCGACTCTCAAATGATTTACCTTCCCTCTAAGAACAAGTTGTTACCCAAACCGTCTCTCTATCTTCCAGACCAATTCAAATTCCTTTTAGCCTCGGGTCATGCTTTTTCCTTTAGCCACAAGTTCTTTTGCCTAATGGTAGCTATGACTCATCATGAATGCATACCAGCATGGAAAAATCAAATGTGTGTGACCTTAGTGTTGCAAATGAAGAAATATCATGACACTTGTAAAATTTCACTATACGCGGGAGTTTCAACATGAGTTTTAGCATAACACTTGTAAAATTTCTTTATAAGTGGCAGTTTCAGCATGAGTTTTAGCATGAAACTTGTAAAATTTATCTATACGTGGTAGTTCCAGCACGAGTTTCAACACAAAAATATTAGTTGCAGGAGTAATCGATAGTTCGAATTTACAACAACTAACTAAATAAAATGGAACACTAACACAATCCTTATTTGATTGATTTATTATTAGCAGAATGAAAATATTTTTGGGTGATGTAGATTTCTTGAGCTCAAGGATGCTCTTGCATCAAACACCCCTGGTAAGAAAAACATGAGCTCCAACTCATGTGTTGATCCTTGATGAGGTGAAGAGTTATACACATGTGCTAATTGATCTTCAGTGACCCATGATGCATCCTCTACCCCTCTATTCTTCCACTTGATCAAATATTCCATGTACTCCTTCCGATGAGTCTTCTTACCAATTCTTGTAACAAGAATCTCTTCGATATTATCCTCTGATTTAATTGGCATATGTTGTTCCCATTGATTGAGGGCACCTTCATCTTCTCTTCTCTCCCCTTCATGAAACTCATAGAGGTCAACAACATTGAATGTAGGAGATATGTCAAACTTCTCTTGAAGTTCCAATCGATAAGCATTATCAGAAATCTTTTTCAGAATTTGGCATGGAACTATCTTCTTGTACTTGACTGTAATGTCCCCCACCTCTTAGGGAGGTGATGAGGAGACTCAGTGGCCTGGGCACCCCACTAGGTCATAGTCTCACACTGAAGGGGGAGGTCAACTAGATTAAAGTTATATTTTTAAGTTGACTTGAGAAAGGGAAAGGATAAAAGGAGGGAAAGATAACTCAACAGAAGAATAGAAGTTAACCCTGGGAGTTAACTTAACTCAACAAAGGATTAGAAGGAAAAGTATAAGTAAGAGGAAAGGGCGCACCTATTAGGCATTTGGGATTTGGCATATTGCTTGTTATTTCTCTTGAGCATTCAGTTTGGGGGTTTTGCTATACAAACCCTTGTGAGGGACTCAGTGGTGAAATATCCACTCACCTTGTTCCACAACTTGGTCTCGGGGATGAAAGATTCCTCCACACCATTCTATTCTCAGTATATCTCTTCCTAGTGCTTCTGAAGATAGCATGGTCATACTATTTTGAGGAGTTTCAGTAAGGGTGCACCATTTTGAAGAGAAGGGTCCGATCTAGCCAATCAGGAGGAGCGTTGGGCATTTCATCAGTTGGGTTTTACTTGCAGGTGCTCCACCATCATTTTGAGTGATTTTCCAGAGATTGATCACCATCAGACATTTAGATTCAGAATGGGATGATTTGGAGGAAAGGAGGACGTCCTACCATTTTGTATTTCTCAGATCTAGAGAGATCCGCTTGAGATCTGGGTCTGAAACTTCACCCACGGGGTTCTCTTAGCCCGATTTACATTTCGGGAGAGTTTCAGATCATTTGGAGGATTTTCTCATCAGGACCGAATCACCAAGGGTTTAAGCCATCCAGTAGGGCGCAACTTCAGCAAAAGATTCATATTTTGGAGGGGTTTGCCTTGGACGTTGAGCTTGAGACTTCAGGAGGGTGATCCTATCATCTCGATCTATCATCTGGTTGAGTCTGGACTCGTTTTGAGCCTTCCTTCAGTTGGGCCGATTTATTGAGGGTTTCATCCTTCTAGTGGAGCATGGCACTTTCCAGCTGAGGGGCTTTGGCATTCATTTCTACATGTATTGGTATTCATATCTTATTCAACCTTTGGGAGGGTTATTGTATCAACGAGAGCATTTTGTAGCAGCTCATACTTGTCTTGCATTGGATCCATTTGAATATTATTCCAGATCTGCTCATTCTATTGTATCTGATTCATGATTCTATAATAAAGGTCAGATTTATGCTTACGCTTTATATCTTGAATGTGTTATGATCTTCATGTGTTGGATGAATCTGTTATAATTGCATTTAATAACTCAATAACACCTGCACATCAACAAATCAGTGGTAGTTAGTGATTCCAAGAAAAAAAATTTGGCTTGGGATCATTACAGTGGTATCAGAGCTTCGATCCTCCAAACCTGTGGAAGGATCGACGCATGCAGAGGTACAATGGTATTTTCATGGGTCGAAGGAAGAAACTGAGCAGTGAAATAGAGGCCGAAATGGAAAGGTCAGGGGATGACCATGAGCCTCTAGGCTTGGCTCTCATAACAGTCGAGTTTGACAAATTCCAACAATCCGTCAACCACACGGAAAGCACATTGGTCCAACACTTGGGCGAGTACCATGAAACCAACAGAAGAGGACAGGCTGAACTCTCTGAAACTTTGAAGAGGGTTGACGAGAGCCTACAGATAATGAACAAGAATCAATCCAAGCTAAATGAACTTCTGATGCAAGTGATCCATCAAGGGAAGAACCCTGATACGTATGGGAATAAAGAGGCTGGTGGATCTGGTGGAACCCATGAGGAGATCAGGTGTAATCTGGAGAAAGGCCCCAGATCCAAAGGAAGTTTGGAAGGAGACACGACACAGGGTCAAATGGGTAGCAGGGTAAATCAGAAGCGATACATACCTACATTCACAGATGAACAGTTTGGTCAACATTTAGGTAGCAGAGCTAACCCCAGACCTTACATGCCCACATTCACAGATGAGCAAGGTCAACCGGAATAGGTTGAAGACTTTTTGGAACAAATAGCAAGAAGTACCAAGGAATACTACAGTTTGGATATGAGGGTCCAAAGATAGATGTCCCTAGATCAATATTGCCAACTCAGGTTCAGAAATCAACCTAGGACGAACCACAGGGGCAGTTTTGAGTTTGAATCTAGAGTAGGGAAGATAGAAATCCATTAATTTGATGGTATGGCCAAGATGACAGCACAGTCTTGGGTACAAAATCTAGATACCTACTTACAACTCAATCCCATGAGGGAAATGGAGGCCATGAAGTTTTCCACTATGTACTTGGATGGCAAGGCCCATGACTGGTGGTATCACAGACTCACCACACTTGAACACAATCAAATTGTGTCCTATACAGAATTCACTCAGAGGCTCATTGATAGATTTGATCAAGGAGATCCTAAGCTACATTTCCAGGAGCTCCCTCAACTCAAGAAAACAGGTACGACTGAAGTATATATTGATGTATTTCAGAGGTTGGTGGTTATGGTACATGATATGTCCCCGATCAGGCTCATGATGCTTTTCACAGAAGGGTTGATGGAACCCTTGAAGGGTTGGGTAAAGGCATTTAAACCCAACAACCTATAGGAGGCCATTTGGAAGATGAGGGATCTGAGGCCAGCTGCGAAGCCTAAATTCATACCCAGAACACCTCTTAACAGTGGAGAAAGAGATCAAAGACCTCCAATGAATCAGGGAGGACGTGACCCAAAAGGGTTTGATAGAGGCCGTGGTAGGATAGATGACAACACTAGAAGGAAACTGAGGAGAAAGAAACTCTGCTTCACTTGTAAAGAACCGTGGAATCCGTCACATAAGTGCATGGGACGTGGTCAAGTTCACTATATAGAAGTTACCTCAAACAATGAAGAGGAGGAAGAGTATGGTCAGATACAAAACATTGAGGCCGAAACTGCAGAGACAACAGAAGAGGAGGTTCCATAACTCGACTGTGCGGCTGGAAAGAAGGCTACCATGGCATCTATCAATGGGGTACCCAATTTCAACACCTTCAGGATGAGAGGGGTCTTGCAAGGACAGAGAGTCTCGGTTCTGATTGATGGAGGAGCTTCTCACAATTTCATTGATGCAAAATTACTGAAGAGGAGGCACATACCTACAGTAGAATTTGAAGGATTCAAAGTGGAGGTAGCAGGCGGGAGTACTATGCCCTGTGATAGATACATACAAGGTATGACACTCACCTTGGGAAAGCATGAGCTAATTCAAGATGTGTATGTGATGGATCTTCCCGATACCAACATCATCCTAGGGGTGTAGTGGCTCAACACTTTAGGACCCATCACCACCAATTACAAGACCATGGAAATGTCCTTTGTAGGAGAAGGAGGACGAAAGGTTGTGCTCAGAGGCATAACAGGTAACTCTGCCAGAGTGGTCACAACCAAGAGGATGGAAGCCATCTTTAGAAGGGAAGAAATTGTATACGCAACATAATGCAAGATCTCAACATGGGTGGATGAGAAGGGAAAGGTGCATTACACACCAGAGATTAAAATAATCCTTGATAGGCACCATAAGGTGTTTGGGCCAATTCCTCCAGGTGTGCCACCAGACAGGGGGTTTGAGCACATCATTGAACTAGAAGCAGGGGCTAAAACTGTTATCACCACACCCTATAGGCACCCTAAGAAGTATAAAGATGAGATAGAGAAGGCCATCAAAGAGATTCTAGACATGGGACAAATCAGGCCGAGTTCAAGCCCGTTTGCTTCTTCAGTAGTCTTGGTAAAGAAGAAGGATGGAATGATGAGAATGTGCATTGACTTCTGGGATTTGAATAAAAAGACGATAAAAAACATGTACCCCATACCCAGGATTGATGAGTTGTTGGATGAGCTGCATGGAGCTATCTATTTCAAAAAAATTGACCTTCATTCGGGCTACCATCAAATCAAGATGAGGGAGGAGGACATCTCAAAAACAAATTTTAGGTGTCACTACGACCATTACGAGTTTTTGGTAATGCCCTTTGGGTTAACTAATTCCCCAGCCACACTTTAGTCTTGCATGAAGCATGTGTTCAACAAACAGCTGAGGAAACACTTGTTGGTATTCTTTGATGACTTGCTCATTTATGTCAAGACCTGGGAGGAACACCTTCGACATGTGGACCAAATCCTATCAATCATGGAAGAACAATCACTATACGCCAAGGAATCCAAGTGTGAATTTGGGATGACAGAGGTTCTCTACTTGGGACACATCATAGGGGAAAAAGGGGTATAGGTACACCAGGAGAAAATAATAGCCATTAGGGAGTGGCCTACTCTGAAGACACTCATAGAACTGAGGGGATTCATGAGCCTATGCACATACTACAGGAAATTTTTCAAAGGGTTCTCTCAACTGTGTGCACCCTTGACTGACCTGACCAAAAAGGGGTCCTTCAAATGGAATGACGAGGCCCAAACCACGATGGAGAGAATGAAAGAAGTCATGAGCACCTGCCCAGTTCTAGCTCTTCCAGATTTCAGTATACCCTTCACCTTGGAGTGTGATGCCTCGGGGGAAGGTATAGGGGCCGTGTTGATGCAGAATAGACACCCCCTTGCCTATGAAAGTCAAAAAATCAGGGGTCCTGAGCTACTTTACAACATTTACGACAAAGAAATGTTGTCTATCATGCATGCACTAGCCAAATTCAGGCAATATTTAGTAGGTGCAAGGTTTGTGGTCAAATCATACCATAATAGTCTTAAATATCTATTGGAGTAGAAGGATTTGAATGAAAGACAACAAAAATGGGTAAGAAAAATATAGGCCTATGACTTCAACATTGAATTCGCCAAAGGGAAGAACAACGTAGTAGCCGATGCATTATCTAGGAGGCCATCCATTTTTTCCATGTCTGATATGTCAGTTGACTGGAAGAATCACTTGATAGTGGAATATGCAAAGGATCAGTTCGCTTGTCAACTGTTGGACGGAAAAATACAGGACGACAACTTCAGGGTCATGAAGGACCTCATTTATTACAAAGGCCGAATCTTCTTACTTCCTGGATCAACTCTCAAAGCTAAGATCTTGCATGCATGTCATAACTCACTTGTAGCAGGACATCATGGCATTAGTAAGACATACAGGCAGGTGAGAGAGAGGTTTACATGGAAAGGCCTCAAGGAGGATGTGATTAAACATGTCAAAGAGTGCACTACATGCCAAGAAAACAAGGATGAGCACATGCACCCTGCAGGACTATTGCAGCCCCTACCCATTCTAGAGCACAATTGGGAAATTATATCCATGGATTTCATCACCGGGTTGCCCAGAGCACAGGGGAAGGATTGCAATTTCTTGGTGATACATAGGTTGATGAAGTTTGCACACTTCTTTTCCATAGCCACAGACTTCAGCGCATCACAGGTGGCCAAATTATTTTTCAGAGAGGTGTTCAGACTACACGGTCTACCCAAGACCATTATCAGTGACAGGGACAACAGATTCATGAGTATGTTTTGGTAGGAGTTTTTTAGATTAGTGGGTATGGCATTGACTCCTAGTACTAGCTATCACCCTCAGACAGACGGTCAAACTGAAATAGTCAACAAATGGGTGGAAGGCTACCTCATAAATTACGTAGCAGGACAACAAAAAGCATGGGTTAGATGGTTGCACTTGGGAGAATATTGCTACAACACCGCCCATCATGTATCCATAGGCATGAAACCATTCATATCTTTATATAGCTATGATCCCCTTTCCTTTGTGGAGATTGCCTTTGGGGACAGTAGGGCACCCATGGTGTAGGATTGGGTACAACAGAGCCAGGATATTCTCTAAGGATTGAAGGATCATTTACAGAGGGCACATAATCAACAGAAGGTCTAGGCGGACAAACATAGAATGGAGCCCACTTTTGAAGTGGGTGACTTCGTTTATTTGAGGCTCCAACCTTATAGATAGGCCTCAATTAAAAGAAGCGGAGCAGAAAAACTATATCCATGTTTCTTTGGGCCCTACAGGATCAACAGAAAGATAGGGTCCATGGCTTATGAGTTAGAGCTTACACCAGGCAGCTGGATACACAATGTCATCCATGTATCCTGCCTGAAGAAGGCCATCGGTCAACACATCCGCCCCATTGAGATACTACCTCCCATGGACGAAGAAGGTCAGCTGGTGTTGATTCCGGAAGAGATATTGGAAGTTCGAGAAAAGAAGCTTTGGAAGAGAAGCATCAAGGAGTATCTGATCAGGTGGAAAGACTTGCCCATTGAGGATGCCACTTGGGAGAGTGAACAGATGGTATGAGATGCAGGTTTGGAATTTCTTGAGGACAAGCAATTTCAAGCAAGGGAGACTGTAATGTCCCCCACCTCTTAGGGAGGTGATGAGGAGACTCAGTGGCCTGGGCACCCCACTAGGTCATAGTCTCACATTGAAGGGGGAGGTCAACTAGATTAAAGTTATATTTTTAAGTTGACTTGAGAAAGGGAAAGGATAAAAGGAGGGAAATATAACTCAATAGAAGAATAGAAGTTAACCCTGGGAGTTAACTTAACTCAACAGAGGATTAGAAGGAAATGTATAAGTAATAGGCAAGGGCGCACCTATTAGGCATTCAAGATTTGGCATATTTCTTGTTATTTCTCTTGAGAATTCAGTTTGTGGGTTTTTCTATACAAACCCTTGTGAGAAAATCAGTGGTGAAATATCCATGCACCTTGTTCCATAGCTTGGTCTCGGGGATGAAAGATTCCTCCACACCATTCTTTTCTCAGCATATCTCTTCCTAGTGCTTCAGAAGATAACAGGGCCGTACTGTTTTGAGGAGTTTCAGCAAGGGTGCACCATTTTGAAGAGAAGGGTTCGATCTAGCCAATCAGGAGGAGCGTTGGGAATTTCATCAGTTGGGTTTTACTTGCAGGTGCTCCACCATCATTTTGAGTGCTTTTCCAGAGAGTTATCACCATCAGACATTTAGATTCAGACTGGTATGATTTGGAGGAAAGGAGGATGTCCCACCATTTTGTATTTCTCGGATCTAGAGAGATCCGCTTGAGATCTGGGTCTGAAACTTCACCGATAGGGTTCTCTTATCACGATCTACATTTCGGGAGAGTTTTAGAGCATTTGGAGGCTTTTCTCATCAGGGCTGAATCACCAAGGGTTTCATCCATCCAGGAGGGCGCAACTTCAGCATAAGATTCATAGTTTGGAGGGGTTTTCCTTGGATGTTGAGCTTGAGACTTCAGGAGTGTGATCCTATTATCTCGATCTATCATCTAGCCAAGTTTGGACTCATTTGGAGCCTTCCTTCAGTTGGGCCGATTTATTGAGGGTTTCAACCTTCTAGTGGAGTGTGGCACTTTCCAGCTGAGGGGCTTTGGCATTCATTTATGCATGTATTGGTCTTCATATCTTATTTAGCCTTTGGGAGGCTTATTGTATCAGCGGGAGCATTTTGTAGTAGCTCATACTTGTCTTGCATTGGAGCCATATGAAGATTATTCCAGATCTACTCATTTTATTGTATCTGATTCCTTATTCTATAATAAAGGTCAGATTTATGCTTACACTTTATATCTTGAATGTGTTATGATCTTCATGTGTTGGATGAATCTGTTATAATTGCATTTAATAACTCAATAACACCCGCACATCAACAAATCAGTGGTAGTTAGTGATTCCAAGGAAAACAAATTGGCTTGGGATCATTACATTGACTTTATCATATGTGCCTTGAGGAAATTGCTCCTTCCTCAAATGAGCCATGACCATCTCACCCTCTTGGAATACCTTCTTCCTTCTATGTTGATCTTCTCTTTGTTTATAACTATCATTGTTGGTATGCAATTTCTTCTTTACCTGTTCTTGTAATTCATGCATAATGTCTACAAAATCATTCACATCAACACTCTTCTTGCCTTCCAAATCCAACAATGCAACCGAATATACCACACCTTTTGGTGACCATCCATAAACGATCTGAAGTAGACTCTTTTCCGTAGCCCTGTTCACCGAATCATTATATGCAAATTCATCTTAGGCTAATGCCAAATCCCATTGACTAAGATTCTCTCCACTTAAACTTCTCAACAAATTTCCTAGATTCCTTTTTACTACTTCTATCTGACCATCCATTTGAGGATGATATGCCGAAGTGTATAAAAAATTTGATCCTAAATTTTTCCAGAGTCTCCTTCAAAAATGCCCAAGAAATATGATATCATAATCTAAATTAATACTCTATGGAATTCCATGCAATCTAGCCACCTCTTGGAAAAACAATGAAGCTACCTCACTAGCATCACTAATGTTTTTACATGCTCTGAAGTGTGCCATTTTCGAAATCCTATCAACAACTACCATTGTTGAATCATGCTTTCTTTGATTCATAGGAAATCCTAAGACAAAATCCATATTGATATCCTCCCAAGGTCCTTTGGGTACTGGCAATGGAGTATAGAGTCTCGTGTTTTGATTTTTTCCTTTGGCTAGTTGACAGATCCTGCAACCTTCCACAAAATTTCAAACATCCTTGTTAAATCTAGGAAAAAAGTACCTCTCCTTCACCAAGGCCACAATTTTATCAATGCCAAAATTTCCTCCTAAACCACCACTATGCAATTCTTTAATGGGATTCAGTCGTATGGAACTTATGGGAATACACAACTGCTCATTTTTAAACAAAAACCCCTTTTGGATATGGTAGTCCAGATATGGTGTTCTGTGTAAACTCCAAGGCTCCTTACATGCCTTCCAAGCTTATCATAAATCTGCATCTTCTTCATACAATGTCTTCAGATAGTTCAGGCTTACCACTTCTACCGACATGGTATTGAGTAACACCATCCTTCGACTTAATGCACCAGCTACCTTATTAGACTTCCCAAACCCGTGTTTCAACACAAAAGAATAAATTTGCAAGAATTCTACCCATTTAGTATGCTTTTGATTTAACTTACCTTGGTTGTTAATGTACTGTAGAGCTTTGTGATCCATGAACAAGACAAACTACTTCGATAGTAGATAATGTCTCCATTTCCTCAAAGCTTGCACAATAGCATAAAATTCCTGATCATAAACATAGTATTTATTTCTAGACTCGTTCAACTTCTCATTGAAAAATGCAATGGGTATTCCCTCTTGACTTATCACTGCTCCAATTGTTGTTCCACTAGCATCACAATCAATTTGAAACACTTTATTAAAATCTGGTAGTGTTAATACTGGTTGTGCGGTTACCCTTTTGGTCAATTCTCAAAATGACATCTCTGCTGCTACAGTCCACTGGAACACTCCTTTCTTCATACATTTTGTAAGAGGCGCACATATTTGGCTAAAGTTCCTAATGAATTTCTGGTAAAAGCATGCCAATCCATGGAAACTCCTCACATCGAATGTGTATCTTGGTGTTGGCCATTCTAGGATAGCCTTCACTTTCTCAGGATCCATTTTCAGTCCTTCCTTTGAAACCATAAAACCCAGGTACACTAACTCCCGCTGCATGAATGTACACTTCTTCAGGTTTATCAATAGTTTATCTTCTTTCAAGCGTTGTAACACTTCTCTCACATGCTCAACATGCTCTGTATGCTCCTACTAAAAATCAATATATCATCCAAATATACAACCACAAATTTACCCAAAAAATGGCTTCAAGACTTCTTTCATCAATCTCATGAATGTGTTGGGCACATTAGTTAACCCGAATGGCATTACCAACCATTCAAACCGTCCATCTTTCATCTTGAATGTAGTCTTCCATTCGTCACCTTCTCTAATCCAAATATGGTGATAACTACTCTTCAAATCAATTTTTGAAAAATATTATGAACCACTCAAATGATCCATTAGATCATCCATTTTCGACAATGGAAATCTATACTTGATAGTGATCTTATTATAGCACGTGAATCAATACACATTCGCCATTCCCCAATTTTCTTTGGAGTCAACACTGCTGGTACTGCACAAGGACTTAAGCTTTCTCTAATCATTCCTCTATCAAGTAGCTCCTGCACTTATCTATTCAACTCTTCACTCTCTGTTGGAGTTATCCTGTAAGGCACTTTATTAGGTAAACTTGATCCATGCATTAAATCAATTTGATGAGAAATACTTCTCACTGGAGGCAATCCTTTTGGCATATCATTAGCAATAATCTCCTTAAATTAATCCAACAACAAATTTATTTCTGTAGGTACAACATTTGGCTTTTCTACACTTTTCACTTCTTTCAAAATCATTGCTAAACAAAATGTTGCTTTTCTTTCTTCCTGTAAAAATTCTTTAGCAGAACATAGCAAGATTCCCCTGCTACTCGTGTTTATATCAACACATTTTCTTGTTTTTGCTACTGTATCCTCCAGTATTGGTGTTAATTTATATCGTTGTCCATGTTTCTTGAACTCATATGTGTTTTCCTTACCATCATGGTGAACTTGTCGATCAAATAACCATGGTCTTCCCAACAGTATGTGGCATGCATCCATCTCAATCACATCACATAACACCTGCTCCTGAAAAATCCCTATTTGAAAATTCAATAAACATTGCTCAGTCACAATCACCTATTGTCCCTTGTTAAACCAAGAAACATGATAAGGGTTCAGATGGTTTAACCTTGCCAAGTTCAATTTATTCATGACTTCAATGTATACCAAATTATTTGTACTTCCTCCATCTATAATCACGTTACAACATTTTCCTTGAACCTTACATTTTGTTTTAAAATTTTTCTTTCATTGTTCTGGTTCCTTTACCTTTTTTTGTTCAAATTTAAGAAACACTCTTCGAAACAACAAATTCTCACCTTGTTATTGCTGAAGAACAATCACATGTTCTCCAACTACTAAAGCTTCATCAAACTCTATGAATTGTACCTTTGCTTCACCTCTTCTTCCTGAAGTTTGCCTTTTTGTACATTTAGACTTCTTGTGTCCCTCTACATTACAGTGATAAAAATTAATTACATACTTTCCCTTTCCTCTTTTGAATCCTCTACCTCTACCAACTCCATTTTTTCCTTTGCCACCTTAACCACTAACACATTCTTCTTCCTTTTTGCTGCCTTTAGTAGTCCCTGCTTTACCTCATCCTTTAAAACCTCTTCATCTACCTCTAGGATGTGTTTTCCTCTCGATCTTTTCTTCTACCTTCACAAAAACTTGATAAACTTCATCAACAATGCGAAAATAGTGTGTGTTCATTTCATCTTGAATCAAATACTTCAACCCATTTACATACCTTGCAACTTGCTAGAATTCTAGTTCTTTGAGGCCTTCTTTGAGTGACAGCCTAAAGAACTCTTCAGTGTATTCACAAACAAATGTCTCCCTTTATCTAAGGTTCTAGACTTGTTGGAACAAATTATGTCGGTAATCAACAAGAAGCGATTTCTCTTTAATATTGGTAACCATATTCTTCCAAGTTATGATTTTCTCCAGCTGATTATTCACTCTATATTTCTACATCATTTCCCACCATAGTGTTGCATGGACTTTCAGTTTCGTAACAACCAATCTTACCTGATTTGGATCCTGAACATTTTCATACTCGAAGTATCTTTCGAGTTCTCCAATCTAGTCAATGAGAACATCAACTCTTAGATTACCATCATAACAAGAAACCTCAACCTTTGCAATACCCATGTTAGTTAAATACAAAATCAACCTAGATGTTGGGTCTCTCTCATCACCATCACGTTTGTCTTCAATTTCTTCTTCGGGATTTGATTATACTTCATCATCTCCATTCCTACGATTTTCAAATTCCTCTATTCTTCTTCTCAATTTTTCTAGTTCTCGATTTCCTGCATCTCCCCTTCCTTCTCCTCTCCTTCATGACGACATTCCTCCAAGTTGTAGGTGTCTCACCAACATCTACATACCTCACACTGGTTTTGTAACCAAACTTGGCTTTTAGCGCTCTTGCTGAGCAACCCCCACGAACAAGTATTTTGTATCCTATCCCATAGAAGCATATTAGATGCTAATCCCAGAGAAGAACCGTGCTCTGATACCAACTTATGCAGAGACCAGATATGTTGTAAACTTGATCCATGCATTAAATCAATTTGATGTGAAATACTTCTCACTGGAGGCAATCCTTTTGGCATATCATTAGCAATAATCTCCTTAAATTAATCCAACAACAACTTTATTTATGTAGGTACAACATTTGGATTCTCTACACTTTTCACTTCTTTCAGAATCACTGCTAAATAAAATGTTGCTTTTCTTTCTTCCTGTAAAAATTCTTTAGCAGAACATAGCAAGATTTTGCTGCTACTCGTGTTTATATCAACATAATTTCTTGTTTTTGCTACTGTATCCTCCAGTATTGGTGTTAATTTATATCGTTGTCCATGTTTCTTGAACTCATATGTGTTTTCCTTACCATCATGGTGAACTTGTCGATCAAATAACCATGGTCTTCCCAACAGTATGTGGCATGCATCCATCTCAATCACATCACATAACACCTGCTCCTGAAAAATCCCTATTTGAAAATTCAATAAACATTGCTCAGTCACAGTCACCTATTGTCCCTTGTTCAACCAAGAAACATGATAAGGGTTCAGATGGTTTAACCTTGCCAAGTTCAATTTATTCATGATTTCAATGTATATCAAATTCTCTCTACTTCCTCCATCTATAATCACGTTACAACATTTTCCTTGAACCTTACATTTTGTTTTAAAAATTTTCTTTCATTGTTCTGGTTCCTTTACCTCTTTTTGTTCAAATTTAAGAAACGCTCTCCGAAACAACAAATTCTCACCTTGTTCTTACTGAAGAACAATCACATGTTCTCCAACTACTGAAGCTTCATCAGACTCTATGACTTGTACCTTTGCTTCACCTCTTCTTCCTGAAGTTTGCCTTTCCGTACATTTAGACTTCTTGTGTCCCTCTACATCACAGTGATAAAAATTAATTACATACTTTCCCTTTCCTCTTTTGAATCCTCTACCTCTACCAACTCCATTTTTTCCTTTGCCACCTTAACCATTAA
This sequence comes from Picea engelmannii, assembly GCA_009831015.1. Taxonomy (NCBI): domain Eukaryota; kingdom Viridiplantae; phylum Streptophyta; class Pinopsida; order Pinales; family Pinaceae; genus Picea; species Picea engelmannii. Next base: position 220,162 of record ML802891.1, read on the forward strand.
CACATTCTTCTTCCTTTTCATTGCCTTTAGCAATCCCTGCTTTACCTCATCCTTTAAAACCTCTTCATCTACCTCTAGGATGTGTTTTCCTCTCAATCTTTTCTTCTACCTTCACAGAAACTTGATAAACTTCATCAACAATGCGAAAATAGTGTGTTCATTTCATCTTGAATCAAATACTTCAACCCATTTACATACCTTGCAGCTCGCTAGAATTCTAGTTCTTTGAGGCCTGCTTTGAGTGACAACCTAAAGAACTCTTCAGTGTATTCATGAAAAAATGTCTCCCTTTATCTAAGGTTTTGGACTTGTCGGAACAAATTCTACTGGTAATCAACAAGAAGCATTTTCTCTTTAATATTGGTAACCATATTCTTCCAAGTTATGATTTTCTCCAGCTGATTATTCACTCTATATTTCTGCAGCATATCCCACCATAGTGTTGCATGGAATTTTAGTTTCTTAAAACCAATATTACCCGATTTGGATCCTGAACATTTTCATACTTGAAGTATCTTTCGAGTTCTCCAATCTAGTCAATGAGAACATCAACTCTTAGACTACCATCATAACAAGAAACCTCAACCTTTGCAATACCCATGTTACTTAAATACGAAATCAACCTAGATGTTGGGTCTCTCTCATCACCATCACATTTGTCTTTGATTTCTTCTTCAGGCTTTGATTATACTTCATCATCTCCATTCCTACGATTTTCAAATTCCTCTATTCTTCTTCTCAATTTTTCTAGTTCTCGATTTCCTTCACCTCCCCTTCCTTCTCCTCTCCTTCGTGGAGACATTCCTCCTGTTGGAAATACTAAAACAACTGAGAGGGGGGGTGAATCAGTTGTTTATAAGCTTAAACAATTTTGTACCTTCTTAACAATTATTAATATTTCTTCATGTGTCATCAAGCAACATACAACATATGGACAGTAAGAGTAAATATCATCAGTCACACATAAA
>ML802891.1:231127-247062 GCA_009831015.1 Picea engelmannii
CAGCTATCATATGACCGCCACCATACCACTCGTCGGGGTTTCGGGATTTACAAGGATAATGTGCATACGTCCCCTGGAGCTGCGATATACCGATTCCCGACCTCCTCTGTACTCCTTACACCTGTCCTCCACTGACTCCTGGGCGGCCCACAGGCTATATGCCTTATCGGGAAAACGTGTATCGTGATTTTGCGATGTTTGATGTTCAGAGTTTTTGTCAATACCAAAACCCGATCCCCGAAACTCCGAACATGGCTATGATTTACGGATCAGATTCATTCTTATCCAACGGTTGTGGTCACTTCGCGAAATCACATTTCGCGATTTCGGAGTTCTTGATGCATTGTGTTCTTTGTATTATGAACTCCCGATCCCCGAATCTCCGATGCCACCTGTCCTCTGCGCTGTCATCACACATGATTCGACATGTATTAAACACTGCCACGTGTCACTCTGATTCATTACTTGTATGTTCCTGAAGAGTTGAATCTGTCTGACACTTGTCACTACCTGGTTGTGCCACGTGTCGCTTAGCTGACGTGGTCTGTTGACGTGGATTAGATCGATGGTCTAGATCACATGTTGATCTGACGGTTCAGATTCAGTCGGGTTTTCGCATATCGCGAAATCAGGGTTTTCGTTGCATTGTGTTCTTTGCATTATGAAATCCCGATCCCCGAAACTCTGATGAGGCCTCCTGTCAATCACGTGGATGGTCCCGATCTCTGCTTGATTTAACGGTTGCGATCATATCACGAAATCGCATATCGCGATTTCGGGGTTTTCATTGTCAAGTGTTCTTTGCACTTTGAAATCGCGATCCCCGATTCTCCGATGAATTTATCTCTCTCGCAGCTTCTACAGATCTGACGGTCCTGGTTCTTTCAGGAAATTTGGATGGGATCCAACGATCACTGTCTCTTCTCCTCTCGATTATTACTGCGTTGTTATTCAATGTTGTTGTCATCACTGTGACCACACGTTCTTGCCATCAATGACAAGTATACGCTGATTTGCTCAATATTTGCCAACACCTCCAAGTTGTAGGTGTCTCACCAACATCTACATACCTCACATTGGTTCTGTAACCAAACTTGGCTTTTAGCACTCTTGTTGAGCAATCCCCACGAACAAGTATTTTGTATCCTGTCCCATAGAAGAAGATTAGATGTTAATCCCAAAGAAAAAATGTGCTCTGATACCAACTTATGAAGAGACCATATATGTTGTAACACATAAACAGTTACAACACACACTCTTCTATAGAATCCACAACGAAAAACAAAACAAAAATACTTTTTCCAAATAATAAGGAAATCCATTGGAAACTAAAACACCAGAAAAATCCACGAAATGCAACACCACTCTTTTATTGATTATAAGTAAATAACATAATTTACATTACATCGAGCCTAGATTAAAATACAACCATGATTTTCTGCTTGCGTGTCTGAAAACCACTACAAAATCGTCCCGAGGGTAAAATTCTACGTGTATGGGATGATATTTTGTTTCACTCTTCCTGTGTGCTCACCCAACCTGGAATATTTCTCTTTATTCCACCTTCTACGATTTACTTACTTCGTGGTTCACCAACCCCTTCAAAATCACGCTCCATTTCTTTTTAAAACTCCTCCTCAACTCTGAAATGATTTTCCTTCCCTCCAAGAATGAACTGTTACCCAAATTGTCTCGTTGTCTTCCAGACCGCTTCAACTTCCTTTCAGCCTCAGGTCATGCTTTGTCCTTTGGCCACGAGTTCTTTTACCTAATGGTAGCAGTGACTCATCATGAATTCATACCAACATGGAAAAATCAAACGCATGCAACCATAGTGTTGCAAATGAAGAAATATTGTGGCACTTGTACGAGAGAGTTTCAACATGAGTTTCAACACAGGTTTCGGCATGACACTTGTAAATTTTTTCTATACGTGGCAGTTTCAGCACAAGTTTCAACATGAGCTTCAACACGAGTTTCAACATGAGTTTCAACATAGCAAGATTAGCTGCGGGAGTAATCAACAGTTCGAATTTACATAAATTGACAAAATAAAATGGGCCACTAACACAATCCTTATTCGACTTATTTCCTATTTGCATAATGGAAATATTTTGGGTGATGTGGATATCCCGAGCCCAAGGATGCTCCCGCATAAGTTTTCTTGATTAATATATATAATTCATCTATAGAAATCAATGCTTCTTTGTCTACCAGAGAGACACAAAGATTATATGCATTGAACAACTAGATTGATCAGTGTAAGTCAGAAGCAATATTCATCATGTACATCATGTGAATTATACCAAAAATGGAAATGTGACATTTGGGTGGTAAGAGTGGCTTTCGCGACACTGATAGTATATATATAAAAAAACAGGCGAAGTCACCCAAAATAAGATGCTATGTCTGATTTTTTCAATTTGAAATAATAATAATAATAATAACAACAACAACAACAATAATAACAACAACAATAACAACAATAATAATAATTTAGTTTTAATATCATGGCCAAGATAGACACCAAATTGGTGTATGGGACCCCCTTGTTTGTGGGACAAGGGACCCCCTCTGCCCAAAGATGACAGAGGTATACATACCCTACTCCCCTCTGGATTTGAACTTGTGACCTCTTAGGAGGAACACATGTTCTTAACCATTAGGCCCACTCAATCTTATCATTTTAATCTTAGATTTATCATGGACCATATTTCTAGATGTAAAAGTTAACTTTGTGAATCGATCCTTTGGTTGTTGGTGGCCAATATATTAAGGGACCCATCTAATATTGTTGAAAAATTCTCTTTGGTTGTCGAAATCCAACAATATAGAAAGTTAGAGTTTCCATTGATCCGAAATTCTTATTGAATTTGGGTTGATTCAGAATTGGGAAAATCCCTCAAGAGCGTTGTTCCATGCACAAAATTTGGATCATGGTGAAACTTTGATCATGCTTGGAATTTTTGTCATATTCTGATCAGATTTGTGATCAGAAAGAGGGTCGTTTTTCTACAATATTTAGTTTAGTCTTCTATTACACTCAATCATGCTTGAATACATGTGTATGGGCTAGAAAGTTTCCATTTTGCTAAATCGTTTGTTTTTTTCCCTCCCGGGAATGTTGCAACTTGTGCCCTTGAACTACTCTAGCACATGAGTTGCAATTTATGTTAAAATACAAATGGAACCTCTATTTTATGAAAGTCCTTCTCAATTGGAATCATCACCACATAATAGAAACAATGGTGCACTACCCCATGCATCGTGTCACCACGAGATGTTGTAGCCTGACAATTTTGAGATTAAAAAATTTGCCTAATGAAACACTTCTCAAAAGTTGCATCAACATGTCAACTTTGTGAATCAAGACCCTGTTAGTGGTTGGTGAGTGTACCAATACTGGTCATGAAAAGATATAGGTCAGTTTTCATTGTCAAGGATTTGATCCCTCTTAGTAGTTTAAAAATCCAGGGTTAAGTGATAGCCTATGACTTCAAACCCATTGTACAAAGATACTAAACCGATATCTATTGGTGAATTTTCCTTTTGTTGCCTTGGATCGACTCTCAACTCATACAGGTGCAGCTAGGCTAATCCTTTCTTCTCTCGTATGACCAAACACCTGATCCACATGCTTATCTTTTACAAATTTATGTAGGTTTAATCCATGATTATATTCTAGAGTGAAAGCTTCAGCCTCCGTCGATTTACCTTTAAATGGACATGTAAATTTCTTTATTTTAATCAGAGTTGTATTTCAGAATTCAAAATCCTTGTTACACTCCGACGAGTCACTTTGAATCTCTTTATATCCTGACCATTGATTCTAGGATCTAACATATGGTCGTATATTTACCTCGGAGTATTAACTAGGGCCACTTTTCAACCATTGATCAGTATTGGATGGACAATCGAGATCTCATCTCGTGCTTCTTTGACTTTTTAATCATAGTCATTGATTGTCATTGAAAGGATGATCCAAATATTTCGTATGCAAATGAAGTTATGGGGAATATTCCTCAACCCCCCCTTGTCGATACCCTTTCATTGTCACCGTTAAAAAAACTTTGAAATACCTCTTTTATATACGATGTAGATTACTCCTCAAGGTTATTTTGATCACCAATCTATGTCATTGATCTCCATTCCAAATGGATGGCTCTAATTGTCTATTGGAGTACCTTGTTCAGAGTCAAATGGGAAATAAGGGTGCCAAAGCCAGCTCTGATGAATGGTGGATCTGCTTCACAGATCTATCTCTATGGACGATCAAGATCCATCATCAAACTCTTTTATTCAAATTTTATTAGGAACTTAGACTTCGATGATCAATCCCGACGAACGGTGGATCTTGCTCGAAGATCCACTCTGATGGACGACTAGATTTCACTCTCGCAACTGTTACATCAAGGTCAAATTTGATTTGAGACTCCGATTAAAAGAGACTCAAACACACAACCACCTGCTTTCGAGGTCCGATAAGCAATTAATCAGGACTGTTGATCTGGTAGAGCTTTGCTCCCCGATTTAATCACAACCGTCGATTTTAATTCTTTGCAACTTCAGGAATTCTTCATATGATCTCTGCAATCGTGACCACTTGCACTTCTAATCACAATTTACACATAGAATGTGACAAGTATACACATATGAGGATATAAAATTCATAAAACCTGATCTTTATTCGATGATCAAAGGACTAAAACATGTCAATAGTGTTCTGTTCCTTCATGGTCATGTTATCACCCCATAAATTATGGGAATCAACTGATGATTTGGATATTGTCTGTATCTAGGGTTTTCATTGACAAATGATTTTTCATTCTATAAATAATTTGAGAAAAAGAAAAGAAAAGAAAAAGAAAAAGAAAAGAGGGCATAAAAGAATTGAAAAGAAAAGCCCCATGCAATAATAGTAACTTGGCCATACCTTTTAAGCATGGCCAAGTTATTTTTAAATTTAATGTTGATAGGGTAGTGAATACATCTGACCAGACTGTCTAATCCTGATCAGATAGCCCCTAGGTTATATTAGTGAATAAATCTGACCAGACTGTCGAATCCTGGTCAGATAGCCCTTAGGTAGAGTAATTTCTTAACCCAACAATTTAATCCGGGTTAATTGTCCTAGGAAGATAGGTTAGCATGTAGGTCAGTTGATTTATTGTTCAAATTCCATTAAAACCAGCTTGAAATCAAGATTACACCATATTCCAAATGCTTAAAAAATAGTCGTTCAAAGTCCCATGGTGGTGTTCCTTTGTAAAATTGAAGAAAAAACCCATAAAATGGCGTTTATCCTAAGTTTTCCCTAAGTGCATGCGTCATTCACTCCTGATCTATGTTTCTTGCACTTATCAATGGTCCCAGTCATAGCGCTAAGATCTACGGCTCACAGCGCATTCCGGACGCCCCCGACCATTCTGCTTTTAATCGAGGGGGGGGGGGGCGTCCGGAATTGGTAATAACATGGGTGCTCATCTGGACGGCTCAGGGAGGAGCGCATAAATCTACGGTCCACATTGGATTCCAGACCCCCCGTCCATTCTGTCTTTAATGGAGGGGGGGGGTCCGGAATGAGTATTAAAGAGCGTGCTCAGATCTGCGGCCAGGAAACAAGCGCGCAGATCAATGGATCACAATGGATTTCGGACCCCCCTTGGTGTTATGCTTTTAACCAAAGGGGGGGTCCAGAATGAATATTTTTTTCAGTGGGCCCGTGTTACATGTGGCATTGTCCTATTGGTCCAGAAGTCCTATCCCGGTATGCCATCTGACAACCTCCATCACTCAGAGACGTCATCCTCCACTGAGCCACTTGTTCCGCTGATTCCCAAGCTACGTCCTATCCCATAATTGCTGTCAGTCCTTGTTTTCAGTACCTAACCCTCTCCACTCATGAAAAACCCCTTTTGGTGACCTTTACCTCCAATCACTAACCTCCACGTCACTCGTCCATATGCTTTGGCCACCGTCATCTGCCATTTCATCCCAAGTGGCCCGTTGTCCATTTATTACAGGATAACATACTCGTTATCCTGCTGACCTGTCTCCCGCGCCCAACCGACCCCAATTTTTGAATAAAACTATCGTTTTCCCTTTTCATTCGTTATTCATCCATCGCGCCAGAAAACTTACCTCTTATTCCTCCATTGTTTCCTCGTCGCCTTCACCCACAGTCAGTCGACCCCACTAATATATTATTTATTGCAGGTACTGTTGCAAAGATGGCGCCAAAGCCAAGGCTAGCGGAAGGAGAAGAGAATCCTTTTCTTCCTCCTCTTGTTGACCTAGACAAAATCCTGTTGGTGTATAAAGATAGATTGATCGCAGATACCATTTGCGACTTCGAATTTTCAGATCTTCAGTCATGGCTCCGGGAGGTGTTCCTGGACTAGAGCGACGAAATTGGACTCTGGGAGTCCAATTTTCCCCTATATCTCTTTCCCCAGATTCATCATTTCCCCGAATTCGCCCTCAAATGCCAAGCCCATTACATCCCCAACCAGAAGGCCATCGTCTCTTCATATGGAGACGTCCTCTTCTTCATCACTCCCGAAGACATTGACCAGATGATACAAATTCCCCGTGCTGAATCTGTGTCCCCTTTCAATTTAGAAATCCTCACTGAGTTATATCAGAAAATGACCTTTCCTCAGAGAGCTCAGATATTCGAGCTTTTCCTTCCCACTTCTGCTCAATTCCCTTCCACCAATCCCCCTTACCCTTCTTCCATGTTCTCCACCAAAGGAAACCAAATCATTTCTTCCCTTTGTGCTTTGCTTGGTTACTATTCTGACCAATGGGTAGATGAGCCCATTCTGGGTTTTCTGTCCATTTTCGCAAACGATGAAAAGCCCACAACGCAGTTCGACTACAACACCTTATTGGCCGATAATATTCACGAACAATTTGTGAATTTTTCCATAGAGGTCATGTTCAGATATTCTTCCATACCGGCATACATGTTCGTTTACTTTCAAGCCGACAAATTCAGCTTCTCCATGTAGAAGATGGATGCAGATGGAAGGCCCCAGCCAGTCACAGCATGGACTTTTCTTCTGAAGCGTAACTCTGCTGAATACGATTTCAAATCTTTCATTGATCAGTTTTACCACCCAGTGGTAAGCATGTTGAGTGGCAGGCCTGAGCCATGAATAAACGATGAATTTTAGAGAATTCTGCATCTCTCGGACAATGCAAAGACATGAGACTGGTACTTGTATCAGAACCACACCGAAATCAGAGTTTTCGGGTGCGAATTGGCGCCTTACAAACTACCTCAATATGTACCGGTAAGGATTTTTGCATTAGAATATATTAGGCAGATAATGAATTCAGATGACATTCATTTTGTTTCCCTGAAGGAGAAGCAACAATTGAGAATCAAGGGGTAGATTGGTTCTTTCATATGCAATAGTCGAGGCGCAGGGGAAGAAGCAGATAGAATGTTGGGATGAGATGGAGAGACTCCTAAAGGAGAAAGAGACGACGAAGCCAATGGAAATAATTCCATTGAGTGCTATCCCAATTGCAGGTTTGAGCACAACAACAGTGACAACCATTCCATCCGCAACACCAGTGTCACTACCAGAAGGAACAACAGACCTTGCCAAGTCTATGGAGAAGATGAACCTGCAAGAGACAGAGATCAGCAGGCTTAAGAAAGAAGCATAGAACCTCCAAGAGCTCAAGACTTCCTTTCAGACAAGCCTATCCAAAGAAAAGAAGATAACAGAGCATCTCAGGAAAGAGTTACAACAGCTCCAAAAGAAAACAATGGCAGGGAAGACTTTGGCTGAGGTCAAAGAGATAGTATGGATAGACATCACCAAGTCCATCAATGAAATCTGGCCAATGATTCAAATCATGTTTGAACAAAATGAGTTTCTCCAAAGGAGCAAACAAGCCATTGAGAAAATCAGAGTGGAGCTGGGAGACATGCCAGCACAAGCAAATGAGATCATCAGGTTCCTGAATTCCAAGACCAGAGAGGAACTTGAAGAATTAAAGATCGAGGACAGAACATAAACTATACTTGAAGTAAAAAGGGTTTTAACCAAGAGAAGTCTAATGCTTTAGCTTGAGGAAAAGGTTCAAGTCATGGATCAAGGGGTACAAAAGTTTTTCAATAAGATAGACATTCTTCAAAAGAAAGGCCTACCTGGTTTGAAGGTCATTAATGACAAACTAATGACACTCCCTGATTACAAGAAGAGGTTGAATGAAGTGTCTAAAGATAGTTCCAAGTTTGAAGGGATACAAGGGAGCATCACAGGTAAAACATTCATGGATGCCCTGCAGTTGGATATTAGTATCCAACACGAGATTAAACACATATTCATCATTAAGCCTACATTTGCTAAGTATACAGACATGGATGAAGTGTATCAGAGATCACTTAAGGTCACAGTGCCAAGTCATCTCAGATGGGAAGAACTTTGTGATCTATTAGATTAGCAGATGAGCTGTCACAATCCAGTCACCTGTCCAGTCAGAAGAGGTTGCGAAGGCACCTCGCCAATGACCTACCCCAGAATTTCCGCATGCAGTTGTACTGAGTCATCAAACAGTTTTTTATTAGTTAAAGTGGTTAGACTAAAAATAGAATGAGCACGTACTGATCAGTTATGACAGGAACATTTGTAATTTGAATTATAAATAGTTCAATTCTCGAAGTATTGAGGGTTGTTGATTCACACACCCTATTGCTATCAAACTGTACTATTTTTGAAGAGATCTACCATTAATAAAGAAGAGGCACTTTACAGGATTCTTGCGTATTTTCACTCGTGATGTTGATTTTCTAATTTGAATGTTTTTCTTTCTCTGTAACCATTTTGTTTTCTGGAACTAATCTTTATGAATAGCGTAATGTTGCAGGATTTATCTTTGATACCCTATTTCCGATTCTAAAGATTTTAATGTTTATCTTCTAATATCTTCAATTAAGAAATTCTTAACTGCTTGTTAGTTGAAGTTATTTTTCTTATCTTTTATTTTGTCCATCATTTTAATTACTAAAGATCCAGTGAGTATATTATCTTGCCCTGTGAAGGTCTTCTTTGGCGTTTCTGGTTGTATCTCATATCTAATTAAATACAGACCCCATAGCCCAATGGATGTGTAGACTGTCTCAACCGATTCATAAACACTTTTACAACAAAACCTACTTGTTCCTTTACCTAGCCTAATATCTAAATTAAAAACAAAGCTAAATCATATAGAGAGATCCCTCTCTGAAGCTGGAAGGGATAGATCCCATCTTTAAAAGCGGTTGGATAAAGTTACCTTTGTGGTTTCCTTCTTCGTCAACCTCTAGGAAATTTACAGAGTGCTAACAGGTCATACATACCCCTTCAAACACACACACTCTCCACTCTGCACACTTGCTAACCTCTCTAATTATAGAAATAAATCATTATAAAAACATAGAGATCTCGGTTAGCTCTCAATCTAATAAAATCTCGAGGTATCTCACAAGCCCTAAATCTAGAGTTTATGTTCCTAATTATCAGTAATAAAATCCATAATAATCTAACTATCAAACATAAGATAAGACATATGCTAAGATGTCTTAAATTCACTTAGTAGATGCTCCTGCTTCATTAAGATTGATCTGAGTTGATTTATATATATTTCATTAACTTGTTAAGATGGATGACTTAATAATATTATTAATATAATATACTATTTTTTATATGTTAAAAGTTGGTGTGATGTCATCATTACACTCACTTTCTTGTGACAATCTGCCCTGTAATGGGTCAGAGAGAGAGAGAGAGAGAGAGTAATGGGTTAGCTTGAGCGATTGAGTGTTAATACTCAATGTCCCTATCGGGTCAAGAATATTATAATCTACAACAATGATTCACTAATCCAGATTGAATCATTATCTTGTTTGTCATCTATATTGATCCTTTTAGTGTGGAAAAAATTGGAGGAATTAGCTTGCAATGCCATTTTAGTGGCAGGTTCCAGTTTGGAAAATTAGGGTCCAAAATCTTTTAGGTCCATTTTTGAGGCATCAAACGACATCTTTTGGTGTAAAACTCGTGTCAATCAGAGCTTGTATGAAAAAGTTATGCCTCCCGTAAGTTGACCTACTGTGTTGACCACCATGGTACAAGAGGATGCCACATCATCCCCCATTATTCATGGAGATGGGACTAGCCACGCATGTAATTTCAAGAAGATTCTAGAAGGTCCAAAACCATATCACAATTGAGGGTTGAGGAAGTCAAGAACCTACCCCTAGATGGTTATTGGGCTATGTTAAATACCGGGCCACTAGGAGGAGAAGGGGTTCCATTATTTTGCATTGTATTTTGTTCCATAGCTGAGAGAAACATCCAAGAGTGGTATTTTGTGAGCATAATAGAGGAGGAGAGATTTTGTAGCAGCCATATAGGCCACATATCAAAGGCAACTCCATAGAGAGTTCATCTTTCTTTGTATTTGCACCATTTCTATAATAGAGAAAAGAGAGCAGAGTAACCTCCCCTTCTAGTTGGGTTTTCTCCCGTATCAGGTTTCCCAGGTCACATCTTTTGTTTATTTGTGGATGGTTTGATTTTATTTTAGTGTTCTCTATTTTCTGTATTTTATCTATTTCATGCATAAGCAAAAAAACAATAATTAAATATTCTAGAGATCTAAAGGAAAAATAACCTTAATAGTAAATATTTTTAGTATTTTATTAGATCTATTGTGGCAAACTATTCCAGTAAAATATCCACAATAGTTTATAGATCATGTACCCTAGTTACAACCCAACAATGATAATCTAGTCTCCAAAGGTTTCCCATGCATGGTTGCATGGAATGTGTGTGTTGGGGAGGGGGGGGGAGGGTATTAACCTAGTGGGTTGCTCAATTGGTTTGAACAATTGTTTCAAGGAAGAGTTCATGAGTTCTCTAGTTCTTTTCTAATTGAATCATGTTGATTTATCAACTACTATTCTGGTTAGTGATTGAGTCACCCTCCAACCAAATATTCCAACGAACATGGGGGGATCCCACGAGGTTTTTCTTGGAAAAAAAATATTGGGGAATATTATTTATAAAATTTTACAATGCTTCATTTGAACATTGTTGTGAATATAGTGACAAATTTGCGAGTTTGCCATTAATATTTCCTTAAGATTCCCTTAAAAACTCAACAAATTGATGATTTTTTCGTCATGAGTTGTTCTAAAACAACTTTTTTTTTCTTTTAAATTGATCATTTTTTTACTAGTTTCTTGGTAACGGTTCTTTTAGTAATATACTTATTTGTGACTATATGTATTTTCAAATTTATTTATTTTTTTCAAATATTCCAAAAAATTGTTTTTTCAAATATCCTATTTTATTTTTGCCAGTGTAAGTAATTTAAGAAATTTTCCATAAGCTAAATTTTGCCCCATTTTATATATTTCAAGTTTTTTTTTCGTCTTTCTAAAATTAAATATAGGAAATATAAATAAATGAAAATTTTATGTTTTTTAACAGTGATCAAACTGATAAATGCAAAAGATGTTTCATTTCAAATAAAATTCAACCAACTACATTAAAACTTATATATTAAAAAAAACGCCAACTCCCACATATTCCCTCTGCAACCATTCCCTTCTTAGATCCCCACATTTTGCATCCGGCCCCCTTCCTCATCCCCAACATAATACTCTAAGGGGATGAACTCCTTAATTTCCCACCATAGTTTGACAAGAACTCACACAATAGAGTGATAAGTCAATGTTTTGAACCAACAACTTGGTTTATCATTAGAACCAAAACCAACAAGTTGGTTCATCATTAGAACAAAAGAGGTAGAGGAATAGGGAAGATACCATTTCTCCTCCCTAAAAAATAACTAATACAACTTACAACTCCTTTTCTTCTCCTTTACGAGAAAAGTGATGAGTTTTCTTTACTTTTAAAGTTTTATGTTGTATTTCATAATGGCTCACATGGAATATCGTAATGTTAAGTTATTATATTATTTTTGCAAAACAATGTTTTTTTAGAGCATAAATTTTCTTTCTTATCGACAATTACAATAATTCTTGAAAATTGCATATTCTCCTCATTTAATTTTGAGGATGGAAAATTGACATGTCTTTTTTATAAAATTCCTTCAAATTTTAAGAAATAATAAGATGGATTTTTTTTTTTTTAATGTATCTTTAAGGGAATATAGGAAGATTCTTCTAAATTCTTTTACATTATGCTTGCAAAATTTTCAATGTAATCACAATAGTTTATTTAACTTAACATTTATTAATGATATCTATTTGTAATTTAATTTTTAATTTATAAAAATAACTTTTCAAATTGCATCTAGTATATAATTTATCACTAACATAAGCCACATTTAAAATTTATCTTGTAAATACTTAAGAAGACCTAATACTTATAAGGTGAAAGAGCTCCACTAATTATAATGTATATGGAATCTCATTGTTCATTGCAACTCTACTACTCAAGCAAACATTGGAGAAAAACTCTTGACACAAAAGAGCAACGAAATTGGCATTGGATAACCATCAAATATATTTGATGGTAACATTACTACTCAAGCAAACATTGGAGAAAAACTCTTGACACAAAAGAGCAACGAAATTGGCATTGGATAACCATCAAATATATTTGATGGTAACATTATCTCAAATGAAGAAGTATTAGTAGAAGAATACTTGTTTGAGTCTTCTTGAACACGAATGTTATGTTTTTGATATATTTAAAGTAATCAATGTAATTTTTGCACTCTCTTCTATAGAAATAAATGATTTTTTCATTATAGTTGTAATTTTAAAAAATTTTAAAATTTCAAACCCACTTTTTTTACATGTAATTTTTTTCTATTCCACAAAATTTTAGTGTGTTTTTCAAAATAGTATTTTTGGTACATTAATTTTTTGTTTACATTAATCATTTGCAAAATACTTATTTTTTCTATATTTTATTTTTTTTAAAAGAAAAAAGGGCATGTCCATTTTACCTTTTTCATGTATTTTTAGGGGAATGTAGGAAAGATATATCTAGATTTGCTTTAAAAAAATCGTTTTTCATGTGTTTTCAGGGAATTTAGGGAAGACTTCCTAAGTTTGTCATTATAATCACAAATTTGTTGATATACTCACATCAATTTTTTTGGCTAAGTTTCCATGCCATGGGGAGCATATCTATGTGATCAAAGTCACCTAGAGATTGCACCTACCTTCATTTATATTCACTCAAAGAGTTTCAAACTAGGGTATTCATGTTAATATAGGACTGATCACCTCGTTTCTTGTTTCTAGATCACAGTCACATGGACTTAAAACAATATATTAAAAAAATCTTGTAAATAAAGAGGTTTATGGTTATGATATCTACTATATTGACCCTAAGGACTTCTCATAAAGGGATTTGAAATAATTGAACCCTTCCTTTGCTATATCCTTAAATTTTATAGCCCTTTCTCCATTATACTTCTTGATCTCCCATATAGTATTATGGCATTTTGATGCAAAAACATTGAGGTCATTTTGACGATGTCAACTTAATGATACCAGTGATGGCCATCAGAGGAGTGATGGACTTGTCTGAAGTAGAAATATAATTCATAGTTAATGATTCTAGTGGGAAAGTGAAGGTGTGCACCATGCGATGGAAGAATGCACATAGCCAAAATGAAGATCTTTATGGAGTAGAAAACCATAGGGGAAGAAGTGTACTTTCTACAAAAGTAATGGGTGTTGGAACTAGTTGCTACAAAATGTGATAGTTGTTATAGAATGTGACAATGGCTACATAAGTGATTGTGGGCATTGGAACTTTATACCATGGATCATGCGAGATCACTCTTAGTTGTAGAACTCCCCAAGTCAATGTTGCAGAACCATGAGTGAGAGAAAACATAAATAGTCAAGAGGAAATTTGTCCACACATGTAGAAGTGAATCCAAAGGGCATGTTGAAGAAGGAACATACTATTGAGAATAATTTGAAATGTTACATTATATAAGAGAAATTGTCGAGAAGAGTGATTGATATCAAGCTAGAGATGAAAAGGGAAAAACTAGAAATGAAAGGGCATGGGCATTGGTAGTTGAAGCAAGCACATGAACAAGCCATTTAGAAGCTAAAGGTGAAAAACTTGATAAAGATGAATTTCATAAATGAAACATTCGTGATGAAGATAAAAAAGGCTCAAATACAAGAGGAGATCTTGTGATGAACAAGCCATTTAGAAGCTAAAGGTGAACAACTTGATAAAGATGAATTTCATAAATGAAACATTCATGATGAAGATAAAAAAGGCTCAAATACAAGAGGAGATCTTGCGATGAATGAGACCGAGGTAATGGTTGAGGTTTCCATTACCTTTGGCCTAGAAACCAAATGAGTTTTTTAAATCGATATGTAGCCATCGAGCCATTGTAAGTATTATGCGAAATTGAATGAAATAACGAGAGAGAGATAGGATGAGTGTTGAATGGTGGTTTTTACCTTTGGGTTTCCACGTTAAATCCTTGCACAATGTGTGAATGAATGTCATGGATGTTTGTGTTACATTATGCATTGTTGTAGATCTTATAGTTGTTGATTAGTTGATTGATGTTTTAGTGGAGAAGTGGACAAATGTTGTGTATTCTTGTCATATATATATGTATGAATGTTATCCATGTATGAAGATGTTTCTAGGCCCAATAATTGTGTAGAGAGGGTCTATGTGAAGACCATGCATTGGAATTATAATTCTCTACATGTAGTTGCAACTGGGATAATTTAATACTCTGTGTAAGGTCTAGTGTATTGCAATTGTATTCTTGTGTGAATGGTGTAGGATAATTTAGTGGAGGAACATTGTGGTTCCATAACCCATAGGTTGCAAATGAATTTATTACCAACATATTATTTATAATTAGGTTTAGTTATGCTCGAGCCCCTATTGTACAAATTAACTGTGTGGAGATTTATTTGCACTTAAAAAGGACAATTGTTTCACATGAAGGACGGGTTAGCGTAGACTTGTGTTCTATAGCATTCAATTATTTAAGTCATAGAAGAGTAGATTGTGGTGGATGTGTAGCTTTTGTAGTTGTGGCATTTGAAGGATTCATTCATTGTTGCATATGTTTCCAAAATTTGTGTTTCTTGGTATTTTATGTAGGTTAAAGTCCAATGTGAATCACATTGATCTACAAGTGGTGGTGTTTATCCTCCCATGCCAAGTAATATCAAATATTTACAAACAAAAATGTATGTGAATGTAGGTGATATCAATGGGGATGAGAATTCTCTCATGCGTAGAGAAATTGTTCTCTACCTGAGATATCATGTTGTGCAATTCTAATTGGTAGAGGGGTCTTGACTCCCCTACATCAAGTAGTATCAAATCTATCTATAGCTTTGGGATGAAATGATTTGAAATAATATCTTAGTAGTTTCATCTCTAGGATGAGAAATATTGCAAAGCATCATATATAGTTACATCTTTGGAAGGAGAAGATTATAGTCCAAGAATGTAGAAGTTAAAGAAAAGAAAGATGCACAAGATAAAGAACATGATGTCCAAGAAAATAAATGAAGTCATTAAATAGAAAAGATTGAAACATGTGGTTTGAATTTGTAGTGTGAATGTTGGTTATACGAGGGACACCCCACTGAAGCTATTCCACGGGAGAGGAATATATGACTCCATGTCGTGGGAAAGTGCGCTCCTTGACCATAGAAGTAGGCTACAAGAGAAAATGCAATCAAAAGGTTTCTTGGATTGGATACTTGGCTCATATGTTATGAGGAACATGTTGTTGTTTGTGTGTTGGTGGCAGTGCATTGTATGGTGACTAGAGATTCAAAGTGGCACTAAATCCAAGAAGAAATGAGAATGAGTAGAGACACAAAGCTTATAACAATGGAAGATAGACATGTCAAATATGTGAAGCACATGTTGCATGTCTCAAAT
>ML802891.1:257038-279750 GCA_009831015.1 Picea engelmannii
CTTATTTTTCCTACTTGTAGCTGAAGGCTTGAGAAAAATGATCTCAAAAGCAAAGAGGGAAGGCAATATGAGGGGCCTAAAGATTTCTAACTTCCCTGACTCTCTCTCACTTACCTTTCCTAGGATGATATTTTTCTATTATGATTTTGTTATTTGAGAGTAATGTCCAATCCAAAGTCAATTCTTGAGACCTTTTACAATGCAACAAGAATGGATATTAACATGCAAAAGCCTTCCTATTTGTTCATCTCTTTAGATGAAGAGGTGAAAAGACAAATTTTCAATTTGTTCTCCATGATGTAGTGTTATGTAAATGAATGTGTCAAATATTTGAGGTTTTTAATCAATCCAAACAATTGCAATTTCAAGGCTTGGACGTGGGTTTATGAAAAAATAGAAGTAAGAATCTCAAAATGGTGCCATAGATTCCTCTTTAGAGGAAAAAATACTATATGCAAGTTATATTTTATCCACTACCAATTATCATTTCTTATATGTGCACAATAAATGATAATTATCATTTATTGTTTTTGCGTGAGAATTTAAAAAAATTTCATTATTATTTTTAACACTCACCTTTTAACTCTATATTAACCTAGCTTACATGGAAAACATAATTAATTGAGAAATATAGATATATCTTCACTAGATACACCTCTAACTTAGTGTGATGTGGCATAAGGTTTTATTATTTTATATTTTCCATAGGAGGACCATTTTAGGCCAAAATTTCCTCTAATGCAAGAAAGAGCAATGTACAAAAACATGATGAACAAATTCTAAGGAAGGATTACAAAAGATACACCACCTTGGGCCCAACAATTTCTTTTTTGATTTTAGGGAACTATCCATCTTCCAAATTGTCTTCCACCACCAAGCTCTTTCATTGCTCACTAATTCATCCATCTTTAACTTATAACTAGATTTGGTTGTCAAGATGCTTGTATCTTTGCTCTTTGTCCATTTTACTTCATCATGTTGATTTATGAGGCTCATAGCTCAATGCTTTATCTGAGATATGTAAAGAGACCATTCATGATCTAAATCCCTAGATAAACCAACATGTCTTACAAAGAGATAGTTTTGGCCCAACCTAATATTGGACAAGCGACATCACACAATTTGTGGAGACCCAAATTGTGGAGCTTTTCTAGAAAGGAAGAATGTTATAACCCTAAATTTCTCTACACATGCATACATGGCCTTGGCACTCTTGCTTGCATTTTTTGCCAAAGCACTGTTGAGTTACTCTTCTTAAAAAACCAATTTTTTGAAGATATACGTGCCCTGCACCATTACTGCCCATGTACATACACTTGTTGCACCACTACATCTCGCATACATACTCATGCCGCACCATTACAACCCGCATATACTTGCAAAAAATAAAAAGTTGCAAGGAATTCGTTGAGATTACGGGATATTGGGTAGTTTCCCAACTAATCCACTTGCTATAGCCCATCACCCAACCAGATAACCATCCTTTTGTCATATAATAGGAGGTGTTGGGGTCTCATTTCAAATCTAAGCATAAGAATAGTGAAACTCTGCCCGATTTCACTTCCCCTCCTTGCCCAAGATATTTTTGCCTTTTGTGAGAATTGCCTCAACATTCCCTCATTAGCCCCTTTTTTCTCCATCAGAACCCATTGACTTCCCAAGAAGAGATCATAAGGTTGAGAGGAGAGGTTCATACAAGGTGCACTTGGAGCTTGGTGAAGAGGAGCCCGAACCAGGTTCGCGAAACGGTAGCTGACATTGATTGTAAAGGTATAATAATTGTGTTATTAATAAAAGCATTACATTTTCCCGTCCCAAATGATGGTGTCTTGAATACTTTTATTGGTTTATGTTTGACATTGTAACATCTAACCCTAGCTTATATATGGAATAACATGCTTGTAGTTTTTTGTTTGTCAATCTTTGGATGCAGGTCAGCCCTGGGAGGAGGTGTGCATTTAGTGGAACTTCCAAGCACGAGGAGGTCATCACTAGACATGGGATTAGAGGTATAATTACCCGATCTCCTTTTCCTTTCTTTCTTCATATTATTTTTGGTATGTTTGGGGTAGTATAGAGAATTAATTGAATTTTAGACGGTTAATAGAGCTTCCTACATTCTGAACCCTGGTGTGTATAAAGGGGGGTTTTCTCGCTAGCAAAGAATAAAGCCTATAATTCCCCAGTACACTAACACAAGGATATTCTTCAAGCCTCACCTTATTGTCTATTCCCATTTCCCATGTTATCCATTTTTCTACTATAGGGACAGATTTTAGCAACGCTCTGCAAACATTTGAGATGCCTTTTGTTTCTTTATACTCTAATCTAAGCCAAACCTAGACTAAAGTTCCACCTAAGTATTTAAATCTCATCACCTTACTCCAAAACCCATTATTGAAAAACATCCTTCAAATGCCTTTTGCAGCTAATACTTGGCCAAACACATAGATATTCTTTAAGCTCCCATCCACCATATTCTTCAGGCTTCGTAATTCTAGACCACTTTACCAATGGAATACCTTCAGTTAGTTTCATCCTAGTCCATAGAAAATTGAAGAATCTTTTTCTTATTTCATCTAGAATACCTTTCAATATATGTGCAATGGACCGCCAATAGACGAGGATACTTTCCAAAACCGATTTAATTATAACTAGTATCCCTCCTTGAAATTTATATCATCTTAAATTCATTATGTTGCACAACTATTTTTTAATATCTAATAATAAATTTTAATTTAAATAATATATTAAAATTTACTTAAAAACAATTTAAAAATCTAATTTAGATAATGATGTAAATAAAATAATATTTCCTTATTATTATTATCATTTTTATTATTATAATAAAATCACCACACATATAATATATCACTATATAAACATATCATTATAATGAAATAATTTTTCATAATCATAAGAAAAACTTACCTTATTAAAATATATTTTTAACCATAATTAAAAATATATTTTTAACCATAATCAAATTTTAGTTATTCTAAAATCATTACAATGAAAGATATCACTATAATGAAAGATTTTTTTATAATCATAATAAAAACTTGCCTTATTAAAATATTTTTATAACTATAACCGAATTTTAGCTATTCTATAATTCTCAATAACTAAATTTATTCTAATTTTTGAATTTGTTTGTAATTACCATATAAACCTGTATCGACCCTGTCGTTACGACAACATACGATGCATAACAAGTGCTATTTTTTTTTTTATTAAGCAGGGAAGTAACAACAACAATAGTCAATCAACACAACTCGATAACGAACACAACACACGCAATCCAGACAACAGACATCATAACGACCCAACATACTAGCACATCAAGCAACTGGATGCAACAAGTGAAAATTAATTAGACAAAATAAAAATGACTACCCGCCCGTCCTACCCTGCAAATTTAGGACTTCCAGGACACATAAACAACGCTCAAGCCTAGGTTCCCATCGATTTTGACCATTTAAGGTCTCAAGGCTAGCGACTGTTTTAAGGAACAAGGAGGTGTCTACATCCCACCTGACACACACAAGATCACGCTTACTAAGCTAAAGACAACATCAATCAATCCAACACAACAACTTTGACTACCAGTAACTAGAAGCTTCCCGACGAGCAAGAGACAATCACAATAAAAGTTACAAAAACAAGTACCACCATAAATAAAACAATCATCTACATCGGGAGGTGCATGATCCTAAGCTAGGTTTCATATGCGCTTATTGATCAACGCGTGCAATGACCCAATCATAAGGG
Source organism: Picea engelmannii (assembly GCA_009831015.1). Taxonomy (NCBI): domain Eukaryota; kingdom Viridiplantae; phylum Streptophyta; class Pinopsida; order Pinales; family Pinaceae; genus Picea; species Picea engelmannii. Next base: position 260,810 of record ML802891.1, read on the forward strand.
ATCACGTCGCCACATTGCGACAAGTGTGTCAGGAACCCACGCGCAAACAAAATACTTCTAAAACTTCAACCCAACATAAAATCCAATTGACACTGATATACAATATAAGACGTCGTTCGATGAAGGTGCTCTAAACAATCAAGCAATAAACGATGCAATGTGGCCATTCATTACAATTTAATTTACGCAACGACTAGATGTATTTCATTAGCAAATTATCATCATAAGGACTAAGTCAAAGCATGTAGTATCCAACTCAATCAATGTTAAGGCATAAAACATCTCTTCCTATAAACACCCCTTCAACAGTACAAGGAAGAATCTTATAATTAAAAAAATCATTATTAACATTAATAATGATTTGTAACATATTACCAGGCCTCCCTTTAAGCACAACTCCTTAAACATCATAAAGAAGGAAGCATATTATAATTAATTAAAAGATTTAAAAAGCAACTTAATGGAAAACTGTGACTATATATATTCATGTTCCAAACTATACATATATGTTTTACTCATCAAACATCTTAAAAGGAACACTCCAACTATATATATACGTTCCTTGGGGTTTATGCTAAAATCGAATACTTAAGTTCATAAAGGTTCAAATTCCACTTAAAAAGTAATTGCCACAAGTAGTTTTAATGCTTGAGTAATTCATTCTGCTCTTGAAATCACTAGTTTTTAATTTCTGAACAGGGTTTTTAGAAAAGGGAAGTGAATTTGTTTTCTTTCACACAGAGGTAAAGGTACATAAATTTTGGCACGACTTCCTAATTATGTCGAAAGGCATACACCTATTGATAATGGGCAGATTTAATAAGGGTTTAGTGCTTAATATGTTTTCTATGGGCAAGATTAAATATGGCTGGAATATTCTTAGTAGTCACAAGACAACGCTACTCAAGCTGAAAACCAGGAGAAAACAGTTCACAAAAACAAAGGAATCACGTCCCAAACCTCAACAACTAAGGGGAAGCAGGTTTAACATAACTTGGGCAGAGAGAAAAAAAAAAAAAACCAAATATACTACTAAAAGGAAGGGCTAAAAGACAAAATAAATTTAAAGGGCCAGACTCGAATTCATGCATTACCTTAAAAAAACAAATAGGAGTTGGAACTAAAATAAAAGCTTAGTTTTAAATCTTTATTATGAACAAGGGAAATACATTCAACTTAAGATGAATCGGTTGCCTTCCAAAAATACCCTTCAGTGTTAATATCTCTTAAAATCACAGATAAGTTAATTTAGCGGGGCGATGGAGACAAACTACAACATTCATCATTATTATTATTCAAGCATCGGAAATAAACGACAACATTCATCATTTTGTTGTTCACATAGAGGAATTTTTTTTAACTAAAATTCAAGAAAAATGTAAACACGCGTACCGAATCCGAAGGCAATGATCCCATAGACGTTATCCCACACGTGCACTTCATCCAGATCCTGCTTGTCTACCAATGAGACCTCACTGGTACCTCCCAACCAACGCTAGGGGTACTCTTCTTCCCCTTGAACCCCTCGAGCCGCAAATGGGCCATGCACACAATAACAGAGAATGATAGCTCCCAACTCGCCTCGCAAGGTCGAGCTACCACTCGTTACCCGAGATGGGTATCCCAACTCCCACAAGAGAAAATTCAGTCAAGATGAAATCCCAACAGCGTAACCTTACGCAAACCAGATGCGATCCATACTCCTCTTCCACCATCCTTTTTATAGAATTTTCAAGTGATTAGTTTCCCAAACCCTCATTAGATTCCTTTTTCATTTAATTAATTAGGAAAAACCTCGCCCATACACATGTCGCTTGATCCCCTAGTTGCACCAAAAAATCAATTTATTAATGAATTAAATTTTCCCGTTTCCCTCACCCACCTAAAAGCGTTCCTAAAAACGCTCATCGGTGTCCCATTATTCCCTTACAATTCTTAAATGACTTACACCTTACTTAAATCGTAATTGAATTCATAAATAGAAAGTTCCAAAGGCTAGATTCCTTGCTAAGTTAGACATCCCCCATTTTATTTAAGTTTCCCCCTTTTTAACTAAGTTTGGAATTAACAAGTTTAAACAACCGCACATTTACCCCCTTTTAATAATTAAACCTTCATTAAAATTTTTACTTTAATTAATAAAGCTTGAATTTTCTTTACCCCCTTCTTGTTATATGTCTAATTAGTTTTTTTTTGGTTCAGAGGTTCTACTTAGACCTAGGTTTTAAATTCACTAGACTTGGTGATAGTTCTTAAGGGAAAATTTGTTATTAAACTTTACTCATCACATCATTCATTTGAAGGCCGACCAGGTCCTAAGGAGGTATAGTTTTACAGTCACTAAGTTTATTAACTTACCATAGTTAAAATCACGACGTGACCTTCAGAACGCACTACGTGCTCCAAGGGTGCCACTCACCTCTTTCCATTTTATTCGCACGATGTGCCCTTCAAGATGCACTACGTGCTCCGAGGGTGCCACTCGCCTCTTAACTAAATTTGGTAGACGTCAAACCCCTGGAGTCAATACTCCATTAGGTGATCTTGTGGGAGACTAAGGGCCTCTAAGGAATAAGGACCCTGCCTTGTTGCATGCCTCTTAGAATCACAGTGAGCGACTATCACAGTCTGCCCTCATGACATTGTGGGTCTTCTCGAACTATGTAATCATTCTATAGGTCCAACCATGATGAGAGTGCCAGTAGGTTGTGGCAGGGTTGCTGCCACACCTCTCCCTCAATGTATCTGGTTGCTGTGCATGGCCCCTTTACTCCAAATGTGGGTCTGGTAAGCAAGCTATCGTTAGCTTGCATCCATCAACGAAACATGTCAGCGATAACAATCAACATCATAATATCTAATCATATGTACATACGTCACATAAATAACATTCAAACCCTACAGTCCATTCCCTGACTCGATCTAGAGTCCAAGGAGTTTCATCGATGTCTTGACATCCTCTCATGTCCAAAGTCCTACACACTCGGGAGAACCCAGTCAATAGCACCTAACGATGTAAATACAACATGAAAAATAACATATCATCAAATCCACAATATCTCATAATCATAATCAAAACAACCAATAGTATAATGACACGAATCACTTGCACACAAGTTTCCTCAAAGAATAAGTCTGCTCAGTGCATGCAAGAGAAGGATGTTACATACACCCACTCTTGTTTTAAACTTCATCCGAAAGTTTCACAGTATGCAAGTGCTGAAATAAAGTGTATCACAGTATCATATGCCTGTCATATGCCTATCTATGAAACAAAAATGGAAACTGCTGATGCATATAATATGAGTCCTCCCAGGTCGCTGAGTGCAGACTATAGTTGTACCACTGGACCTTGACCTAATCTACTGTTCGACGTCGTAGCTGTCGAATGTGATGGTCCAAGATGCGGATTGAATCTGCCATGAGCGCACCTTCATCTAATGCTTGGAAGGAACTCATGTCAATAACATGTGTAGGATCACTAACATAATGTCTCAAAACAGATACGTGAAAAACATCGTGCATATGCCTCAAAGAATCAGGCAAGGCTAGTTGATAGGCCACAAGCTCCTTCTTTTCCATGATGTCGAAGGGTGCGATGAACCTAGGAGAGAGTTTAAAACCCTTTCCAAACTTGACCTAACTCTTATTCGGTTTCACCCGCAAGAAGACTCGATCACCAACTTCATAACTACGGCCAACATGATGTGCATCGACATAACTCTTCTGCCAATCCCACGCTTCCTTGATCCTTTGTCTTATTGTTTGCATTTGATCTTCCATTTCTTGGATCGCTTTTGGTCCCACTAGGACCCTATCCTCAAGTTGATCCCAACTCAAAGGCATCCGACACGATCACCCGTAAAGAAACTCGAAAGGCGCCATCTTAACAGTGCTTTGAGAATTGTTGTTATATGCAAATTCTACCAGTGACAAGAATTCTTCCCAACGCTTCTTTGGTCCATTAGGTACATATGAAACATATCCTCCAAGATTTGGTTTGTTCATTTGGTTTTCCCGTGTGTGTCTGGGTGATACGCGGTACTAAAGTTAAGTTGGGTTCCCAAGGCCTCTTGGAAACTAGTCCAAAATCATCCTGTAAACACCGATCCTCTATCAGATATAATCCTCTCAGGCACGCCATGAAACCTCACAATATCAATGATGAAAACTCTAGCTATGTTAGGTACCTGATACGTCATATGCACAGGAATAAAATGATCACTCTTTGTGAGAGTGTCAACTACCACAAAAATCGAGTTGTGTCTCCTTGCCATCAGTGACAATCCAACAATGAAATCCATCAAAATGACCGCCCATTTTGATTCCGAAATATCGTGTGGTTGTAGTAATCCTACTGGATGTCTATGTTCATCCTTCACCTGCTGAAATTCTAGAAATATTACCATGTAGTTGACTGTGTCTGCCTTCATTCCTTTCCAGAAGAATAAGGGTTTAAGGTCTGCCCTCATCTTTGTGACTTCAGGATGAGCCATGTACACTGATATATGAGCCTCGTTTAAGATCAAACTCCTCATCTCGTCGTTGGGAAGTATGTAAATTCGACCTTCAAATCTCAATAATCCGTCGTTTTCCACAGTAAATCCCTCAAATTTTGGTACCATCATTGTGTTTTGTCCAATAAAATTCTTGACCTCTTTGTACTAGCCATCGTTGCATCGTAACATTAGAATATTTTCACGTAGATTTCTCTGAAGAGGCATCACTGAAAATATGCATGGTCTTCGACTCAATGAATCAACCACTATTTTAATTGTTCCTTTTATGTAAGTAATTTTGAAATCGTACTCGCTAAGAAATTCTGACCAACGCCGTTGTCGCGCGTTCAAGTCGCTTTGCATAAAAATGTGTTGTAGACCACAATGGTCCATTTTTAGTTCAAATTTTTGTCCAATAAGGTAGTGTCTCCAAACTCTCAAGGCATAAACAATGGCTAAGAACTCCAAATTGTGCTTTGCATCGTTCTCCTCATGCCTTCTCAACTTTCTCGAGATGTAAGAGATCACTCGACCGTCTTGCATCATGACTCCACCTAAGCCTTCCTTGGATGCGTCAATGCATACCAAGAAGTCCTCATCCATGTTAGGGACGTTTAGTATTAGTGTTTTCATCAACATCTCCTTGAGCCTCCGAAATGTTTCCGTGCATTTCTTGGTCCAAACAAACTTCTTGTTCTTCTTCTACAATTCCGTAATCAGATTTTCTATCTTCGAAAAAACCTCAATGAACCGTCGATAATATCCTACTAAACCCATGAATATACACACTTTTGGGACATTCATCAGTGAAGGCCATTCCATAATAGCCTCGACCTTTGCTAGATCCACAACGATACCTTCACTGGAGATGACATGACCTAAGTAATGAATCTTCGATTGATAAAACGAGCATTTAGAAAATTTCCCAAACAATTTGTTCTCTCGTAGACACTATAGCACCAAGCACAAGTGCTCGTTAAGCTCCTCCATCATCCGAGAATATATCAAAATATTTTCAATGAATACTTGTACAAACTTGATCAAGTATTCATGAAACACCCCCTTCATCAAACTCATAAATACCCCAGGGGAGTTTGTCAATACAAAAGGTAAAACAATAAACTCATAATATCCAAACGTCGTCTTAAAGGCGGTCTTAGGGATGTCTTCCTTCATGATCCATAACTAGTGATACCCTGATCTCAAGTCGATCTTTGAAAATACCATCGTGCCTTTCATCTGATCAAAAAAATCATCAATCCTTGGCAACATATATTGATTCTTGATCGTTGCCTTGTTCAATTGACGATAATCAATACAGAGTCTCCATGACCCATCCTTCTTCCGTATGAAGATAACAGACGCATGCCATGATGACACACTTGGACGTATAAGTCCTAGGTCTAACAACTCCTTCAATTTCATTTTCAACTCGTGTAACTCCAGGGTCGACATCCATTAAGGTGTTCTTTCTATTGGTTAAGTTCCCAGTTTTAGGTCGATGGTAAATTCCAATTCCCTCTCTAGCGGCATCCCAAGTAACTCCTCAGGGAAGACGTCTGCAAACTCATGCACCACTAGAAGGTTTTCTAGACCTTCCACTACTCCCTTCTCGTTTAACGCAAGGATTTAATAAATCTTACATCCCTTGTGCATGCTCTTCCATAGCTGCACGGAAGAGATGAACCTCAGGGAGACTGCCTAGTTCTGACCTACAATCACGTGTCTTTGTCGCTCATCATCGACCAAGATCAACCGTTTCGTCTTACAATTGAGTATTGCCTCATGCGATTCCAACCATTCCATACTGATCATGAAATCATAAGACCCTAAGATCATGACATATAGGTTGGCCCTTGTGAAAAAATCTCCCAAAATAAGGCTACAGCCCGTAACCTTCCCTCCAACCTTCTGTTTGGCTCCTGAAGGCATTTCTACAAAGCTAAATTTGTCATGTTCGACTGCCTTTACCTTAATTATTTTTAGCACTGCACCATAAATAAAAATCTTTGTAGCACCTAGATCTATCAAAATACTAAGGGTCTGGTCAGCGATGGTACCTGATGTGTCGAGCACAATCGACTGGTGCTTTGCCTGGCGGTTATTCACCGCCACATGAATCCAATGGGTCTTGCCTGATTCTCCGATGGTAGTGGGTCCGACTGATCCAGATGCTCTGGTCCTCTCCACTGGGCAGTCATGCTGGTAATGTGGCTCTCCTCATGTCCAGCACCCTTTCTTTGGTCCAGTACTCATGGTACTCGAAGTAGAAGTTGATGGTCCACCGACCTGGAACCCTGATTTGTTCTACTGAACAGGCCTAAACTACTGTTGCTGCGGTCGATGCTGCTACAGGTACTATGTTCCTCTATAAAGAGTCCACTACTGAGGTGCTGGTCACCATGGTGTAGTGTATGTGGATCCTCTCTGAGTGCCTCAAAATCCTGGTGAATGTCTATCTGGTTTATGATGCTGCAATGCACCAGATGACACCTGTCCTGTTGGTCTTGCGGGAGTCTTGCTTTGACCCCCACCGATAAGATCCTCCTCTGCGATGAGGTCCTTCTGGACAACATCATGCAAGGTTTGAGGCATCAAAATCCTCACCTTTGTACGAATGCTAACATTAAGGCCGAACACGAACTTGTTGACCTTAAGTTTCTCGGTATTCAGGTGCGGAGCATACCGAAGAAGCTCCATGAAATGAGCCTCATACTCGTGCACCACAAGACCACCCTATCGCAAGGCATTGAACTCGTTGAGATGATACTCAATGAATTCCCCATACAGATAACTCTCTTAGAACCATTCCTCGAATAGTTCCCATGACATGTCTTCGACTGCCATGTTCAATTGCGACATGAGCATCTTCCACCATAGAAGAGCACTCCCCTTCAGTTGATATACCACCATGCGGACCTTCATGTTGGAGGTATAGTCACGAAGTGAAAATCACATCTCCATATTCTCTAACCATGCCTCGATGGCTGACTGTCCCGGGCACCAAAGAACTTGGGAAACTTGACCTTCTCGAGTTCACGGTGAATGCTACCAGTATCAACCATAGAGCGTGGTGGACCCTTAGGAGGTGTCGACACCCTGGCCTCATCTCTATCCAAACAACTGATCAATGCCTCAGACATCCTCTGAAAGGACCTCATCAACCCAACCACATCACCCAAAACTATCTGGTCCTGCCTGACAACCTGTTCATCTCCCTGGGGGTTAGAACCCTCGTGCGTGGATGCTACTGGGGGCATCATGCCTCCTCCCTTAGAACCCCATCGTCTGCCTCCGTGGCTTCCTCTGACCATGATTACCTACATGCATACAAATCAATTTAATTAGTGACATTTTATAAACAATCATCTAATCAATGGAATCCATAGTGATCCCAAGTCTCGGGTTGAACCGACTCTGATACCATATGTAGCGACCCCCGTCGTTACGACAACATATGACGCATAACAAGTGCTCATTTTTTTTTCTTTTTCTTTTTTTAAGCAGGGAAGTAACAACAACAGTCAATCAACACAACTCGATGAGGAACACAATGCATGCAATCCAGACAACATACATCATAAGGACCCAACATACTAGCACATCAAGCAATTGGATGCAACAAGCAAAAATCAATTAGACAAAATAAAAATGACTACCCGCTTGTCCTACCCTACAAGGTTAGGACCTCCAGGACACATAAGAAACGCTCAAGCCTAGGTTCCCATCTATTTTGACCATTTAAGGTCTCAAGGCTGATGATTGTTCTGAGGAACAAGGAGGTGTCTACATCCCACCCGACACACTCAATATCATGCCTACTAAGATAAATACAACATAAATCAATCCAACACAACAACTTCGACAACTAGTAACTAGAACCTTCCTGACAAGCTAGAGACAATCACAATAAAAGTTACAAAAACAAGTACCACCATAAATACAACAATCATCATCCACATTGGGAGGCACACGATCCTAAGCTAGTTTTTATATGTGCTTATCGATCAGTGTGCACAATGACCCAATCATAAGGGATTACATTGCCGCATTGTGACAAGTGCGCCAGAAACCCAAACACAAACAAAATACTTCTAAACCTTCAACCCAACATAAAATCCAATGTGCCTGAAATCCAATCGACACTGATATACAATATATGACGCAATTCGACAAAGATGCTCTAAACAATCAAGCAATAAAGGATGCAGGGTGACCATTCATTACAATTTAATTTGCACAACGACTAGATGTATTTCATTAGCAAGTTATCATCATAAGGACTAAGTCAAGTTATTTCATTAGCTAACCTTCATATTGCCAACAAAACTAAACTGGACTGTTAATTGCAATGAAAATATAATAAGAGAGAGAGATTTACTCATGGCAAAAAACTAGAGGAAGTCCAAGCGAGGTGTTGAATTCGTCGAGGGTTAAGGGACCGTTGTAAGGACCTTGTATCCATTGGGAAGAGTGCCAAGGTGGAGAGCTCCAGTCGCTAGGAAGAAGGTGGTGCCGAGTGGCAGGCCACTAAAACCGCCGAGGAAAAGATTGACAGGCGCAAAAGAATTTTTGTCTTGCTCAGAATCAGGAAACCACATACTATGACAGGGAGGGACCCAAGGATCGATTCCTAGTCTCAGGCTTGGGCACGTGTCAAGGAAAACAATGAAAAATGGAAAGCAATTCACAAGGGCCACATAGAAGGTGCCAAGAGAGATCCCACCAATTAGTAAAGGTTTTAAGTAAATCTGTCTTGAAGGAAGCCTATAACAAAATCAACGACTGCTTCCAAGCCAAAAATACCAACCAACTAAGCTCGACACTAGGGAGATACCACAACATTAATTGAAATCAGGAAACCAAATCAAAGGGATAAACACGGGCGAAACTTGGAGGAGATAATCAATCGAGGTAGGTTATTTCTCGTGGATCATTACTGTCAAGGTTGGGACTCGTGAATTTAGTCCTTTAGTCGGGGAGATCGATCTAACTAAGCTTCTCACTGGAGATCAGAGTTACTATCATTCCAAACTCAAAGTATTTCTACAGGGTTTGGTTTCTCCATGAAACTCCCAAAAGGCACATCGATACAGGGACAAGAGAATATGAAACGTGATGGCTATCTAAGGCCAAAATCCTACCTACTAGGACTGACATTACCTGAAGTGATTATCTGATGGTTTAACTAAACTCTTCGGTGGGCCAATCCTAAAGTTTCAGGTTTCTCGATTTCTTTCAACAGTCCCGTGGGTTGGAGCAGTTCTATCAAGAGTTTTTCTCTTGATTCTAGATTCACAAAGGGGATGGAAGGAGACACAAGACAACACTACTCAAGCTGTCAGCTAGGACAAAACAATTCAAAAAAACATAGGAATCATGTCCCAAACCTCAACAACTGAGGGGAAGCAGGTTTAACATAACTTGGGTAGAGAGAAAAAAAAACAAATATATACTACTAAAAGGAAGGGAGAAAAGACAAAATAAATTTAAAGGGCCCGGCTCAACTTCATGCATTAACTTAAAACAAAAAATAGGAGTTGGAACTGAAATAAAATCTTAGTTTTAAAACTTTATTATGAACAAGGGAAATAACTTCAACTTGAGATGCATCGGTTGCCTTCCGAAAATACCCTTCAGTTTTAATATCTCTTAAAATCACAGATAAGTTAAGTTAGCGGGGCGGTGGAGACAAACTGCAACATTCATCATTATTATTATTCAAGCGCTAGAAATAAATGACAAGATTCATCATTTTATTGTTCACATACAGGAAAAAGTTTAACTAAAATTCAAGCAAAATTTAAACACGCATACCGAATCCAAAGGCAATGATCCCGTATGCACTGTCCTGCCTGTCGACTCCATCCAAATCCCTCTTGCCGACCAATGAGACTTCACCGATACCTCCTAGCCAATGCTAGGGGTACTCTTCTTCCCCCTGAGCCCCCCGAGCCACAAAGGGGTCATGCACACAATACCATAGAATGCTAGTTCCCAGATTTCCTTGCAAGGTCGAGCTTCCACTCGTTACCTGAGCTGGGTATCCTAACTCCCACAAGAGAAAATTCAGTCAAGATGAAATCCCGATAGCGTAACCTTACACAAAGTAGACATGATCCATACTCCTCCTTCGCCATCCTTTTTATAGAGTTTTTAGGTGATTAGTTTCCCAAACCCTGATTATGTTAATTTTTCATTTAATTAATTAGGAAAAATCTCCCTCGTACACATGTCGCTCTATCCCCTAGTTGCACCAGAAAATCAATTTATTAATGAATTAAATTTGCCTATTTCCCTCACCCGCCTAGAAGGTTTCAAAAAACACTCCTCAGTTTCCCATTATTCCCTTACAATTATTAAATGACTTACGCCTTACTTAAATCCTAGTTGAGTTCATAAATAGAAAGTTCCAAAGGCTAGATTCCCTACTAAGTTAGACATTCCCCTTTTTTCTTTAAGTTTCCCCCTTTTTAACTAAGTTCAAAATTAGCAAGTTTAGACAACCACCCATTTACCCCCTTTTAATAATTAAACGCTCATTAAATTTTTTTCTTTAATTAATAAAGCTTGAATTTTCTTTACCCCCTTCTTGTTATATGTCTAATTAGTTTTTTTTTTGTTTAGAGGTTCTACTTAGACCTAGGTTTTGAATTCACTAGGCTTGGCGATAGTTCTTAAGGGAAAATTTGTTATTAAACTTTACTCATCACATCATTCATTTTAAGGCCAACCAGGTCCTAAGGAGGTATAGTTTTCTAGTCACTAGGTTTATTAACTTACCATAGTTAAAATCGTGACGTTCCCTTCAAGACGCACTACGTGCTCCAAGGGTGCCACTCACCTCTTTCCGTTTTAATCGCACGACGTGCCCTTCAAAACGAACTACGTGCTCCAAGGGTGCCACTCGCCTCTTGACTGAATTTGGTAGAGGTCAAACCCCTGGAGTCAATACTCCGTCAGGTGATCTCGTGGGAGACTAAGGGCCTCTAAGGAATAAGGATCATGCCTTATTGCACGCCCCTTAGAATCATCGTGATTGACTATTACAGTTCTCCCTCACAACATCATGGGTCTTCTCGAACTAGGTAGTCGTTAACCTATAGTTCGAGCCATTATGGGAGTGCTAGTAGGCTGTGGCAGGGTTGCTGCCACACATATCCCTCAATGTCTCTAGTTGTCGTGCATGACCCCTTTACTCCAAATGCGGGTCTCATCGGTAAGCTATCGTCAACCTGCATCCATCAACAAAAGATATCAGCGATAACATTCAACATCATAGTATCTAATCGTATGTACATATGTCACATCAACAACATTCAAACCCTATAGTCCACTCTCTGACTCGATCCAGAGTCCAAGGAGTTTCATTGATGCCTATCTGACTCGATCCAGATTCCAAGGAGTTTCATCGATGCCTCAACATCCTCTCATGTGTAGAGTCCTGCACACTCAAGAGAACCTAGTCAATAACACCTGTCGATGTAAATACAACAAAAATAACATATCATCAAATCCACAATATCTCATAATCATAATCAAAACAACTAATAGTATAATGACCTGGATCACTTGCACGCAAGTGTCCTCAAAGAATAAGTCTGCTCAGTGTGCGCAAGAGCGGGATGTTACAAAACCTAGCTAACTTAACTTATTTTGACGATTCTTCTTTCTTATTATATTTAATTTAAATGGTTTTATCATTTTATTATAAAATTTAGAGAAATTATTTATTTTCGCCGGTAGTCACAATGTTTTGCATATATTTTCTATTTACTTTTGGCTTAAGATAAATTGTTGGATCTTCATATTTGAGTGGATAATTTTTTATAATTCGAGTGCCTCAGAGTATTTCAACACACTCGATCCATTTCTGCATTTAGAAATGCAATTTAAACAACATATATTTGTGATTTTGTATAGATTTATGTCAATGGGTTCCGAGAAAAAGAGCCAAAAAATAGAACATTTAGACAACGCCTTTTCTTTTCATATGTTTATTTAAATTAAATTGAGTATTAATAATATAATTTAAACTTTGGTAAAATTTTATTTAATATTTGAGTTTATTTATGTATTTATGTTTTATTAAAACACAATTTGTAATATATGTTTTTCTTTTTTATTAAATTATAATGATAATATACTTATTGCAATTTATTAAACTGCAATGATGAGATAGTTACTGCAATTTTATTGGATCTTCATTTATATTTTGATAATGACTTAAAAATTATTTTTTCTTTAGTATTTTAACAAAAAAATTCTATTATATTATTTTTAGCTCTTAGCTAGTAATTATAGGATAAAGTTAATAAGTGGACAGGAATTTTTTTGGAAGTCATAATACTTTTTCCCCAATGATTTTGGCACATTTTAAGATGACTATGATTGAAAAAATATTACACAAAAAAAATTATTTTGTCCACTCATTAACTCCATCCAATTAAAAAGTAATTTTAATTATATTTTAAACCTATAGTATTGCAATTCTCATTTCTTTAAAATACATGAATTTTTTTTCTTAAATTAAAATATTATTTCTTCTCTTAAATAAATTAATAATATAAAATAGTTTTCATATTCCAAAATCACCCACTATAAAGTAATTATTATATATATATTTTTATTATGTTAAGGTAGTGGTATTTTTTTTTTTTTTGGTAAATAAAAAATAGACTATATCACCTTATGCCATCGAAAGCAACATTTGTCAAAATATTACATCAAGGCTCGCCACCTGTTCTGCCACATGTGTGTAAACCAGAATAGGTGGCACTGTGCATGGACACTACTGTGCATTGGTGGCACTTTATATAGAAATAACACATGCCTAAGAACTGTAAAAGATTGCCACCTATTCTGCCGTGTACATGGAAACCAGAACATGCAACCTGCACTATCTTTTCATGGCAACAAGAAAACAAAATAGCTAAGACCAAAAAATTAACAATAGAAAATATAAACATGAGGCAAACCTAGTCTTTTGTCCTAGCTAACCGTGAAGGCATGAGGCTGACAACAAGTCGGGAAACAAATCTTTGCGGGATTTCCTGATAGGGAATCAAATAGGAAATCCATGCGCTTGCTGAGGAGGCTTTGGTTATACATCTGCTCAACTAGGTCCCTCCTCATTTCGAAAATGAGGGCCAGGTGCTCCTCCATAAGCCTGCATGATCTGGGTGAGGCATGGCTGTCCATGACCTATTGCACTGATGCCTTGGGTGAGTCATGTCCTTCTCTCTCATGCCATTATTCACCCCAATTGATATTTGGTTATGCCGCGTTGGGATCGATGGAGTTTTTGTAGCAATCCAACAACTGTGGAGGAAACTCCTCCTCTACCAGATAACCTGTCATGACGAACTCCTCGGTGCCTTCCTGTGTCATCTGTTCATCGCCAACATCCTGCAAGTGATGAAGAATCTCCTCCTAAGGAGGAAGAATTTCCTCCTCCACTATGCAACCTCCGTAATTGGGCTCTGGGATAGGCGACTGAGACTCTGCCTAGGTTTCCATGTCCCAATTCTGATCAAAGTAGGGAGAAAGGGTTGGGTTGCTTCTTGGAAAGGAATGGAGAGCCACAGGTCCAGTGTGGTGGTTTCTATTGAATTGGCTGTAGTAGGTCGTCCCATGCTTGGGCTTGCCTCTCTCACGGGGCATAACAAAACCAAGCCTGAGGGTAGAAGAGTGCACAGTGGAGAGGCCGTTGAAGCTAGCTAGGGATGAAATGAAAAGAATAGAGGCCCGAGAGAGCCGATCCTGATAGCCAAGGGGGAATGAGGGGCTAAGGGCGTAAAACAGAGATAAGAACAACAATGGGGAAATCCCTACGTGATGATGAGTGAGGTGATCTTATAGAAATATTTTCCTCAACCTATGCAAACTTGCTCAGGAGGCCATTTCCATTTCCCTATGCAGACTTGAAGTCCCCTTTTGCAGTTCCCAGAGCAAAAAATTATATTTTTCCACATATACGCGCCCTAACAACTATACAACATGTGTATACATAGGTTGCACAATTAAAACCTACGTACATAGGGTTTTGTGCTCAAAATTAAAAAATGGTGTTGGGTTTCCATGTCACGTCATGAGATCCATGATCCTTGACCTTGCATATACTGGAAAATTTCTGACTCAGCTCTTAAGTTCCATTTGAAGGCTATAAATGGGCCTTATCCAAGCTGTGGAGAAGAGGAAAAGAATTCAACTTTGAGAGAAAATTTACTCTGGAGAAATTATTCACTTGATATTAAGTCTGCATCCCTTTGTCCTTTTAAGTCTGAACACATTGTTCATCCCCTAAGCTCTTTCCTATTTGATGGAGAACCTCATTGTCTCTCTTATATGAGATTGCATTTGGTGGAGGATTGAAGTGGTGGAGGCCCAACTGGAAGGGACTTAGTTTCTCGGTTCCGAACATGCTGACACATAAGTTTGTCATTCATACACTTCTGTTGATTACATTTTAATAGAAATATTGTTTTCTTGTCCAATTAATGTCTTGCAAATATTTGAAATGTTATTCCATGGGCGTATTTGTTATGAATATCGATGAATTATGCTATTGTTTGTGCTAAATTTATATACTATCACCACATTCTTGCGTATCTTGGTTGTTGAGGACAAGTTGCAGGTGTATTGATTTGAGTCAAGAGCTCAACAGTGGACTTCATCGAATGTTTGTACGAGGTAGGCTCTTTATCTTGTCTAGTTACCATATTTGTTTATATATCATACTTGATATTAGAGTTGATTTCTCCAGTCATTTCTATCTGCTGTGGTTTACCCCATGCCATAGAGTGGTTTTCCTCATAAGATAATTCACGACCATACTGGGGATTGAATATTCTTTTCGGGGTTTGGAGTATTTTTCCCCTTTGATTGCTCTCATTTATCTTGAGTTTATTGTTGTTTGATTGATAAACAACCTCTATTCATTTTGAGTCTAAGTTTCTTGGCATTATCCTTAACCTAATAGTGTTTCAATACATATACGTGGTTTTTCCCCTGACAGTTCCGTACATATGCGAGATGTCGTTATGTAGTAAGTGTATATACATGGTTTTCTCCTGAACAGTCACGTACATCATCCTTGTTTGCTAGATTTCTGAGTTTGATGTTTGCTGGGTAGGTTTTGATGGTTGCTAAGTCTTCTTAGGTCTCTGTCATGACTGTTAAGTGCTTGCAGAGTGATAGGAAACCTTTCTTTGGTTGAATTTTCAGGCTCTTTTTTTTCTTTCTCATCATCCTTTTCATTGGCTATCCTTGCATCCAGGGTTGGGTGTTTGCTTCTTGATATTCTACTTGGTTTTTATTTGTTTACATACAATAGGGTATTGATATCAAGTTGTTGTTCAGTCCTTGCATTTTGATTCTTTTATATTGAAAATACAAAAAAAATACATTTTGCATTGTTGACATTTGATCTTTTGGGTTCTTGTCATTGATCTTAGTACATGTATGGAAAGATTGCATCTTATTTGAAATTGCAGAATTGAATTGAAATTTTCATTTTGAAAAGCTTATCATTTATTAGGAATTGAAGTTAGGACTTTTCATTTTATTCATATTCATTTCTTTTACTTTCCGAGTCATAACATCATCAGTTTCACAACAACACCTTTTGAGTAAGAAAAGGCACTAAAAGTAACGTTGATAAATTTAAAATTGATTAGAAACGATTTCATTTTTCAAGGTGCACAAACTAGCTTAAGATTTAGAGCATTGGAATAGGATTTTGTGAGTAAACTTCTCCAAGGATATTAAACTCAATATATGTGTTTGACTGAGGGAGTGGTGAAATCCATTGTATAATTGGTGATGTCAGGAGGCTACGCTCACACCGGAGTTAAGCACGAGGTTGCGCGAGGTTGGTTGAGGGGATATCCCCCCAATACCTTCTTAGCGTCAGAGATATTTTTGGGGATCTATTCGTCTATGGGGGTTTTGTTAGTACCTTTACCTCTGTGACAGGTGGTTCTTTCGAGATTGCGGGCTTTGTTACCCTGCCCATATAGTGGACCTAACTTATGATTTTTCGCCTGCGCATTAGTTATATCATGGTGGCTTAGTTGCTTGACATATGTAGCCACTTAGGTTACTTGCAGGGGTTATTCTGTAGGTACCAGGGGTTAGATATGGGTCAAAAAAAACACAACCTTTATGGAGGATTACCTCTCTGGGGGTATCTGACCAACTGGTTGTTAAGCCCATGAGGGCCTTAATAATTGATTCTAATACCTCCGATCTTTGGTAGGGAGTCTCAGGCCCCTCTTGGGAAAGACATACCTACTTTAGGGAGGGAGTCCCCTTTCAACCACTTTATCTTGTTTGTGTGCATATTGTCCTTTTGCTTATTTTGGTGTGCTCTTGATTATTAGTTGGCCTTAGTATTTGTTTTTATATCTCAAGTCTTGATTCATCGTGGAGCCAAACCAACTTCCTTGCAAGTCTCTCCGTTTGTTAAGGTTACCACCACATCTTGAGTCTTTTCCTTCTAAAAGGCATAAAGCTATCAAGCGTGGTTCACACACCTCCACGTACCAGACTTGTGGTCATACATGTATGAATTCTGAGTCGAGTTAGAAAGATACTAGGAGCCCTTCGACTCCCATACCCAATATAGTGAATGGTACTCCTTCGACACCTTAAACCACCAGGGTTGTAGTGTCGGAGGTTCCCATCGTCACTCTTGTCTGGCCTGTAGTTAATACTCAACCTATAGTCACGAACCCTTTTGTGTCTCTTTGTCATTCATCGGGCTACAATAATCAGTCCATCCCTAAGACCTCTAGCCATTTTTCTTATGGTATGCTAAATTTCACATCACAATTTTCATTCTCCATTCCAGCGTCTAATCTGAATACTAGTATTGGACTAGGGGGCATGGCTCCTCCAAATATTCCATTCTCGTTTGGTGGTGCTCATATCCCTTAAATGATTCCTATGGTTAGAAGCATACCTCCTTTTCACCCCGAGTCTAATCATGGTCTTATTGCTCCTCGATGGAGTGGTCAACCTAGCAGACAAGTTGTTTCTTATGTTCCATCCTTTACACCTACCTCCTCCACACCGATTTCGACCAACACGTTTGGCATGATGAATCCACATCTATCCTCTGGATTCACACCCAGAGGAGGTTAGTTTCACACCTTGGGAAACCCCCAACCTAGAGCTACTCCGGCTGGGGGAAATATTTACAATCCTCATCATAACATTCTTATTGGAATGGTGTCCAACCAACCCCTTATGAATTAGTTCGGAGGGGGGTTTTAAAATATAGGATAGGGCCATGGTGCTTACCAGAACCCTGGATGGGATGTTAGTTCCCAACAACAATATTTCTCGGGAGCTTGGGGCTAGATGTCGCAACCCTGTCTCCCTTTTCTATCCATGTTCAATTTTCCAGACTTGTCTAGATTAATGAATGGCCCTATGCATCATGGCTTGACATGTCCCCCCGTCCCCACCAAGCTTCCTTCATATATTCCAAAATTTGAGGGAAAGACCGGTGAGGATCCTGGTGATCACGCCACTAATTTCCATCTTCGGTGCTCTTCTAATTCCCTTAACGACGATTCTATTTGTTTAAGATTGTTTCAATGCACCCTCACGAGGGTCACAGTGAAATGGTACATAGAGATACCAGGGGGCATACAAAACTTTTAATTAGATGGTTTTAGTCTTCCTCAACCACTTCCAATTGTCAGTTTGTTACGATGCCGACATAGAACTTTTGTCGGCCTTCCGCTAGGACAAAGCCACCCATATCTCAGATCACATCCAAGAGTGGCATAGATGGAAGAGGTTGATCAAGGCCTACATTCGCCCAAAGTTCCTTTTGGAATGGTTCCTTAAGTCTTTACAACCTTATATTTCGAAGGATGTTTCTACATCTAGAGTTACATCTGAGGAATAAGCGTTTTTTAAAGCCCAATAGTTAGATCTTTTATATGCTCAGTGTGTGATGTTATACAAAATTATTCCAGACGCACCGATGTCAAGTGTTAAGTTCCAAAGACACGAATACAAAATACCACAATAGTACCAAAGATATCTGAATATAATCACCACACAAGATATATGAAACAATATAGAAAACCACCACTTTATTATAGAAACCCTTGAGGTAGGGAAACACCATACAATGGATCTTATTATGGAAGGGATCCTCTCCTGTTCACTTGCCTCTTTGAGGGGGATTCCTCCTATTGAGATATTACTCCAAATACAATAATTCTCTTCATATCCCCTTACATTGCTTTAATCCCTTTATATAGTGCTTCCATCACCTAAGAACATTCTAGAGGAGAAATATTCTAGAAGTAGAACCTTCTAAGAAGTCCTCTTACATTTATTATATATAACAACCCATTTATTATATCTAACTACCATAGTGGGCCTTATTTAATAATATAGTGGACCTAGTCCACCTTACAT
>ML802891.1:285270-300963 GCA_009831015.1 Picea engelmannii
CAAAAAATAAAAATATTTGCCCACACTTCCAGCCAATGAAAGTGCTCTAATACCATTTGGTAAGTTCCAAATACTTAAATAAAAAATACCACAATAGTACCAAAGATATCTGAATATAATCACCACACAAGATATATGAAAAAATATTGAAAGCCACCACTTTATTATAGAAACCATTGAGGTAGGACAACACCATACACTGGATCTTATTATGGAAGAGATCCTATTCTGTTAACTTGCCTCTTCGAGGGAGCTTCCTCCTATTGAGATACTGCTCCAAATATAATAATTCTCATCATGTCCTCTTCCATTGTTTTAAATCCTTTATATAGTGCTACCATCACCTAAGAACATTCTAGAGGAGGAATCTTCTAGAAGTAGAGCCTTCTAAGAAGTCCTCTTACATTTATTATATCTAACTACCTATTTATTATATCTGACTACCATAGCGGGTCTTATTTAATAATATAGTGGACCTAATCCACCTTAC
Source organism: Picea engelmannii (assembly GCA_009831015.1). Lineage (NCBI taxonomy): Eukaryota > Viridiplantae > Streptophyta > Pinopsida > Pinales > Pinaceae > Picea > Picea engelmannii. Next base: position 285,761 of record ML802891.1, read on the forward strand.
ATTCAATGGCCTCCACTACCTCTCTAGCTACCTAACATTCCATCCCCATTATGAAAGCATTGTCCTCAATGCTTGTTATGAGGGTGTACAACCATATACCAGGGTCCTATGGATAAGTGTGGACCATAGTGTTGAAATAGACTAGAGAACCATGGTCCCATGTAGAAAGGAAAGCCACCATGCTGAAGTAGTCCAACCACCATTGTAAGCGAGGGTCCCATGTCCAAGTGCTTAGTTGAACGCCCCGTGGAATATTTTATAACCTAATAACCAACTGCAAATGATGCTCCAAAGACTGACCCTTGTTATGTGGATCCAAATGAGAAGATCCATCCACATAGTGGAAAATGGTTGAAGCTGAATCTGGAAGGAACAATACCGTTGTAAAATATGCAGGCTGAACACTGGTAATCATAACTAACTCTTGATGTGTCACATTGATGTGCTCTACAAAAGGTGGAGCAGAGTCATCAAATAAAATATGGAAGTGGTTGTCATCCTAAAAATGACAACTATCCATATACCAATAATCACAATCTGTCTCAAAATCATACCAAACATATATTCTTGATTATAATCATCCCCGATGTCCACCATAAGAAATATCTCCTGCATGCTATCCAATGAATCTTGAATACTATGAAAACTATCCTTGAGACCATTTGCAAGGTCACACAATTTGCCATACAATTGGGCTTTGAATGCTTCAGTCATCTGTAGAATTTCTTCGAGGATTTGAGAGGAAGTAGCCATTGGAAAAACCACATAAAATATACCAAAAGAAATCTCTTAAAATAGTTTATCCAATGGCATTGATTTGGTAACAATATGAGCACCCTATGAAAAGTTATGAACTCTGTAGTCCTGCCGCTGTCACGAAACCCCCCCCCAAATAACAAATTTTAAATCAATGATATCTTCACTTCCAAAGCTCCGATTTTGATGATTTTTTTTTTTTTTAAATTGGGTGAAATTGTGAGAGGAACTCAGATTTCCAATTTGTTTTGAAAAATTCAGCCTCATATGCTACAGAAATAAGAAAAATCTTTCGGCCGTCCATGGAAAAAAAAACCCTGAAAATTGCAGATTTTAAAATGCAAATAACTTGATTTTCTGGACTCCGTTTCAGACGATTTTTTTTTTAACTTAGGTGTTTTTATGAGAGGAACTCATATATACAACCAATTTTTGAAATTTTTTCACCAAAACCAATATAAAACATTTGGAATGTCACGACCCATTTTTTTCGAAAAAATAAATCTGCAAAAAATAAAAATATTTGCCCACACTTCTTGCCAATGAAAGTGATCTAATACCACTTGTTAAGTTCCAAAGAAATGAATACAAAATACCAAAATAGTACCAAAGATATCTGAACATAATCACCACACAAGATATATGAAACAATATAGAAAACCACCACTTTATTATAGAAATCCTTGAGGTAGGGAAACACTATACAATGGATCTTATTATGGAAGGGATCCTCTCCTATTCACTTGTCTCTTCGCGGGGGCTTCCTCCTATTGAGATATTGCTCCAAATACAATAATTCTTTTCATATCACCTTACATTTATTTAACCCCTTTATATAGTGATACCATCACCTAAGAACATTCTAGAGGAGGAATCTTCTATAAGTAGAACCTTCTACAAAGTTCTCTTACATTTATTATATCTAACTACCCATTTATTATATCTAACTACCATAGTGGGATTTATTTAATAATATAGTGGACCTAGTCCACCTTACATTCAATGGCCTTCACTATCTCTCTAGCTACCTAACATTCCATCCCCCTTATGAAAGTGTTGTCCTCAACGCTTGTTATGAGAGTGTACAATCATATACCAGGGTCCTATGGATAAGTGTGGACCATAGTGTTGAAGTTGACTAGAGAACCATGGTCCCATGTAGAAAGGAAAGCCACCATGCTGAAGTAGTCCAACCACCATTGTAAACCAGGGTCTCATGTCCAAGTGCTCACGTGAAAGTCCCGTGGAATATTTCAAAACCCAATAACCAACTGCAAATGATGCTCCAAAGACTGACCCTTGTTATGTGGATCCAAATAAGAATATCCATCCACATAGTGGAAAATAGTTGAAGCTGAATCTGGAAGGAACAATACTGTTGTAGAATATGTAGGCTAGACACTGGTAATCATAACTAGCTCCTGATGTGTTACATTGATGTGCTCTACAGAAGGTGGATTAGAGTCATCAAATACAATATGGAAATGGTTGTCATCCCATAAATGACAACTATCCATATACCAATCATCACAATCAGCCTCAAAAGCATACCAAGCATATATTCTTGATTATATTCATCCCTGATGTTCGTCATAAGAAATATCTTCTGCATGCTATCCAATGAATCTTAAATACTATGAAAACTATCCTTGAGGCCATCTACAAGGTCATGCAATGTGCCATACAATTGGGTTTTGAATGCTTCAGTCATCTGTAGAATTTCTTCAAGGGTTTGAGAGGAAATAACCATTGGAAACACCACATAAAATATACCAAAATAAATCTCTTAAAATAATGTTTCCAATGGCATTGATCTGGTAACAGTTTGATCACCCTATGAAAAGTTATGAACTCCGCAGTCCTGCTGTCGTCACGAAATCCCCCCAAAAATAGTTGATTTTAAATCAATGATATGTTCACTTCCAAAGCTCCAATTTGGATGATATATATATATATATATATATATATATAGGGTGAAATTGTGAGAGGAACTCATATTTGCAATTTGTTTTGAAAAATTCAGCCTCAGATGCTACAAAAATAAGAAAATTCATGTGACCGTCAGCGAAAAAAAAAACCTTGAAAATTGCAGATTTAAAAATGCAAATAACTTGACTTCCCGGACTCCTTTTCAGACGATTTGTTTTTTTAACTTGGGTTTCTTTATGAGAGGAACTCAGATATACAACCAATTTTTGAAAAATTTGCACCAAAACCAATATAAAACATCCAGCCTTGTCTGTTTGCTTCACTCCCACTGAGTCGACGGACGTACATTCTGTGCAATCGTAAACCAACCCAAATGGTAACCAACAACCAGGAGGTAATAAAGGGAAAGGATGCGGTAACAATCGTAAGGGTGGGAGGAATAATAATAATAATAAACCTAAGGACAACACTAATAATGAGAAGTAGAATAATAATTCTGGTGAGGGGAAAAAAGGAAAGCGAAAGGTGAAGTTTCCTTGCAAGCTTTGTACAGATGATCACCTTACCCATTTGTGCCCTAAACTTGCGGAAGCTGCGAGGATTTTATCTCTACCACCCGTTGTGCTAACTAATCCTTTTTCTCATAATCAACACATGGCCTCGAGCTCCTCGAATTCTGAAAATGTGGTGAGTGGCAGTTATAAACCACTGATGCAAGACGATGACCGTCTATCCGTTGGGCAGAGTGCCAAGGTGGAGAGCTCCAGTCGCTGGGCAGAAGGCGGTGCAGAGTCGCAAGCCACTAAAACCACCGAGGAAAAGACTAACAGGCACAGAAGAATTTCTGTCGTGCTCAAACTCAGGAAACTACATACTACGATAGGGAGGGACCCAAGGATCCATGCCTAGTGTCTAGATCGGGTGCGCGCCAAGGAAAACAATGAAAAATGGAAATCGATTCACTAGGGACATGCATAAGGCGGCCAGGGAGATCCTACCAAACAGTACAGGTTTTAAGTAAATCCATCTTGAAGGAAGGTTGTAACAAAAACAATGGTTCCTTCCATGCCAAAAATGCCAGCCAACTAAGCTCGACACCGGTGAGATACCACAACATTAATTGAAATCAGGAAACCAAAGCAACATGCAGAACACGGGAGAAACTTGGAGGAGATAATCAATCTAGGTAGGTTATTCCTCATGGATCACTACTGTCAAGGTTGGGACTCATGAATTTAGTCCTTTAGTCAGGGAGATCGATCTAACTGAGATGCCGCTGGAGAGAAGAGTTACTGTCATTCTAAACTTGAAGTATTTCTACAGGGTTTGGTTTCACCACGAAACTCTGAAAAGGCACATCGATCCAGGGACAAGAGAATCTGAAACGTGATGGCTATGTAAAGCCAAAATCGTACCTACTAGGACTGGCATTAATTGAATTTATTATCTAATGGTTTAACTAAACTCTTTGGTGGGCCAATCCTGAAGTTTCAGGTTTCTCGATTTCTTTCAGCAGTCCCGTGGGCTGGAGCGGTTCTATCAAGAGTTTTTCTCTTAATAATAGATTCACGAAGGGGATGGAAGGAGACACAAGACAACGCTACTCAAGCTGACAACCAGGAGAAAACAGTTCACAAACACAAAGGAATCATGTCCGAAACCTCAACAACTAAGGGGAAGCATGTTTAACATAACTTGGGCAGAGAGAAAAAAAAAAACCAAATATACTACTAAAAGGAAGGGCTAAAAGACAAAATAAATTTAAAGGCCCTGACTCGAATTCATGCATTACTTTAAAAAAACAAATAGGAGTTGGAACTGAAATAAATGCTTAGTTTTAAATCTTTATTATGAACAAGGGAAATAAATTCAACTTGAGATGCATCGGTTGCCTTCCAAAAATACCCTTCAGTTTTAATATCTCTTAAAATCACAGATAAGTTAATTTAGCGGGGCGGTGGAGACAAACTACAACATTCATCATTATTATTATTCAAGCAGCGGAAATAAACGACCACATTCATCATTTTGTTGTTCACATAGAAGAAATTTTTTAACTAAAATTCAAGAAAAATTTAAACACGCGTATCGAATTCGAAGGCGATGATCCTGTAGACGCTATCCTGCGCGTGCACTTCATCCAGATCCTTCTTGTCTACCGATGAGACCTCACCGGTACCTCCCAACCAATGCTAGGGGTACTCTTCTTCCCCCTTGAGCCCCTTGAGCCGCAAAGGGGCCATGCACACAATAACAGAGAATGAGAGCTCCCAACTCGCCTCGCAAGGTCGAGCTACCACTCGTTACCCGAGATGGGTATCCCAACTCCCACAAGAGAAAATTCAGTCAAGATGAAATCCCAACAGCGTAACCTTACGCAAACCAGATGCAATCCATACTCCTCTTCCACCATCCTTTTTATAGAGTTTTCAAGTGATTAGTTTCCCAAACCCTCATTAGATTCCTTTTTCATTTAATTAATTAGGAAAAACCTCGCCCATACACATGTCGCTCGATCCCCTAGTTGCACCAAAAAATCAATTTATTAATGAATTAAATTTTCCCGTTTCCCTCACCCACCTAAAAGCATTCCTAAAAACGCTCATCCGTGTCCCATTATTCCCTTACAATTCTTAAATGACTTACACCTTACTTAAATCGTAATTGAATTCATAAATAGAAAGTTCCAAAGGCTAGATTCCTTGCTAACTTAGACATTCCCCATTCTATTTAAGTTTCCCCCTTTTTAACTAAGTTTGGAATTAACAAGTTTAGACAACCACACATTTACCCCCTTTTAATAATTAAACCTTCATTAAAAATTTTACTTTAATTAATAAATCTTGAATTTTCTTTACCCCCTTCTTGTTATATGTCTAATTAGTTTTTTTTTGGTTCAGAGGTTCTACTTAGACCTAGGTTTTAAATTCACTAGGCTTGGCGATAGTTCTTAAGGGAAAATTTGTTATTAAACTTTACTCATCACATCATTCATTTTAAGGCCGACTAGGTCCTAAGGAGGTATAGTCTTATAGTCACTAAGTTTATTAACTTACCATAGTTAAAATCGCGACATGACCTTCAGAACGCACTACATGCTCCAAGGGTGCCACTCACCTCTTTCTGTTTTATTCACACGATGTGCCCTTCAAGATGCACTACGTGCTCCAAGGGTACCACTCACCTCTTAACTGAATTTGGTAGACGTTAAACCCCTGGAGTCAATACTCCATTATTTTATCTTGTGGGAGACTAAGGGCGTCTAAGGAATAAGGACCCTGCCTTGTTGCACGCCTCTTAGAATCACCGTGAGCGACTATCACAGTCTGCCCTCATGACATTGTGGGTCTTCTCGAACTAGGTAATCATTCTACAGTTTGAGCCATGACGAGAGTGCCAGTAGGTTGTGGTAGGGTTGCTGCCACACCTCTCCCTCAATGTATCTGGTTGTTGTGCATGGCCCCTTTACTCCAAATGTGGGTTTGGTAAGCAAGCTATCGTTAGCCTGCATCCATCAACGAAACATGTCAGTGATAACAATCAACATCATAATATCTAATCATATGTACATATGTCACATCAATAACATTCAAACCCTACAGTCCATTCCCTGACTCGATCCAGAGTCCAAGGAGTTTCATCGATGTCTCGACATCCTCTCATGTCCAGAGTCCTACACACTCAGGAGAACCCAGTCAATAGCACCTAACGATGTAAATACAACATGAAAAATAACATATCATCAAATCCACAATATCTCATAATCATAATCAAAACAACCAATAGTATAATGACCCGGATCACTTGCACACAAGTTTCCTCAAAGAATAAGTCTGCTTAGTGTAGGCAAGAGAAGGATGTTACATACACCCCCTTTTGTTTTAAACTTCATCCGAAAGTTTCACAGTATGCAAGTGCTGAAATAAAGTGTATCACAGTATCAGATGCCTGTCATATGCCTATCTATCAAACAAAAATGTAAACTACTGATGCATATCATATGCGTCCTCCCAGGTCACCGAGTGCAGACTATAGTTGTACCATTGGACCTTGACCTAATCTACTGTTCGACGTCGTAGTTGTCGAATGCGATGGTCCAAGATGCGGATTGGCTCTTCCATGAGCGCACCTTCATCCGATGCCTGGAAGGAACTCATGTCAATAACATGTGTAGGATCACTAACATAATGTCTCAAAACAGATACGTGAAAAACATCGTGCATATGCCTCAAAGAATCAGGCAAGGCTAGTTGATAGGCCATAAGCTCCTTCTTTTCCATGATGTTGAAGGGTCCCATGAACCTAGGAGAGAGTTTAAAACCCTTTCCAAACTTGATCTAACTCTTATTCGGTTTCACCCGCAAGAAGACTCGATCACCAACTTCATAACTACGGTCGACATGATGTGCATCGACATAACTCTTCTGCCAATCCCACGCTTCCTTGATCCTTTGTCTTATTGTTTGCATTTGATCTTCCATTTCTTGGATCGCTTTTGGTACCACTAGGACCCTATCCTCAAGTTGATCCCAACTCAAAGGAATCCGACATGGTCACCCGTAAAGAAACTCGAAAGGCACCATCTTAACAGTGCTTTGAGAATTGTTGTTATATGAAAATTCTACCAGTGACAAGAATTCTTCCCAACGCTTCTTTGGTCCATCAGGTACATATGCAACATATCCTCCAAGATTTGGTTTGTTCATTTGGTCTTCCCATGTGTGTATGGGTGATATGCGGTACTAAAGTTAAGTTGGGTTCCCAAGGCCTCTTGGAAACTAGTCCAAAATCGTCCTGTAAGCACCGATCCTCTATCAGATATAATCCTCTCAGGCACGCCATGAAACCTCACAATATCAATGATGAAAACTATAGATATGTTAGGTACCTGATACATCATATGCACAGGAATAAAATGATCACTCTTTGTGAGAGTGTCAACTACCAAAAAAATCGAGTTGTGTCTCCTTGCCATCAGTGACAATCCAACAATGAAATCCATCAAAATGACCTTCCATTTTGATTTCGGAATAGCGTGTGGTTGTAGTAATCCTACTAGATGTCTATGCTCATCCTTCACTTGCTGACATTCTAGAAATATTACCACGTAGTTGACTTTGTCTGCCTTCATTCCTTTCCAGAAGAATAAGGGTTTAAGGTCTGCCCTCATCTTTGTGACTTCAGGATGAGCCATGTACACTGATCTATGAGCCTCGTTTAAGATCAAACTCCTCATCTCGTCATTGGGAAGTATGTAAATTCAACCTTCAAATCTCAATAATCCATCGTTGTCCATAGTAAATCCCTCAAATTTTGGTACCATCATTGTGTTTTGTCCAATAAAATTCTTGACCTCTTTGTACTAGCCATCGTTGCATTGTAACATTAGAATATTTTCACGTAGATTTCTCTGAAGAGGCATCACCGAAAATATGCATGGTCTTCGACTCAATGCATCAACCACTATGTTCATTATTCCTTTTATGTAAGTAATCTTGAAATCGTACTCGCTAAGCAATTCTGACCAACGCCGTTGTCGCGTGTTCAAGTCGCTTTGCATAAAAATGTGTTGTAAACCACCATGGTCCATTTTTAGTTCAAATTTTCATCCAATAAGGTAGTGTCTCCAAAATCTCAAGGCATAAACAATGGCTAACAACTCCAAATTGTGCTTTGCATAGTTCTCCTCATGCCTTCTCAACTTTCTCGAGATGTAAGCGATCACTCGACCGTCTTGCATCAAGACTCTGCCTAAGCCTTCCTTGGATGCGTCAATGCATACCAAGAAGTCCTCATCCATGTTAGGGACGTTTAGAATTAGTTTTGTCGTCAACATCTCCTTGAGCCTCCGAAATGTTTCCGTGCATTTCTCGGTCCAAACAAACTTCTTGTTCTTCTTCTACAATTCTGTAATCAGATTTTATATCTTCGAAAAAACCTCAACGAACCGTCGATAATATCCTACTAAACCCATGAATATACACACTTCTGGGACACTCATCGGTGAAGGCCATTCCATAATAGCCTCTACCTTTGCTGTATTCACAATGATACCTTCGCTGGAGATGACATGCCCTAAGTAATGAATGTTCGATTGATAAAATGAGCATTTAGACAATTTCGCAAACAATTTGTTCTCTCATAGACACTATAGCACCAAGCGCAAGTGCTCGTTAAGCTGCTCCATCGTCCGAGAATATATCAAAATATTGTCAATGAATACTTGTACAAACTTGTCCAAGTATTCATGAAACACCCCCTTCATCAAACTCATAAATACCCCAGGGGAGTTTGTCAATACAAAAGGTAAAACAATAAACTCATAATATGCAAACCTCGTCTTAAATGCGGTCTTAGGGATGTCTTCCTTCATGATCCATAACTAGTGATACCCTGATTTCAAGTCGATCTTTGAAAATACCATCGTGCCTTTCATCTGATCAAAAAAATCATCAATCCTTGGCAACATATATTGATTCTTGATCGTTGCCTTGTTCCATTGACGATAATCAATATAGAGTCTCCATGACCCATCCTTCTTCCGTATGAAGATAACAGACGCATGCCACGATGACACACTTGGACGTATAAGTCCTAGGTCCAACAACTCCTTCAGTTTCATTTTCAACTCATGTAACTCCAGTGTCGACATCCATTAAGGTGTTATTTCTATTGGTTAAGTTCCCAGTTTTAGGTCGATGGTAAATTCCAATTCCCTCTCTAGCGGCATCCCAAGTAACTCCTCAGGGAAGACGTCCGCAAACTCTTGCACCACTAGAAGGTTTTCTAGACCTTCCACTACTCCCTTCTCGTTTAACGCAAGGATTGCAGAAAGCTTACATCCCTTGCACATGCTCTTCCGTAGCTGCAAGGAAGAGATGAACCTCAGGGAGACTGCCTAGTTCTGACCTACAATCACGTGTCTTTGTCGCTCGTCATCGACCAAGATCAACCGTTTCGTCTTACAGTTGAGTATTGCCTCATGCGATTCCAACCATTCCATACTGATCATGACATCATAAGACCCTAAGATCATGACATATAGGTTGACCCTTGTGAAAAAATCTCCCAAAATAAGGCTACAGCCTGTAACCTTCCCTCCAACCTTCTGTTTGGCTCCCGAAGCCATTTCTACAAATCTAAATTTGTCATGTTCGACTGCCTTTACCTTAGTTATTTTTAGCACTGCACCATAAATAAAACTCTTTGTAGCACCTAGATCTATCAAAATACTAAGGGTCCTGTTAGCGATGGTACCTGACGTGTCGAGCACAATCGACTGGTGCTTTGCCTGGCGGTTATTCACCGCCACATGAATCCGATGGGTCTTGCCTGATTCTCCCACGGTAGTGGGTCTAGATGATCCAGATGCTCTGGTCCTCTCCACTGGGCAGTCATGCTAGTAATCTGGCTCTCCACATGTCCAACACCCTTTCTTCCGTCCAGTACTCATGGTACCCGAAGTAGAAGTTGACGGTCCACTGACCTGGAACCCTGATTTGTTCTACTGAATAGGCCTAAACTGCTGTTGCTACAGTTGACGCTGCTATAGGTACTATGTTCCTCTGTAAAGAGTCCACTACTGAGGCATCGGTAACCATGGTGTAGTGTATTTGGATCCTCTCTGAGTGCCTCAAAATCCTGGCGAATGTCTAGCTGGTTTCTGATGCTGCAACGCACCAGATGACACTTGTCCTGCTGGTCTTGCGGGAGTCTTGCTTTGACCCCCACCGATAAGCTCCTCCTCTGCTATGAGGTCCTTCTAGACAACATAATGCAAGGTTTGAGGCATCAAAATCCTCACCTTTGCACGAATGCTAACATTAAGGCCGAACACGAACTTGTTGACCTTAAGTTTCTTGGTATTCAGGTGCGGAGCATACCGAAGAAGCTCCATGAAATGAGCCTCATACTCGTGCACCGCACGACCACCCTATCGTAAGGTGTTGAACTCGTTGAGATGATACTCAATGAATTCCCCATACAAATACCTCTCTTAGAACCGTTCCTCGAATAGTTCCCATGACACGTCTTCGACTGCCATGTTCAATTGCAACATGAGCATCTTCCACCATAGAAGAGTGCTCCCCTTCAGTTGATATACCTCCATGTGGACCTTCATGTTGGAGGTATAGTCATGAAGTGAAAATCACATCGCCATATTCTCTAACCATGCCTCGGTGGTTGCACTGTCCGGGGCACCAAACAACTTGGGAAATTTGACCTTCTCGAGTTCGCGGTGAATGCTACCAGTACCGACCAGAGCATGTGGTGGACCCTTAGGAGGTGTCGACACCCTGGCCTCATCTCTATCCAAACAACTGATCAATGCCTTAGACATCCTCTGAAAGGACCTCATCAACCCAACCACATCACCCAAAACTATCTGGTCCTGCCTGACAACCTGTTCATCTCCCTGGGGGTTAGAACCCTCATGCGTGGATGCTACTGGGGGCATCACACCTCCTCCCTTAGAACCCCATCGTCTGCCTCCGTGGCATCTTCTGACCATGATTACCTACATGCATACAAATCAATTTAATTAGTGACATTTTATAAACAATCATCTAATCAATGGAATCCATAGTGATCCCAAGTCTCGGGTTGAACTGACTCTGATACCATATGTAGTGACCCCCGTTGTTACGACAACATACGACACATAACAAGTGCTCATTTTTTTTTTCTGTTTCTTTTTTTAAGTAGGGAAGTAATAACAACAACAGTCAATCAATGCAACTCGATGAGGAATACAATGCACGCAATCCAGGCAACATACATCATAACGACCCAACATACTAGCACATCAAGCAATTGGATGCAACAAGCAAAAATCAATTAGACAAAATAAAAATGACTACCCGCTTGTCCTACCCTGCAAGGTTAGGACCTCCAGGACACATAAGAAACACTCAAGCCCAGGTTCCCATCGATTTTGACCATTTAAGGTCTCAAGGCTGACGACGATTCTGAGAAACAAGGAGGTGTCTACATCCCACCCGACACACTCAAGATCATGCCTACTAAGATAAAGACAACATCAATCAATCCAACACAACAACTTCAACAACTAGTAACTAGAACCTTCCCGACGAGCTAGAGACAATCACAATAAAAGTTACAAAAACAAGTACCACCATAAATACAAAAATCATCATCCACATTGGGAGGCACACGATCCTAAGCTAGGTTTTATATGTTCTTATCGATCAACGTGCACAATGACCCAATCATAAGGGATCACATTGCCGCATTGTGACAAGTGCGCCAGAAACCCAAACACAAACAAAATACTTCTAAACCTTCAACCCAACATAAAATCCAATGTGCCTGAAATCCGATCGACACTGATATACAATATATGACACAATTCGACAAAGATGCTCTAAACAATCAAGAAATAAAGGATGCAGGGTGACCATTCATTACAATTTAATTTGCACAACGACTAGATGTATTTCATTAGCAAGTTATCATCATAAGGACTAAGTCAAAGCATGTTGTATCCAACTCAATCAATGTTAAGGCATACAACATCTCTTCCTATAAACACCCCTTCAACAGTACAAGGAAGAATCTTATAATTAAACAATTCATTATTAACATTAATAATGATTTCTAACATGTGACCAGGCCTCCCTTTAAACACAACTCCTTAAACATCATAAAGAAGGAAGCATATTATAATTAATCAAAATATTTAAAAAGCAACTTAATGGAACACTCTGACTATATATATTCATGTTCCAACCTATACATATATGTTTTACTCATTACTCATATTAAAAGAAACACTCCAACTACATATATACGTTCCTTGGGGTTTATGCTAAAATCCAATATTTAAGTTCATAAAGATTCAAATTCCACTTAAAAGGTAATGGCCACAAGTAACTTTAATGCTTGAGTAATTCATTTTGCTCTTAAAATCAGTAGGTTTTAATTTCTAAACAAGGTTTTTAAAAAGGGAAGTGAACCTGTTTTCTTTCATACAGAGGCAAAGGTACCTAAATTTTTGCATGACTCCCTATCTAAGCAAGGTACCTAAATTTTAGACAAAACGGACATTCGAAAAAGCTTCCAGACAAAAGAGAAATTATAAATTAACCTTGAGACTGAATTAGAAATTGAATAACTTCATACATAATCAAAATTTAAATTGGACCTTCAGATAAAAACTAAACCAGATGTCTATCTCACTGGACATGTTTCTAGTGGTAAAATCCTCTAGAAAAGAAGCTAACCTTCATATTGCCAACAAAACTAAACTGGACTGTTAATTGCAATGAAAATCGGATAAGAGAGAGAGATTTACTCATGGCCAAAAACTAGAGGAAGTCCAAGCCAGGTGTTGACTTCGTCGAGGGTTAAGGGATTGGTGTAAGGACCTTGTATCCATTGGGAAGAGTGCCAAGGTGGAGAGCTCCAGTCGCTAGGCAGAAGGTGGTGTCGAGTGGCAGGCCACTAAAACCACCGAGGAAAAGATTGACAGGCGCAGAAGAATTTCTGTCTTGCTCAGACTCAGACAACCACATACTGTGATAGGGAGGGACCCAAGGATCGATTCCTAGTCTCAGGCTTGGGCACGTGCCAAGGAAAACAATGAAAAATGGAAAGCAATTCACAAGGGCCACATAGAAGGTGCCCAGAGAGATCCCGCCAATCAGTAAAGGTTTTAAGTAAATCCGTCTTGAAGGAATCCTATAACAAAAACAATGACTACTTCCACGCCAAAAACACCAGCCAACTAAGCTTGACACTAGGGAGATACCACAACATTAATTGAAATCAGGAAACCAAAGCAAAGGGATAAACACGGGTGAAACTTGGAGGAGATAATCAATCGAGGTAGGTTATTTCTCGTGGATCATTACTGTCAATGTTGGGACTCGTGAATTTAGTCCTTTAGTCGGGGAGATTGATCTAACTGAGCTTCTTACTGGAGATCAGAGTTACTGTCATTCCAAACTCAAAGTATTGCTACAGGGTTTGGTTTCTCCATGAAACTCCCAAAAGGCACATCGATACAGGGACAAGAGAATATGAAATGTGATGGCTATCTAAGGCCAAAAGCCTACCTACTAGGACTGACATTACCTAAAGTGATTATCTGATGGTTTAACTAAACTCTTCGGTGGGCCAATCCTAAAGTTTCAGGTTTCTTGATTTCTTTCAACAGTGCCGTGGGTTGGAGCAGTTCTATCAAGAGTTTTTCTCTTGATTCTAGATTCACGAAGGGGATGGAAGGATACACAAGACAACACTACTCAAGCTGACAGCTAGGACAAAACAATTCAAAAAAACATAGGAATCATGTCCCAAACCTCAACAACTGAGGGGAAGCAGGTTTAACATAACTTGGGTAGAGAGAAAAAAAAAATATACTACTAAAAGGAAGGGAGAAAAGACAAAATAAATTTAAAGGGCCCGGCTCGAATTCATGCATTACCTTAAAACAAAAAATAGGAGTTGGAACTAAAATAAAATATTAGTTTTAAAACTTTATTATGAACAAGGGAAATAGCTTCAACTTGAGATGCATCGGTTGCCTTCCGAAAATACCCTTCAGTTTTAATATCTCTTAAAATCACAGATAAGTTAAGTTAGCGGGGCAGTGGAGACAAACTGCAACATTCATCATTATTATTATTCAAGCGCCAGAAATAAACGACAAGATTCATCATTTTATTGTTCACATACAGGAAAAAGTTTAACTAAAATTCAAGCAAAATTTAAACACGCATACCGAATCCAAAGGCAATGATCCCGTATACACTATCCTGCCTGTCGACTCCATCCAGATCCCTCTTGCCGACCAGTGAGACTTCATCGATACCTCCTAGCCAATGCTAGGGGTACTCTTCTTCCCCCTGAGCCCCCCGAGCCGCAAAGGGGTCATGCACACAATACCAGAGAATGATAGTTCCCAGATTGCCTCGCAAGGTCGAGCTTCCACTCGTTACCTGAGCTGAGTATCCTAACTCCCACAAGAGAAAATTCAGTCAAGATGAAATCCCGATAGCGTAACCTTACGCAAAGTAGACATGATCCATACTCCTCTGCCATCCTTTTTATAGAGTTTTTAGGTGATTAGTTTCCCAAATCCTGATTATGTTAATTTTTCATTTAATTAATTAGGAAAAACCTCCCTCGTACACATGTCGCTCGATCCCCTAGTTGCACCAGAAAATCAATTTATTAATGAATTGAATTTGCCTATTTCCCTCACCCGCCTAAAATGTTCCAAAAAACACTCCTTGGTGTCCCATTATTCCCTTACAATTCTTAAATGACTTACGCCTTACTTAAATCCTAGTTGAGTTCATAAATAGAAAGTTCCAAAGGCTAGATTCCTTACTAAGTTAGACATTCCCCTTTTTCTTTAAGTTTCCCCCTTTTTAACTAAGTTCAAAATTAGCAAGTTTAGACAACCACCCATTTACCCCCTTTTAATAATTAAACGCTCATTAAATTTTTTTCTTTAATTAATAAAGCTTGAATTTTCTTTACCCCCTTCT
>ML802891.1:328235-339238 GCA_009831015.1 Picea engelmannii
TAAAAAATACAAATGATATGGTAAATTGGCTATTTTTACCCACTTTACATAGTTTTTTCTAATATTTTGGCCTAGTGGACTAATAATGCAGTGGATAGAGTTGGTTTTGGTGGTTTTATCTAGGGATTCTTGTGCTTTCTAGCGTCATTTCACCCGTTCGTAACTTTGGAAGGTATTTTCGTTGACCAACATATAGGATAGGTCATCACTATGTTTTGCCCACTTGCATTGTCCTATAATTGCAATTTGTATGCCTTAGGTATGACCCCATTTATTAGTGACACAGATCCTTCTTTCTACAACTAGAAGTGTCATTAGTGAATGGTAGAGACTTACCAAACATGGGTGCCCTAGTTAGAACCTCTATGTCATTCGATGCCCATGCAGAGATTTTGTCCGTAGGACCGAGAATCCCTTATAGCTAATATATGACTTTGCGTTCAAACCTAATTTATTACTCATAAACATGCTGACCTATACTTATGGGGACTCCCAACGAGTATGGTTTAAGCTCTTTTCCGACTCTCTCTCTAAAAAAAAAAAGATTGTCAAGTGAACTTTTCCCTTTCACACTCATAAATTGGATTTGAAGGGACGTTTACTTGGTGTAAGTTTAACCCTTTTTCAAACCAAGTAGACAAAATTTATGAAAAATGACATTCTTTGGCGTTAAGTTGTAATTGCATCTCATTCTCTTGCTTGCAGTATTGAGTCTATTTCCAATTCTCACTTTCTCATAATAATCCTGCCACCTCAACAGTTTGCAACATCATCCAAACAGAGCCTTGTTTATATCCTTTGCAGCTTGACACCCTATACCTCAAGAGGAAACATTCCCCTGAGTGTCCATATCCTGCATGCACCTCCTTGCATTGAGCATAGGTATGTTCCACTGTTGGAACTAGATTCTTACTCGTGACACTCGTTGTATCATAACATTCATTTGACTATGAAAAAACAAAAAATACGGGTGAGAAAATAATATTATCTTATGTTGGCAGTAGTCGTGTCACCTTTGAACATAAAAAAAACTTTTGAGTCCACTTGTCATCAAAATTTTGGGTTTAGCATGACCTTAGGAAGCTGAGCTTGTTACTTAGAGTTTACTCCCCTGACTGGTTACTCTTCCAGTCCCTATGGAGAGTTTGATTGGTGCCTCCTGCATCACAAAGTTTCACCATTTAGTCTATGCTGCCAGAGTCATCCATATGCCTCATGCTATTGTTCAAAGGATGTCTATCAACATGTGTCGGTCATTTCTCAAATATCTTGACTTTGCATGTTGGCCATACCCTCAGTGTGTCTTAGAGTTACATGAAGTTGTAGTCCTACAATGCACCCTCATCCTACTTTCCTGATGGGTAGGTAACCTTGATCCCAACAGTTGACATATCCTTATTGGTCACTGACTGGGGCGTTATCCTTGTGTTCGATGACAAGAAACCTATTCACACAGTGGGATTAGTGCAATGTCTTGGATGTGATTAGCCTTATTGGTGGTTTCCTCACCTTTGTTGGCAATTTTCCTTATTGGCTGCTATTCAAAGGGTCTTTTTTGTGCACTGCTTGCATCTAGTGCATGTGAAAGACACACAGGGTCGTTGGTTCGTGAACATTTTCTTTGTCCGAGTTCCTCCAAATCATCAAGGTCCTGCTTTGTACCTCGTGCTGAATGATGAGAGATGCCTTAATGCTCTCCTTTTAGCGAGTCTTGTTGGCAACCCCACATGATTTCGTTATGTGAACAAGAAATTACATTCTCTATAGCTGTCTTCACCTCATTCTTGTAAACATTATCATTTTGAGATGATTTTCAGAGTAGAAAAGACATTCATTAATTCTTTAAGTTTGCATTTTCGTTTTGTTTTCATGCTTGATTCATGACTGAAAGCATGAATCAAACATGAAAACCTAACTTGGTATTATATTTTCTATACAAGGTTTTCTTTTAAGAGTTATCATGCTTATATCCAATTTAAATCCAACACTTGAATGACTTATCTTTGGGATGTTTTGGGTATTGATATAATTTTCATATGCTTAGATGGTTTGCATTTGAATTATGAGGATTTTTGTTTTTTTATATTTTTACCCTTTGCAAAAACAATGGTCGTGCTAGTAGTCATGGGAATTAATGTGCAACTGCTGTACTCTGTACTTAATTCACCTTGATGGCACAGTGATTTAATGAGCCTTTCATTATGATTATAGGGTTTTTGATTCTGTGTGTCGGGTTTTCATTTCTAGGAATGGTAAAGCTTCATGACCTAACCCTTGATGTTTATGCTATGATAACACACAAGCTTCATTTTGGTTATTTTCCCTTTGATACATTCAGATCTATTCCTATCGCTCCTACCATCCAAACCTAAAACTGTTATGAGTCATCCCTATTACATTCTAGTCACGTTTGTTATGGCTCCTGTTGTTCGTTTGGAGCCAAATGGCCGTCAGGAATTGCTATCTCACAGTGATGCGAATCCAACCAAATAAAACGAAATTGCATGCCAGAGACACGTTTTTGCGGGAGCGATCCTAAGAAAAACGTTACGAATTAGTCCAAACCATTTAAGACCCATTTAGGAAATGGGGCCATTTACCTTCATCACGAGAATATTCTTCAAAAACAAATCCATTTCGGAGGTATGTTTCGTTTTCTGGATTGCATTTTCTCAGAAAATTTGTTTTGCCTGAGTTTTCTTTTTCCCCTTTCCTCTCTGTGGGTGTGAAGATATGCAGAAAAAGGATGATTTCTATCATAGACATAAGCTAAACCCCACTATCAAAGACCTGTGTGTTGATCCACAAGAGGACCATGCTACCACAGATCAAAATTTTGTTGTTGGTCGAAACCCACTTGGCAAAAAAGTCACGGTCTATTTTTCATGCCTAGAACGTCATTGGAGGAGGTTTTCAGATGTGGTAAAGGAAAGGTTTCCTATGGTTCCTATTCATGAGCCAAATTAGGTGGTTTTAAACAAATCAATTGTTAAAGGCAGGAATGCAAAACATAGTAATTCAAACTTAATTTTTACAAACAAGAGGATCAAGCAGGTTGATAATGTAATTATAAAAAATCTCAACAAATTTCCACACCATCATAAATTCAGATTTGTCAAATTACTGAAGTAGTTAATAATTGTTTATTTTTAGATTTGATTCTGTTTAAAAATAATAAAAAAAATAGATTTTATGGTTGATTTTTACTATTTTAGACTAGCTATAGAAACCTGTAGCTTATCTTTTTCTAAAAATCAGGTATCTTTTAAATAAAAAAACATAATTTAGTTATGAGAAATCTTCTAACTTATTCATGTTTTCGTTTTCAGGGAATAGTATATTTAGATGATGATCTTCTGGGGGATACATGTTCGACTTTGCTCTTGAATGATTAGTATTTCTTTTGTTTTCCTTGTAAAAACTTTCAATAATTTTTTAAGAAAAAAAACAATTCAAGTATGAGTGGTTGGAAGCCCTTTATTTTTGTAATATTATTAATCTCTTGAGATCTCATCCTATCCTAGGATTAGGAAAGTAGGATTTC
Organism: Picea engelmannii; assembly: GCA_009831015.1. Classification (NCBI taxonomy): domain Eukaryota; kingdom Viridiplantae; phylum Streptophyta; class Pinopsida; order Pinales; family Pinaceae; genus Picea; species Picea engelmannii. Next base: position 331,780 of record ML802891.1, read on the forward strand.
AAAACACTTTAAATACTCTGCATTTTGTAAAGGAGATCATCTTGGCTTGGAACCAATGATGGACGAATGATTTTCAGAACTTAATGGAACAACGTATAGCATTTCGGCTTTAGACCACTGTGAATGTTGTTTCATTAATGTTTTGTTTTCTCTTATCTTGGAATATTAATGTGTAGTATAGCTTTAGTCTCAATGACATGTTAAGTTCCATGATATTCATGCTATAGATGTCATTCATGATTTGTTGTTCCATATGCTGTGACAATGATCATCGTATCAATTTTAAAATCAAGATTTTTCTTTGATGTTTAATTGATGGATAAAATGAATGTGTTACATAAATATTTCTCTGATTGCAATCATTTGCAATTATAAGATCATTGAATTAATATGTGTTCCCTATTCCATTCTTAAATCCTGACTACCAATTACATTCCTCGAATTTATTCAGGAAAATTTTAGTATAAGCCTACTGTAGATTTCTAACACAGGCGGGGCAGTTGGATGCTCTTGGTTCATATAGAGGCACAAACACATTTAACGAACTAATAACATGTTATCTTCACCTGCTTCTAATTTCTGTCATTTTATGTATTAGTGAAACATGATAGTTTCAAATTGGCTTTGACCATATGTGCATCTTTGTTTCACAATTAGTTAATTCAAGTTTTATATGATTTATAATTAGAAAAGAAAAAATATAAAAATGTTCTTTCTTTATCTGCTTCTAAAAAACAATTATATTACATTGATTTTGTAAGTTTCCATTAAAACTTGCAACCTATAAATTCTGTTCATAAGTGATATTTTTATGTTTTCTTTCTCTTCCTAAATACATTTACAATAATTATATATATATAATAATAATAATAATAATAATAATAATAATAATAATAATTTTAACATTAGTTAGTTTATTCCCTTTCTTTATTTTAGGACCTTAGATTGGCTAACGAAGCCATTAAACCTGTCAGAACAAGTTACACCAAATGACTTGGGTTATTTAGACAACCCCAGACTTGACCTGTTCTTCCAGTTGTGGGGTTGTCAATTTTTCCCGTCAACAAATGGCACTAGAAGGAGGGCCTGAGGTCGATTTAATGATTAAATGTTTCATCCCTCAACCTTTCATAATTCCAGATTTATAAATCCTTCTTCCGCGTCATCTTATAATGCACTACAAGGAAGGTTAGATGACAAGCTAACTATTTGGAGTCAATTTCTTCAAATTCTTAATGACTCTTGCCCAAATCACTGTGTTGGAACATGCTTTTAATGTCTCATTACTAGTTATTTCCAAAAAGACAGATGATCTATTTTCAGAACTCACCTTTGATGGTGAAGGGAACACATATGTAGTAGACCATATTTCTAATTTTTTTTTATAAATGTTTAGGACATAATATCATTGATCCTAATGTTACATGCAGGTTGTTCGCTCTCACTTTCCGAGGTCGGGTTGAATATTGGTTTGAATCTTTTCCAGCTAATTCGATTCATTCTTTGTCTGAGTTTGTAATTGAGTTTTTATCAGATTTTAACAATTATGATTATGATGAATTAAGTGAAGAATTAAGTTGCTTAAGGAAAGAAAATGGTGAATCATTCAATGATTTTGCAATTAGGTTCATTCATGTTTGTAATAGATTCCCTTTGAAAGAAATGCCACTTATTAATGAATGGTTTGAATATCTCGTTTCTCTCTTAGAAAAACAAGATCAATTAATTGTTAATTAGTTTGAATTGAGCACTAACACTCAATCTCAAGATGGTTCAAATTTTGATGTTGATCTTGAAGATTTTGAATCACCACAATTTTTGTCAACTTTTTTCATTTTGGAAAATTATGAGAAAAATCATATTTTACAAAATTCAATTGTCACCTCTAATTATTCTTTGTCAATGATGTCTTGTCCTATCGAAGAAGGAACCTTGAATTTAAAATATGACATTTGTCACACTCTCATAGATTTTATAACTATTTCTAAAGTAAAAGAGGTCAAATGTGAAGTTGATAATCATGTGGACGATAAAAATTCCCCTAATTTAATTGAACAGATCCATGATCGATCAGTGGGAGACAAAATCATTAGGAAGACTATTAATCAATCTTCTATATCTAGTGATTTGCTCTCAAATTCTCCCTTACACAATGAATCAAATTGTCTCTTAGAAACTGTCTCGTATTCTTTAAAAGATAATACAACAGAGGTTGATCAATTTATACAAGGAGAGCGAACAAAACCAGATTTTGAAACGCATATACCTATCATTTCAAGAGATGCATTTCGTCTCCTCAATTATTCTACATATTATTCCTTGTACCTCGATATTTTTTATTCTAATGTTGTGCAATTGCATGTTCCATATTACCTTGTAGAGAATTCAACATTATATAATCAGGTATAAAGAGATTACCGAATAGAAGATAAAGAGGAAAATAATTCTACCCATGAACATATTAATTCTTATTCTCATCAATTATCCATGGGTAAATGAAGAAATGATTTGAAAGAGTCTCAAATTACATCTTCCATTGATTCATCTCAATTTGTGTTTTGAGAAGGATCTAAATTTTTCATGATCAATTATTTGAGGTTGAAAAGTATAATCGGCCAAATATTACTACCAATGATGATTATTCAAAAATGTTGGTCATTCCATTTAGTTCACCTCAAATAGTTAACCTTGAAATATCTAATCTCAATGGAAAGTTTCAAGAGAATGAGACACTTCTTTTCCGATTGAGAATCACAATAAGTTCTCTCCATCTTGATCTGACCTTTTTACAAGATCCTTTCCTTGATAGTCTAATACTTTATTCTCATCAGGAATATGTGTCGTATGTGAATTATTTCAAACAATCCCATGTTAGTAATTGCATGCATTATGATAGGACTGCAGATTGGTTGGAGTATTCATATCCCAAAAAGTTTCTAGGGAATGGTAAGATTATCTTCACTTTATTTAGAGATCAAGGAGGTAACTTTAACACACTCATTTATATCCTTCAGATGGAGAAAATATGGAACGAAAGGAAAATTGTCGGAAGGATGGGGCACTTCGGTCTAGGTCAATGGTTATGTCAGGTCCCCATAACTCTCACAAGCTTCACAATCTCATTTTTTCATACTTTTGTAACCCATATAATGACAAAATTGCAGAATGGCTGGAGGATTCATACAAAAAGAATGTTCAAGGGAATGGTAAGATCATGCTTGCTTTGTTTTTAAATGATGATGATAAAGGTAAGTATGATATATTTATATCATTTTTTGATATACTACCATTCTTGTTAGTAATATTTGATTTTGTTTCCATTACAGGATTGGGGTTACTCCGATGGCTACATTGGAAGCATGACTTCACATAGTATTTTGATTTGTTTAGTAGTTAGGGTAGGTTTTCTTTTAGTTTTATTTCTCACTATTTCTCTTTGTAATAATGTAGTTAAAGAACACAAGTGGGTGCACCAAGAGAACCATAATATGATTGTTGTCAGGGAAGCCCACTTGATCCTTTTCTCTCCGCTTTTAGTTGAATATTTCTTTTCAAAACCAAAATATTATTATGAAAATTTTAAATGGAAAGTAAGGAGATAAGTAAAATTTGAACTATCGATTCAACCCTGACCCAAGGTGCCATGAGTAGGACTGCACTCATATTAATTAGTATTTTTCTATTTTCTTTTAGTCTCCCAAGAGATATTTCACGTGAAGATTTCAGATCCACTCTCTTGTAAATATTTTTGATTTTCTTTTTTCTTTTTTCTTTTGGTTCTTTTCATTTTGCTTGTTTTTGGTTTTTTTTTCTAAAAAATTATGTCTGTGTCACCATTTCATTTGTGGAAGGAAAATCATAATTTTTATCCAAGAGAAACGTCTGACTACTTTTCAAAGCACCATGCTATAAATTGTTAAACTGAAATCAATAGAAGAAAGTTCCTACTCAAAACAATGTTGATGGTTTCTTTTCAAAATCTCCAGAGGATAACGATTATCATTAATAAACTCTTAACGTTGTTCCTGTTTTTAAGAAAACAACTCGATTATACCTTCCTGTCCTTAAGATGGTTTCTTAACAGGAATCTAAGTGTCCAAATCATGATAAGGACCATTTTAAGAAAACACATGAATTATATAAGAACAATTTCTGTTTGATAAAATATGAAGTTTTCAATATCACCCCGCTCTCTTGAATATCATAAAGTTTCTGCAAATTTGTAAATTAATTCTAGAGATTTGAAAGCACTGCATATGTGTGGGAAGTGTTTGTAAACTCGCTGAGACATTGAACAGGTCTGCTAGCAGTGGGTAAATGCATCCATGATACCAAGGCAACTTCGTTGGGGTACTAAACAGGCCTGCTGGTAGCGAAGCAATGCTGGGTTCAAGAAAATTATTAGGTATGTCCCTTAAAATTAATCCATGAATACAGATGTTCTTCATCAATGATGGATGACTTTTGGACATGCTAGAGGTGTTAGAGTGGGTTAAATGACATCCCTGTCGAGGCTATGGACGTCTGTTGGTAGCAGTGGCTATGTCAATAGTATCGGAGTCAGTTGCATAAACATCGTTCCTCTCGAAATCTAGATCTGATATCAGATTACACTTTTGATGGAAACACATCTGATGCCAGACTATATTATCCCCTGAGTTTTTCATTCTTGATGTGTTGTTAGTTGCTTCTCAAATCTTCATTTTTCTGATTCATCCTAACATGAAATTTTGGTGATGTAGAGATAACTGCTTCACCTAGTAATTCGCCATTGTTGGTAGCCCCACACGATTTCATTATGTGAACAGGAAATTACATTCTCTATAGCTGCCTTCACCTCATTCTTGTAAACATTATCATTTTGAGACGATTGCTGGAGTAGAAAAGACATTCATTAATTATTTAAGTTTGTGTTTTCATTTTGTTTTCATGCTTGATTCATGACTGAAAGCATGAATCAAACATGAAAACCTAACTTGGAATTATATTTTCTATACAAGGTTTTCTTTTAAGAGTTGTCATGCTTAAATCCAATTTAAATCCAACACTTGAATGACTTATGTTTGGGATGTTTTGGATATTTATATAATTTTCACATGCTTAGATGGTTTGCATTTGAATTATGAGGATTTTTGTTTTGGTATATTTTTACCCTTTGCAAAAACAATGGTCGTGCTAGTAGTCATGGGAATTAATGCACACATGTTGTACTCTGTACTTAATCCACCTTGTTGACACAGTGATTTAATGAGCCTTTCATTACAGGTATAGGGTTTTCAATTCTGTGTGTCGGGTTTTCATTTCCAGGAATGGTAAATCTTCACGACCAAACCCTTGATGTTCATGCTATGATAACACACATGCTTCATTTTTTTATTTTTATTTTCCCTTTGATACATTCAAATCTGTTCCTATTGCTCCTACTATACAAACCTAAAAATGTTCTTAGTCATCCCTGTTACATTCTAGTAGCATTTGTTATGGCTCCTGCTGTTCGTTTGGAGCCAAATGGCCGTCAGGCATTGCTATCTCACAGTGATGTGAATCCAACCAAATAAACCGAAATTGCATGTCAGAGACACGTTTTTGCGGGGGTGATCCTGAGCAAACCGTTATGAATTAGTCCAAACCCTTTAAGACCCATTTGAACAATGGGGCCATTTACCTTCTTTGTGAACAAATTCTTCAGAAATGAATCCATTTCAGAGGTATGTTTCATTTTCTGAATTGCATTTTCTCAAAAAAATTGTTTTGCCTGAGTTTTCTTTTTCCCCTTTCCTCTTTGTGGGTGTGAAGATATGAAAAAAAAGGATGATTTATATCATAGACATAAGATAAACCCTGCTATCAAAGACCTGTGTGTTGATCCACAAGAGGACCATGCTACCACAAATCAAACTTTTGCTACTGGTCGAAACCCATTGGGCTAAAAAGTCACAATCTGTTTTTCATGCCTAGAAAGTCATTGGAGGAGGTTTTCAGATGTGGTAAAGGAAAAGTTTCCTGTGGTTCCTATTCATGATCCAAATCAGGTGGTTTTAAGCAAATCAATTGTCAAAGTAAGAAATGCAAAATAGAGTAATTCAAACTTAATTTTCACAAACAAGAGGATCAAGCAGGCTGATAATGTAATTATCAAAAAACTCAACAAATTTCCACACCATCATAAATTCGAATTTGTCAAATTATTGAAGTAGTTAATAGTTTTTTTTATTTTTATATTTGATTTTGTTTAAAAAAAAAAACAAATAGATTTTTATGGTTCTTTTCTATTTTAGACTAGGTACAGAAACCTGTAGCTTATCTTTTTCTAAAAATCAGGCCTCTTTTAAATAAAAAATCAGAACTTAGTTATGAGAAATATTCTAACTTATTCATGTTTTCGTTTTCAGGGAATAATAGATTTAGATGTTGATCTTCTGGGGGAGACATGTTCGACTTTTCTCTTGAATGATTAGTATTTATTTTGTTTTCCTTGTAAAAACTTTTAATAATTTTTGAAGAAAAAAAACAATTCAGTTATGAGTGGCTGGAAGCCCTCTATTTTTGTAATATTATTAATCTCATGAGCTCTCATCCTATCCTAGGATTAGGAAAGTAGGATTTCAAAACACTTTAAATACTCTGCATTTTGTAAAGGAGAGCATCTTGGCCTGGAACCAATGATGGATGAATGATTTTCAGAACTTAATGGAACATCGTATAGCATTTTGACTTTAGACCACTGTGAATGTTGTTTCATTGATGTTTTGTTTTCTCTTATCTTGGAATATTAATGTGTAGTATAGTTTTAGTCTCAATGACATGTTAAGTTCCATGATATTCATGCTATAGATGTCGTTCATGATTTGTTGTTCCATATGTTGTGACTGTGATCATCATATCAATTTTCAAATCAAGATTTTTCTTTGATGTTTAATTGATGGATAAAATGAATGTGTTACATAAAGATTTCTCTTATTGTAATCATTCCCAATTATAAGATGAGTGAATTAATATGTGTTCCCTATTCTGTTCTTAAATCTCGACTGCCAATTACATTCCTTGAATTTATTTAGGAAAATTTCAGTATAAGCCTATTGCAGATTTCTAACACAGGCGGGGAAGCTGGATGCTCTTGGTTCATACAGAGGCACACACACATTTAACGAACTAATAATAGGTTAGCTTCATCTGCTTCTAATTTCTATCATTTTATGTATTAGTGAAACATGATAGTTTCAAATTGGCTTTGACCATCTGTGAATATTTGTTTCACAACTTAGTTAATTCAATTTTTATATGATTTATAATTAGAAAACAAAAAACAAAAAATATAAAAATGTGCTTTCTTTATCTTCTTTTCAAAAACAATTATCTTTACATTGATTTTGTAAGTTTCCATTAAAACTTGCAACCTGTAAATTATGTTCATAAGTGATATTTTTATGTTTTCTTTCTTTTCTTAAATACATTTACA
>ML802891.1:361504-384578 GCA_009831015.1 Picea engelmannii
TCCACGTAAAACACTGGTGTACTGTGCATGTGTGTGATTGTTTATTTATTACTGCTCATTATTGGATAATAATTCTACATTGATATAACATTTGAAGAAAAAGGATTATAATTACGTTATTACTGATTCACCCCCGCTCTCAGCTATCCAACAATTTTTAACATGAAATTATGTGACAAATTTTTGTTTCCAGGTTATATTGTCTGGGGAAAGCCCCCAAGTAATTCACTTCTTTTCGAGGATGGTACCTAAGATAAACCCTAGAATCTCCAGGGCACAAGGTTGATCAACAATAGTTCTCAAATCCATTACAACAAATATACTCGTTAAGAGCTCAACATGTAACTTTTAGGAATTGGACCTAGGTGAGGAGGATAACAACATTCCTCCTAACCAGCTGATCTAAACCTAATTGACCAATCACATGAAAAAATATGTGTGAATGATTAGAATACTAAACACCATTTACAATTATAATCTATAAATCTAAAAAACTGAAATGACATGCCAAAGAAAATGTACATATATTTGAAATGATATTTAATAAAACATTAAGAAAAGAATGGCCTTACTATTTTAATTTTGAAGATGAATGACCTTACTATTTGAATTTTGGGAACTAGCCAATCAAGCTTCTATAATTTTTGGAAGGATTATTTAAGGAAAGAATCTTTCAAAGCTAAACTTCAAAAGGACATGAATTTTAATGAAAACTATATTGATACATTTATTAAGAAACTAGAATACATGAATGAGCATAAAACATAGAAGGAATATCTTCCCTCAAATCATAGGTTGAAACAAAATAGAGGACGTTGGGACATCTACATTGATATACTACAACAATTGATTCAAACTTGTGAATTGTCGGAGCAGAGAAGAAGTAAAGTAATCCTTAGGACAACTGATTCCATAAAAGTATTGGAAGAGACCTCCATTATGCTGGGCGATTAAATTTCTACCAAGGTAGAATTTGAAGCGAAGTTGAGATCTCCTTGGGTGCAAATTTCGATGGTCTCACAAGTTTCCTTGAAGCTAATATACATAAATGAGTCACTAATTTTGGTAGTTGATAATCTGAAGCATAACTCTATTATTAGGGAACACATTGATTTAAATAGCATTGGGAGTGAAGTGATTTCAATTTGGGTAAAAGAAAAAATATCACGGGCCCTCTTTGTGACTACATCAAAGTATAGGTAAACCAAGCCTTCCAGGCAATCTCCAAGATATCTTAAATATGAAGTAGTTGAGATAGTTAGGTCAAATGAAGCACATGTGTGACTAGAATGGGAAGGAATTACTTAAACAACATTTCTCAACAAAATAAGGATTTAGATGATAATGAGTTGCCTCCTTTCAATTTTTTTATGTAATAACCTTATGTGACTTTCCCCTCCTTTTGTATATAGTTGTGTCTTTACCACTTGATCGACATACATATTTACATAACAAAGATAATGTATTAACTAGTTCTTATCCTTTTCTACAAATATGCATGTCTTGAGCAATTCTACTTATCATAAATCTTGTTATTATTTTTTAATTTATATCCATGATTAAACCTATGCTATCCTCTATTAGGCAACATTGTGCTTAAAGAATATCTATTTTTCTTAAAAATCTTATAATTTTTTGAAAATAAAAAATCACACATTGTTTTTTCCCTAACATTTCCCATCCTAGCCCTAAGGAACATTACATTTCTCAAAAAAACCCCTCAATATTGCTTCTTTTCCCATTTCCCATCCTAGCCCTAAGGAACATTACATTTCTCCAAAACCTCCTCAATATTGCTTCTTTTCCCAAACAATAACTTATTTTCCCAAACAAGAACTTCTTTTCCCAAACAAGAAAAATAAATCTACATGACCTTTTGATACTTTTCAATACGTGCTATATGCTCAAATGTTTTGGCTCAAGCCAATTTAATTTTGAGTTTAATTTTAACTTTGTATTAAAAAGTATAATAACTACATGTACCACTTATCTTTTATATTAAAATGATATATACTTTGTTTTTTAATATTTTTTTTGTTTGTTAATTTGTGCGGGACCTGTTGGCTACGCGATTAATCTGTGGCTTGAGAAACCGCGACTCAGGGGAATCTAAGCCGTCAAAATCACTCGAGGATCGCACCCGGCCTAAGCCACACCAACCCTTAACATGGTTGGATTTTTGGTCCCCGCAAGTTTCGAACCGATAACTTTAACAACATGGAGTGGCTTAACAACATACTCCGTCACCGACTGTCCTACACCTTGAAGTTATTTTATTTTTTAATATAAAAACAATAATTACATTGGATAATATTTCGAAAGTCTTTTTTTACATGGCAAGCATAATGATGCTAATTAAGAAAGTGGAAATACAATATATAGTCACTAAATTCATAAGTGTATACCAAAAAGAAATATCTCCCCATGGTATCTATAAATATGAGAACATTAGTTTATTAGTGTATGCTAGAAAAAGATGCGCATGGTATCTATGGATTTGACAACATTAGTTTATTGTATTGCCAAGAGTTAATCCAACATACTTAACAAATGCATGTAGCTTTAGGGTTATGTGAATTTATTATCCACGCTCCAACCTTTTGTTTGTGCCTTTTTTCGTGCATCTATTTATTTTATGTGGTACTTATTCTTCCATTCATATCCATCATAGGAATGGAAGGGACTTGCAACTTAGAGAGGATATTGATTGGTGGATTAAACATCGATTTCTTTATTTGGAATGAATATATAAAAGACTTAATTAAGGTTGTGTACACATTCACTTATGATTGTAATTGATTATGAGGTTCACACATCATTTCAACTTAATAATTTTATAATTTGACATAGAAATATAATAAAAGAGAATAGATTACATTTTCTTTCCGAGATAATTTTTTGAGTTGGGTTGGGGAGTCATGTGGATTTTTAATATTAATGAATAAAGTAGTTTGGTAGTTTGGATTTTTTTTAAGCTAAATACACATTCATATCTTTATATTATATAAAAAAAAATTACAAGAGTTTTTGGTGGAGTCTTGCCTAAGGGAAACCAATTCTTCCACCAATTAAGCATAAGCACACTTATCCATGGATTAACCAATTATATATGGATATACAAAAGAAAAGGAAATAATAGTCTGAATTAACATATTATAACTACACACATAAATAAGATGACAAGAGACTATTCAAACATCAAGCAATAATAGGGGGTTAGACATTGTCCTCCAAAGGCAAGTCCATTGGTTCTTTAGCTTCCTTCCATTCATCCTATGTTGTACTTGGAGGCTGTGGGTACTCATCAAGAATGATGGGGTTGGCTTGTGTTCCCGTGGAGCTAGGGGAACCATCCTTATGGTTTATGCCCTCGGTTTCCTCTATGACCTGTGAAACCACAATTCTTATCCCAAACATTACTTTGCACACTACCTCAAATCTTTCTCCTAGCAACTTAATGTTATGGAGGATCTTTTGTTGTTGCAAATAGTTTTCTTCCAGGGATTGGGCTATAAGGGATTTTGCCAATCAGTATGTTTCGATAATTCAAAAGAAAATTGTGTCATGGGTTTGAGAGTAAATTGGGTCCTAAATCCATCCCTCAAGTTACTCTTGAATATGTTCATTGGTCAGATTATGTATTCTTTCTTTCATTGTGTTTTCCATCTCTTCCAATTCAGTTTTGGTAGAATTAGAGAACCTAGAAAGGAAGAACCTATTAGTAGCAATGAATTCCTTCTCAGTGTGGGTAATGTATCTTGGGTCCCTTGGGATAGGTTCCTTGAGAGTGCAGGCCCTGGGTTTCTTACCCCTACCTCCCCTTTCCATAAAACCATTAATTTTCATCATATTGGGGACAAATAGGTGTGAATAAGGGTTAGACATATTCACAAGTTGCATGAGAGGGTATTTTGGTTAGTTCACTAGGGTAGGGGTGAGACTGTCACTGCCTAGCACAAGAAACCTCCTTGAGACTCATGCCCTCAGTTTCCTCTTTGACCTATGAAACCACGATTCTTATCCCAAAAACTACTTTGAAAACTGCCTCAAATTTTCCATCTAGCAACTTAATGCTATGGAGGATGTTTTGTTGTTGTAAATATATTTCTTCCAAGGCTTGGGATATAAGAGATTTCACTAGCTAGTATGTTTCGATAATTCAAAATAAATTTTTTTCTCAGGTTTGAGAGTGAATTGGGTCCTAGACCCATCCCTCAAGATACTCTTGAATATGTTCATTGGATTGATTTTGTCTTCTTTCTTTCAGTGTGTTTTTCATCTCTTCCAGTTTAGTTTTAGTAGAATCAATGAACCTAGAGTGGAAGAACCTCTTACCATCAATGACTTATTTCTTAGCCTAGGTAATGTATCTTGGGTCCCAAGCTACCTCCCCCTGCCATAACATCATTTATTTTCATCATATTGGGGACAAATGGGATTGAATAAGGGTTAGACAGATTCACAAGTTGTGTGAGAGGGTATTTTGGTTAGTTCACTAGGGTAGGGGTGAGATTTTCACCACATAACACATGAACCCTATTATGTATTCCTCTCCCAAAGTATAGTGGCCATAGTATCGACCCATGCAGAGCGTTAATGTAAGACACCCAACCCCCTAAGCACATTTTTAAGGGATCGGGTATTAAAATTTCACTTTGTCCTTAACCACCTCTAAGTCTCTTCTCGAGGGCATGAATATCTTCAACTTGTCACGAGATTTTCGACGACTATAACTATTCCCAAATTCAAGTTCTATATTGAAGGTCATAAAATTTTAAAGTCTCATGGTCCTCATTGGCCAAATATATCCCTAATAGTTCTTGGATAACCCAACAATAATGACAACTTCCTCGAAAATTCTACTCGATCGATGGATAACCATTTGTCGAATTCTGGATTAGCCTCTCTAGTGGGATCCGACTCGATTAACATATGAGATTAACTATTTCCCATTCTTAATTGACAATCCACCTTTGTTCTAGGAACTCTTCCCTATCGGAGTATTCCGACCATGGTCCCACTGACTACTCCAAATCTACCACTCCAAATACACTCACTCCGATAGGTTTAACGGTCCACAAACCTCCTGTTGTCGGACTCCCTCTTCTACTTGGCCCTTTCAAACCTCTGATCATGTCAAAGAAATATTTGTTGGATCCAACGATCCAGATCCGCCTTGGCCAGTCTTAATAATATTTTGGATTAATTATTCCATAATACATCAAAACCCCACTTTGGATATCTTCTTTGTTTAATCCTTATTAGTGTTAATTAACCCTTATTTAATTTAAAATCCTAATCATTATTACATTTTGACTTAGTTGATTTTACTTGCCCGGTAACAACGAAAAACTTGTGTATTCCACAAAACCTAAGTGCCATCTTGGCACAAGTTCCCATTCTCGAGGAACTTCTTCTGGGCCTAATTAAGAGATACACATGATCTCCTACTTTGAACTCTCTAGGAGTCTTATTTATGTTTGCATAACTCTTTTGTCCATCCTGAGCTATTTTTAGATTTTGTTTTATCATAATTACTTGTTGTTCCATTTATTTGAACATATCTGGTCCAAGTTTAATCTTTTCCACTAGGTTGTCCCAATTTATTGGAATATTGCATTGTCTACCATAGAGAGCCTCAAAAGGACTCATTTTCAAGGATTTTTGATAGCCATTGTTGTAGGAAAATTCTATCGGTGGTAGGTATTCTTCCCATTTCTTGGGTTGATGCATCACATGCATCCTTAACATGTCCTCTAATACTTGGTTTACCCTCTCTATTTGCCCATCAATTTGAGGGTGGTAGGTTTTACTAAATAATAATTTAGTCCCAAAACTAGCAAACAGAGACTTCCAAAAATTTAAAGTAAATTTTACATCTCTGTCTAATATGATTTCCTTGGGTATACCATGTATCCTAAATATTTCTTTCATGAAAATATTGGCAATATCTGTTGCCTTGCAAGTTGATTTTACAGGGATAGAGTGAGCAACCTTGCTCAACTTATCCACAACTACCATAATGGCATCATTATGCTTGGTTGATTTAGGAAATCCCATGATAAAATCTATGGAGATGGTTTCCTATTTCCATTATGTAATTGGTAGGGGTTGCAATAGCCCTGCTGGGTGCTTGTGCTCCACCTTAACCTGCTGACATTCTAAACATTTAGCTAAGTAGTTAGCTATGTCCTTTTTCATTCCTGGCCAATAAAACAATTTCTTAGTGGTTGTGATCATTTTTGGATAACCATGATGGTCAGTATATGGTCTTTTATGTATTTCATCCATGATGAACCTCTTCAAGTCGTCACCATTTGGGATATACAACTGACCTTTGTAGGTTAGCAGGCCATCATTCAACAATTGATTGCCCTCATACTTCAACCATGTGGGATCTTTCTCTAGACATGCCTTTACAATTTTGAAAATATCATTTGTTTCTTGCATACTTTTAACCCTTTCCTTGATGTTTGATTCACAGGTGCTTAAAACTGCCAAGTGAATCACTTTCATGCTTCTAATGAGGGCACCAACCACCCTAATTTATTTTCTCTTAATGTGTTTGATTTCAAAATCAAATTCACTAAGAAGAGCCATCTACCTAGCTTGCTTAACATTGAGTTTGGGTTGGTCAAACAAATATCTCAACCCACTATGGTCTGTCATAAGTACAAATATTATGCCTAGGAGGTAATGCCTCCACATTTTTAAAGCATGCACTATGGAAGTCAATTCCAAGTCATGTGTCACATAATTTTCTTTATGCTCATTTAATTTTCTAGATTCGTAAAAAATCACATGACCTTCTTGTATGAGGACTCCTACAAATCCTTCTTTGTAGGCATCTATACACACAAGGAGGTCCTTGTTTGGGTTTTCAATTTTTATCACAACTCCATTGGTTAAAAGTTGTTTCAGTTGTTGAAAACTCTCTTCAAAGTTTGTTGACCAAACAAATTTAACTCCCTTTTTATGTAGGGAGGTGATTGGATAAACAATCTTGGAAAACCACTTTATGAACCTTCTATAGTAGACTGTTAGGCCCATAAAGGATCTGATATCATATACATATTTTGGTGTAGGAAAATCCATAGTGGATTTGATCTTGTCAAGATCAACTCCCACTCCTTCCTCAATGATGACATGACCTAAGAAATGGACTTGTTTTTGGAAAAATTCACACTTACTAAACTTTGCATAGAGATTGTGCTCTCTTAGCACTTGAAGCACTAACTTGAGGTTCTATTCATGCTCTTTTCCATTCTTATAATAGATTAGGATGTCATATATGGAAACCAACACAAATGTTTCGAAGAACTTGCTGAGCACATTATTCATTAAGCACATAAAGGTGTTCGGTGCATTTGTAAGCCCAAATGACACCACCACAATATCATAGTGCCCATATCTCATTCTAAAGTTTGTTTTGTGGATGTATTCATCCTTAATCCAGACTTGATGGTATGCAGACCTCAAGTCAATATTGGATAAAATTGTAGCACCTTTTAATTTCTCAAATAAGTCATCAATTCTCGACAAGGGATACTTACTCTTAATTGTCATATTGTTGAGTTTCTTGTAGTCTATGCACAACCTAAGTGTGCCATATTTCTTCTTCACAAATAAGGTTGGTTCTCCCCAACGGTACACACTAGGAAAAATGTAACATTTTTCCAACATCTCCTTCAACTTTAGTTTGAGCTCAACTAGCTTTGGTGTACTCATTCTATAAGGCGCTCTATACATTGGCATTGCTCTCGGTACAAGTTCTTTGAGAAATCAATGTCTCTTCTTGGAGGTATACCTGGTACCTCTTCTAGAAACACATCTTTATACTCTCTCAAAATAGGATGGTCCTCTAGGATTGGTTTATTGTCCTCAATATAGTTCAATACTTGTATTGAATACAAAGGATATCCTTTTCTGCAATACTTATTCCCTTGAAAGGATGACATTTGTCTCATTGAGACATGCTTTTGAATTTCTTGTAGGGTTATTTTATTCCCTTCCTCATCTTCACACTCTAATGTTTTATTGTAACAATTCAACTTGGATTTATGGTCAGCCAACCATTCCATGTCAATCAACATGTCATAAGATCATAAAGGGTTTATGTTTAGGGTTGCTTGGGTAGACAACCCATTCATAATGAATTGGCATGCTGGTATGACCTCCATTACCTTTCTTTTTGTTTCAGTGGCTAGTTGTACCAACCATGTTTTAGCATGTTTTACTTGATGAAATTTACATTTCTCAACAGTTTGAGGGGAAGCATAACTCAAATTAGAACCAAGGTCAATTAAAATGGCAATCATACCTTCCATCTCCACCACTGAAGCTTGGTGGTAAACTTGTCTATTATCCAGGGATGCATAAATTTGTGGCATGTTCCTAGCCACATCATTGACTGTAGTAGCTTCCTAGATATTATATACCCTCCTACTCTCTTGTTGCCTATGTAGGTAGTCCCTTATCATAACTTCTTCTCCACATCCCCAACATTTCAATGGTTCTCTCTTTTTTATTATCAATATTTTTCGAGGATGATCCAAAGGGTTTATTTCCACTTTGAGATGGAAAATTTTGTTGATACACACTCTTAGTAGGAAGGCTCATCTTAGATATTTTCCCATGATTCTTAAATATTGAGAATTTAAACCCTTTATTCTTGAATCCCAAATTACTTTTCTTCTTCCAATCCTTATGTGGTTCTACCTTGTTCTTGAATTGCTCATAGAATTACCTTGCCTTCCAAATCGTGTCTTCTAAATTATTATGTTCATCGAACTCAATTATGTCCCAGAAGGATTGAGGAAACTCACTACTAAATCGTTGCATCTTCACCTTTTCATCCTTTATGTATGGAACATACCTCATCAACTCAAGATAATTGTTGATATATTCATCAATGGTGAGTTGTCCTACCTTGAGTTCATAGAAATCCTCAGTCTTTTCATCATAGTACCATTTAGACAGGTGCTTCTTCTTAAAGTGTTTCTCGAATTATTTCCATGACAACTCCTTCTCGTGAATTCCTTTCGCATTTATAAGGTCCTCCCACTAGACATAAGCCTTTTAATTCAAGTTGAAAATGGCTATTCGAGCCTTCAAATTTTCAGAGTAGTCTTGGAATCTGAAGTACTTCTTTAAGCCAAGCAACCAAACTTCTTCTTCTTCCCCCTTTTAATTTCTCCATAAAAAGTGGGTGGTTTGGATTTCTTAAACTCTTCAGGGTCATGTCTCTTGGAATGTTTCCTTCTCTTTCTTCTCCTTTGAGAATGTGAACTAGTCTCATCGATGGAAAGTTCCTTGGAGTTGTAAGCTCCCTCAATAGAGGATTCTTCAGATGAATTCATGACGGTATCATGCCTCTTGGATCCATGTTGGACCTTCTTTGAGGTGCTTCTTCTTGTGTTGCTACTTTCAAGGCCATGTTTTTGTATCTTATGTGGACTCTGGGTTTTCTTGGACTGATGTCTATCCACATTACTGGTTGCCAACCCATGCTGCAACAACCTCTGTATGTCTGTCAGACTTTTCAAAAAAACTGCATTTATTTCAGTTTGCTTTTCTTGTTCTTTTATAAGCCTCTCATTGTCTACTTTAAATCTTTGTAATTCTGTGACGAAGCTTCTTAAAATTTCATCCAAATCTGGAGGGGTTTCTACCACTCTCCTTTCACCATACTCTTATTCTCTATTATGGGAGCTTTCTCTCGTCTCATGATGTGTCACCATTCTTTATGTTGTATTTTTCCTTCTTGTCCACTAACTGTTTAAGTACTGATAAGAAATTTTTTTGTTAGTTAATTATCCACTAATTTATGAACACAAAGTAATTTTGTAAGGTGAAATCAACTTCATGATTTATCATATAACAACTACATACAACTCAAATTTAAAACATGTAAAAACAACAGAATGTCCCATCCCTCATTTCAATAGTAAAGTTTAAATAAGATCTTATGGAGAGGGTAGGGTAGGGTGACATCCCATTTAAAAGTTTCTCTAATAAAATTTATTCGACTCTTTCATGAGTCCAAGCAGGCCAAGTGTTGTTAATTTCTTTGATACCGCTTTGTAAGACACCCAATCCTCTAAGTACCTTTTTAAGGGACAGGGTATTAAAAATTCACTTTTTCCTTAACCACTTGTAATTCTCTTCTCAAGGGAATTGATGTCTTCAGCTTGTCATGAGATTTTCGACGACTATAACTATGCCCAAATTTGAGCTCTAGATTGAAGGTCTGATCTAGATTTAGGAGAAGAATGAACTGATTAACATACTAAATATGATAAACACAGAGATATGAAGAAAAACATAGATATCCAATGAACAATATCTTCTTAGAAGAGATGTGGTTTCTACGTGCATCTGTCTGAGATGAATAGTTATAATGAGGCTCTAGAGGCCTTTTTAACATTACTCATGAATTCCAAAACCCTAGACATCCAAAAACCTAACCCTAGGAGATGAAACACCAAAAGTTATGTGGGCCCCTATGGGTAATTTGGTACCTCAACTTCCCAGGGTCGTAACTTTTGCATATGACCTTCATTTTAGGTGGGTGATAGCCCATTGGAAAGGTCATTTCGAGAACTACATATTACACTGTCAAACTTTGACTTTGTCTACAGTTTCACTGTGGCCAGCCAAAAAAACACAGTTTAGGGCCCCAAAACGACCCTGGAAGTACAACAAGATGTGTTGACATGAAAACATACAAAATAATCCAGTTGGATTAAGTAGGAGGCCACTAGTATCCACCTGGAATATGTGTAGGGATTCAGACAACCCCAAAAGTGTAGAACCGACAATTACAAAGAAGTACAAAAGAACGTGCTGAACTAAAAACTATCAAGAGGAGCCACTTGGAATAGGTGGGTGGCCACCAATATCCAGTTGGATCAGTCCTTCCCCTTTAGGAAGCAATGGTCTCCATTGCATTGATTTCCCCCATAAGGTGAGGAAACTTCTACTGAATTTGGCCCCGGGTGAGTGACTTTCCTTGGTGGAGGAGCTGCCTTGCCTTGACAACCCCATAAAGTTGGATCCTTTGCTGGCGAGTGCCCTTGACCTGTGTGTCTACTATCTGATCGGTGGATTCCTGTTCCATGCATTTAGGGTTGATATTTTTTGGTGTCAATTGTTCTGCGATATTTGAGGTGTCCAATAATGGTGGAAAATATGGCCGAAGGAGGTCCACATTGAACGTTGGGTGCAATCCAAGGAAGGCTGGAGTGTTGAGTTATAAAAAATTTCTACCCATATTATTGGTGATGGTGTAAGTACCATAGAGAAGTGGGTGGAGCTTCTGATGGGGCCATGTAAGACGCTCCTTTTGCAAATGTAACCAAACCTTGTCTCTAACATGAAACTAGTGCAGTACCCTGTGTTGATCATGGTGTTGCTTGTACTTAGCATTGGATTTCTAAAAAATATCATGGACCTGTTGGTGGATGTGCTGAATCCACTCAATGAATCTGGTGGCTTTGTGGTCTTAGACTGAAAATGGGAAGAGTCTGTTTGTGTAGTTGCAAGAGGTAGTGAAACATCAATGGGACCCAAGGGTTGGAATCCCAGTCCCACCTGAAATGGGATATGGTCGGTGGAGCTATGGAGATCCCTTTTGTAATTGTGTTTAACATAGGGGATACTATCATCCCATGTGTGTGGATGCTTAGAGTTGTACATGCGCAAGATTTGCACAATTGTCTGATTGAATACCTCTGTTTGGCCATTCGTTTGGGGGTGGAAAGCAGTGGATTTAGTGATCTTGGTGTCCAACAGTGACTAAAGACTCGATAAAAATGTGCTGTGTAACTTGCTATTCCAGTCAAAGATGATGGTTTTTGGTATCCCAAAATGGACCCACACTCGTTCAAAGAATATATTGACAGTATCTTCCACTGTGATGTTCTTCTTGCAGGCTATGAGAATGCCATCTTCGAAAACTGATCAACAACCATAAATACACAATCATTTCCTTGCTTGGTGGACGAAAGGTTAGAAATCTAATCCATCGAGATGGATTCCCAAAGATTCTCTGGGGTAGGAAGAGGGGTGTATAATCCTTTCTTCTTGATGGCCGGCTTGGCAATGGCACATGCAGTGCAAGATCTGATATACTTGCTGATGTCTTGTCGAAGTTTTGGACAATAAAATGTTTATAGAGAACAACCACAATTTTCTCCACACCAAAATGTCCTACCATTCGATTGTAGTGGGATTCCAAAATCATCTTTGCACTCTCTCTTGTAGGAACACAAATATGGCCCAGATGGCATAACAACCCATCCTGAATGTGAAAATTGGTAACAATCGTGCATGTACCCAAGAGATGATAGGTGGTGGTGAAGTCTGGATCTTGCTGATAAAGTTGGGGCCACTCAGATGCCTCATGTCCACGAGAATGCAGTACAGTGGTGAGTGCAACCATGAGAGGTCAACTGAGGTAGTCAACGACACGATTTGTGCTCCCTATCTTATACTTGATGTTGAGATGGAACTATTGCACGTAGCTGGACCACTTCTGATGTCATTCATTTTGAAACTTCCCCTATGTCTGTATGAACTGCAGAGGCTTGTGATTAGTATGGATGATCGTCTCCTTTCCCAGAATGTAATGTTTCCATTGAAGACAAGATTGTACAATGGAATACACTTCCTTGTCATAGGTGGCATATTTCTGGACAGTATCTGAGAGTGTCTCACTATGCTATGCCACTATATGACCATGCTGAGTGACAATTTTTCCTACAACATATTCACATGCATCAATCTCAATCTCGACCACTTGTTGCATATCGAGAAAGGAGAGTACTGGAGCTGAGCACAAGTGATGCTTCAAATCATCAAATGTTCATTGTTTTTCCTTCCCCCACATGAAATTTTCCCTACCACTGCCCTTGGTCACATGGCTGAGGGCCCATGCAATATGGGAGAATCCCAACACAAACCATTGGTAGAAGTTGACTAGTCCCAAGAAGCTCTGAAGCTTAGTTAGTGTGGTCGGGGATGGCTAGTCATGGATGACTTGGATATTAGCAGGATCAACATGTACCCCATGCTCATCAACAATGTAGCCCAAGTATTGGACCCTATTCATGCCAAAGGAACATTTTTCCAAGTTGGAATATAGCTTGTACTGCCACAGAGTGCTCAAAACCTGTTGAATATTCCACATGTGCTCCTCCCAAGTTTTGTTGAAGATGAGTATGTCATCCAAATATACCACCACAAAAGAGTTGGTGAAGTGTCTCAATACATCATCCATCAACCTCATGAAAGTGGTTAGTGCATTTGTTAAGCCAAAGGGCATGACCAACCATTCAAAGAGACCTTCTTTAGACTTGAAACTTGTCTTCCATACATCAGTTGGTTCGATGGGAACCTAGTGGTAGCCACAATTCAGGTCAATATTGCTAAAGAAATTCCCCCCCTTGAGTTGGTCAAGAAGGTCATCAATCCTGGGAATTGGGTACCGGTTTCTGACTGTGATTTTGTTTAATGCTATGTAATCAATGCAAAGTCGCCATGTCCCGTCCTTCTTCTGCAACAATACAATTGGGCTTCCGCAAGGGGAGGATTTGGGTCTGATGTGCCCCTTTTGAAGAAGCTCGTGGATCTGACGCTTTATTTCATCATTTTCCATCAGCAAAGAGAAGATATAATGGTCCATTACGTAGAGGTGCAATGGGTGTTAGATCAATTGGATGCCTGACTTGGCAGTGCATCGGTACCTTGGTGGGTGAGGAGAATATGTCTATGTACTCTTCCACGATCTTGTCCTCTTGCTTATGCTGCCAAAAGAGGCCATAGATGTGGGGGCGACCTTCTACTTACTGTGAGCCCAGATCACAAAGAAGATGAACTTCCTGGTCTGTAAAATGACCTTGCTACATTGCTTAGCATAGATTAAAGAAATAGAAGTAAGTGGCACTACCTCTGCTATCCTGTACAATTTTCTACACAAAGTAATAATAACACTGCAGGGTCTAGACTCATACACAACATAATTATTCCACAAATATGGTTTTCCTAAAAGAACATCAAAAACTTCAAGGGGAAAAATATCACACAATACCTCGTCTTTGAAAGGCTTGATACCGTAGGGAAGACGACACTGTTGGATGGCACACACATCTCTTCCTTGGTGAAGCCGTATTATGGTGTAGGGATGCGGGTGTGGTGTCTTCGGCATGTCAAACCACTTGATGACCTTTGCTGATATCTGGTTCTTTTGACTATCACTATCGATAATGAAATGAAGCAGAGCCCCCTTTACCCACATATGTAAGTGAAAGAGGCTTTCCCCTTCCTCTGGTTCTTATGGTTCGCTTGGCTGGACTTTGGTAGTAGTGACAGTGGCACTAGGTTCAACATCAATAATATGCTTCCCTCCTTATGGATTTGATTCGGAGTCAAAATCGACCTCTGACTTGGAAGCCTTCAGCTCGACCACAAGTGACTGCTTGGAGAGACATTCTTTAGTGTTGTGCCAAGGGATTTTATGGTATTCACACCATTTTCTCGTGTCCTTATTCATCTTCTCATCTCTCTTCTTGTGTTGCGGATTGGACTGGTTTTCCTGAGAATGTAAATATTTTCTCTGTCCCTTGTTGTGTGGGTTGGGGCCGCATTTTCCCTACTTCAGCTATGAGGAGTTTGTAGATCCAAAATATTGCCTCTTCTGCTTAAATTTCTGCTCGATCTTGAAAACATATCTATAAGCCATACCCATTGAGGTGATGTCCAGAAACTCCATCTATTTTTGAATGTATCTATGAAAACAAATGTGGTATTTGAGCACTAGATGTCCCTCAACATATTTGATACCCAATTTGGTGTGTAGGGTATGGAAAATATTGGTGAAAGTTGGTACTATCTGGTCCCTTTCTTGATGCAGGGTGGTCCATCTGGTGTATCGGCCCTCGTAGCTTCCAACAGGGTATTATTGTTCTTTAATGGCATCCCAAAAGGAATCCCATGTAGGGGAAACCACAAATATTGCAGATTTCTTTATGGCCCTTTTCTCAGAGTAAGTGTCTCACTAGTCCTTAACATGGGGGATGACCTTGAGGAGTGCAAAAGTAATCTTTTCCCTATCGAAAAAACTGTGGACCGAAAAACACCCTTCGATCAAATTCAACTATTTATCTACAACATCCACATCTATCAGTCCTTCAAATAATGGAATATCAAAATTTACCTATACCTTGAAGGGGGTTGCATGGTCACTTGATGAAGATGCTTCTCCTGTGGGCAGTCGTCGAAGGATATGCATAAAGTTGTCCATAATTTCATTCCTTTGTCACATAAGGGATTCCTAGAGAAACATTTTTAAAGGATATCCTGCTCCATCATCTTTCTTTTCATCTCCCATGGGTTTTTTTCGGTCTCGACGCGACCGATATTGCAACAAATCGATTGGTTTGAGTCCCAACTTCTTGTACCCAGATCTTGTCGGGGACATGCACTACGAAAAATAAATGAAGAGCAGACCGCTTTGATACCACTGATACGGATTTAGGAGCGGAACAAATTGATTAATAGACTGAATAAAATAAACATAGAGATATGAATAACAACAAAGATATACAATGAACAATATCTTCTATTGAATAAATGAAATAGGCTGAAACTGTAAAACTGCAGAACTAAAACACTTGCTCGAATGGTGGTATCTATCCATGAGAAGAGATGTGGCTGCTACAGACATCCATCTAAGTAAAATAGTTACAATGAGGCTCCAAATACCTTTTTAACATTACTCATGAATTCCAAAACCCTAGACATCCAAAAACCTAACCCTAGGAGATGAAACACCAAAAGTTATGTGGGCCCCTATGGGTAAGTTGGCACCTCAACCTCATAGGGTCATATATTTTTCATACAATCTCCATTTTAGGTGCGTGATAGCCCGTTGGAAAGGTATTTTCGAGAAATGCACATTACGCTGTCAAACTTTGACTCTGCTTATAGTTTGACTATGGCGAGCTAAAAAAACATTGTTTAGGGCCCCAAAATGGCCCTGGAAGTACAATAAGATGCGATGACATGAAAACATACAAAGTAATCCAGTTGGATTAAGTGGGAGGCCACCAATATCCACCTGGTAGAAGTGTAGGTTTTTAGACAACCCCAGAAGTGTAGAACCCACAATTACAAAGAAGTACAGAAGAACGTGTTGAACTAAAAACTATCAATATGAGACAATTGGAATAGGTGGGTGGCCACCAATATCCACCTGGATCAAGGTCATAACCTTTTAAAGTCTTGGTTTCCTCATTGGCCAAAGTTCTCCCTAACGGTTCTTGGATAACCCAGTTCAATAGTGACAAATTCCTCAGAACTTCTACTCGATAGATGGATAACCATTTGTCGAATTTTGGATTAGCCTCTCTAGTGGGATCTGCCTCGATTAACATATGAGAATAAAAATTTCCCATTCTTAATTGACGATTCACCTTTGTTCTAGGAACTCCTCCCTATCAGAGTATTCTGGTCTTGGTCCCATTAAATACTCCAAATCGACCACTATGAATACACTCACTCTGATAGGTTTAACAGTTCTCGGACCTCCTGTCATTAGACTCCCTCTTCTATTCATCCCTTTCAAACCTTCGATCATAACTAAGAACTATTTTTTGGATCCAACGATCCAGATCCACCTTGGCCATTCTTATAAATATTTCAGATTAATTATTCCATAATACATCAAAACCCCACTTTGTACATCTTCTTTGTTTAATCCTTATTAGTGTTAATTAACCCTTATTTAATTTAGAATCCTAATCATTATTCCATTTTGACTTAGTTGAGTTTACTTACCCAGTAACAACGCAAAATTAATCTTTCTTTTACTTCGGGAAGTCCACGTCCCAAAATGGTTTTTGGTGTTAATTTAAACATCACCCTTATAATGACTGTATTATAATTTAATTAACTATATTATAACATAATTATATTATATTAATATAATTAATTAAACTATAATACACTTAGGTTTATTAACCTCGATTAACATATAAATCATAGACCATGGCTTATATCTTTGCACCGAAATCTTCACGTATATTAAAATATATTAAAATATATTAAAATAAAATGCATTAAAATATATTTAATATTATATATTATCTCAGGTTTTTTAGACTCCCTTCACATGCAAAATTATATATTTTATAACCTTATAATATTCAATCCATTGTATTCTGAAATCTTTGGAGTTTAATCATGCATGCTCCTCTCGTTCAATCGACAACCAATTATGAAAGAGTATAATTTAATATTATAAAATATATGTGGGACCTTTAATACCCCAACTATCATGCTCTTTAACCTTCGGAGTTTAATATTGTGTGCTCCTCTCGTTCGTTTGATAACCAATTATGAAAGAGAATAATTTAATTTATTATAAAATATACATGGGACCTTTTGATACCCCGACTATCGTGCTTCGAACCCTTCGGAGTTTATTTATGCGTTCTCGTCTCGTCTGTCCGAAAACCAATTACAGAAGAGCACAATTTAATATTATAAAATATATTTATAATCTTATCACAATCAAGCTATCACTTTGAGAGTTTCACACTTCATTCAAACGCCCCCTTCCCTTTATTCCGATGGCTAGACACCGAAAAGGGTTGAATTTAATATTAAATTTTATAATCCTTTCAACACTCAAGACATCGCTCTAAAATCTTTGGACTTTATTTGTGTGCTCCCATATCCAACCTCCGACAGTCAACTCCGAAAGATAAAAGGACTCCAGGCATTAGATTTCTCATAATTAAAATACCTTAATGATAAATCCCTAGGAAATCTAGGAAAAATTAACATAGTTTAAACTTTTGCACAGAAGGGGCAAACTTCAAGTTTCCCATTACTCACGCACCAGGAAAAGATTTATAGTTTGTGATATAATAGTTCCAAGCCTTATTATTCCAATATTAGAATATTAATTGGTAATATTGGGAATTTACCAGGAGTTACCAAACGTTACCATTCATTCAACCTTGTTCAAGAAACATAGAATTACACATTTACATATATAAACTTAGGCAAATTATTTGTTTAAATTCCTTTCCAGATTCTTGGAAATAAAATCCTACATGGTAAAACTATGTTTTTACCATAAATTAGTAATATCCGATTTACATGCATCTCTTTGCTATTTTCAGGGAGTAGTTATTGTTTCCAAATATTTCCCCTTTGGACATCAAATTTACTATCTAATTCTTGGTAAAATTTCCTCTCTTACCAAATTCGAATGAAGCTTAATTAATCACAATGCAATAAATTCCAAATTTCATTTTATTTCCAATTAAGAACTTAAATTCTCATTTCTCATTCTTTATTTTGGAATAGTTGCCCTTTCTTCAATATTAGTGTTATTTTCCTAAGGCCAAAATATAGATCTGATATCCTTTAAATTTTCTGGTATAGAAGCTTCACGAAAAACTTAAAATAAAAAAAAACATTCTTATGCAAAAATTAGCCTCTTTCTTTCTCGAAGGTTTTGTAGAGGTTCTAACTGTTCAATCATCCCCATTATCACCTAATATGGACTGTAAAACTAATCAACATCAACATTCACTCCCAAAAATATCTTTTACAAACGCATATATTCAAAAAGTGAGGTTGTAAATCAAAATGAAATTTAGCTATAACATTCTCACAATTTCACCTAAGTTTCTTAGGCCACTTTTAACGGAAAATTGAATTTACATTTCTCTGAAATACATTCTACAATATTTCTAAACTTAACATTGCAGAGGTTTGGCAAATAAATACTTATCTAGAATATGAAAAGAGTTGTAACTATTGAAGAGTGTACCATTTTCCACCCAACCATAGGCACAAATGCTCTTGGTGTATTTCACAGCTGGCCAACACTAGCTGGAGTATGATGCCATGAGAGGAAATTCTTCTTGTGTTCAACAAACAACAAGGGATGAAGGTTACTCTCCTTCTCCCACAAGAACCTGAAAGCCTAATATTCTATCCACCAAGCAAGGGGGCCTGCTGTAATTTCTCACTCAATCACTCAAATTCTCTACAGCCCCATTTATTAGCTTGATTAAAAAACACTGCCTAACAATTCATGTACCCAAAACAATTTATTTTCTCAGTTCTCTTCAGAACAAGAGAGATTCACACACTCTTCCTCTTCAGAAATGGTACCCACACCCATTCGTATGCATCCTCTACCCTCTAACCACAATTTTCCTCTTTTTCTTTCCTTCTCCAACAATATTTAGTGGGTAAAATCCCCCAATTCGTCAGACAAATAAGAAATTTCCATATGGGTAGTGTGCCCATTCTCTCATTGATTTATCAGGAAGAATTTTCAATTACCAGCTTGATTGGTAAATAAATTCTTTGGGACATAGGACTATTCTGGGTCTGATCATTTTAAATCCAACTGAGTACTGACCTGGTAGGGGTCATCTCAACCACTATTGGTTCCCCTCATCATTCCCTCTCATGCATCATAATATGTATTGGCAACACCTTCAACAATTATTCAACAATTTCATTTATTATTATTATTTAATAACATAAATATTTACATTACCTTCTTTAGTAAAGGTTCATCAGTTTCCAAAATACACACATGATATATTTTTCCATAGTCTCTTAGCAATAACATAATTATATTTACATGTTGGGGGAAACATGGGTATCATAGTTAACATGATTGACCCCCCAACTTCATTCTGAAAGCCAAATGATATGAAACAACCTGAGAAACCATATAAAGAAGAATGGGTTACCTATAGCTCATTTGGTGTAGTCCACTAGAGGATTCAGGTGAAACTCATCTCTCTAAGCCTCCTCATCCTTCTACGGCCTGCTCCATTGATTTGAGACCTCAATTATCCTATGAATCTTATATCCCTCCTCCCTTGTTGGGTATCTCCTCACTCTGTGCACTAGTGTTCTCTTCTTCATCACTTTCACACCATGGAAGCTACTCTTGGTACACCATCGAGATGAATTTCTTCCCATGCCGAATATAGAGTAATCCTCCCTCGGTACCCTCACATTATTTCACAAATTGGTGGGATAGGGCTCATACTCGACCTCGCATATCCTATCTTCCTCTCCTTGCTCACCAGTAATGACCCCCTCTACGCCACAATTACCTTCAATACTACATGGTGAGTTGGAAACCTGACAACAAGCATATGTTTTCATGACCCCATCCTTTAGCACTCCATTCAAGAGGTAGTTTGACAAAAAATTTAATTGTGAAGATAAATTTCTAAATATTCTTAATAAAAATAATGTTATTGATATATTTCACTTTTCTATTTTATATATTTTTCTCTTTCGTTTTTACATATTACAAATTTATTATATCTATGTAAACCATTGTCTAAAAATAAATTATAATAAAAACAAGGGGAGTTGCAGAGCAACAAGTCCCTACCAAGAAGGTAGAGGAGCTTGATTGAGCTGCAATGTGTTATCCAGTAGCTTGATTGAGCAATGTGTTATCCGCTTCTCTTTTAATTCCCTCCCTTGGGTTATCCGTTGGCTTGTTATATTTGTTTATATAGTTATAGAATATTTATAGAACTATACTTAACTGAAAGCGGTCGGGGTGTAGTTTTGTTTATGATCCAAGGATGTAGAAAGCGATTGTTCACGTCAGGAATAGAGGTTCTTGTAGTTTTATTTTTATTTTTATTTTCATCGAGATTGGGTTGGTGTTCAGTCTACTATACTGCATCAAAAAGAATGCATTGCATTCCCAGTGATATTCCCAAGATAAAATAAAATAACGAAGGGGATCTCCTGACAATAGAGGGGTGGGGAACGAAGGGAAGAATCGACGAGGAATAACCTCCAATCGCGAAAGATATTCGTTTGTAAATAGGAAGTACCATTTATTTCATAACCAAATTGGATTATGGAATTATATTCCAGAGCAACAAAACTCATGATTCTATTAGAAAGTAGAATTACCAACTTTTACACGAATTTTCAAGTGGAGATCATATGAATTGTTAAAATGAAAAAGCAATTTTATTTCTTTTGGACGCTTCTATTAGTATTAGGTGTCGTAGAGCTTCTCATATAAATACAAGTATCACCCACTTCCTACAATCCTACCTAAACACATAGAAAATTCTCAACGTCTAGAGAGATTTGAGATTTCGTAAGTAACTTAGTGAGTGCTTTCTAAGGCTTGGAATAATAAAATAAAATACGAACAACTGCATGTTTCCTTAACTATCTACTCAATACCACTAATCTAGAGGCATGGTAAGATAAATTAGTGTGCTTACTCATTAATGAGAATGGAAAAAAATAATATTGTGTTGTTTAACCAATAATGACATACTCTGACATGATAAGCTCAATGATCTCCTGTATAAGGGTATACAAAAAGGCTCTAGATTGTTAGAGAGAGGGCTTGTCTTTCCTAGAATCAGTCTTTCCATGCAGCTAGAGTTAGACCAAATATAAGAGGTTGTGTCTATGGGGATCTTGTAAACATATGAAGGGTCGGCATGGAAAAACAATCCCACACTTGGCAACCTTTTCCATCATTATATGCCAAAATTAACATCAACAAAATTAAAACACTTGTTAATAAAGTAATATAATATTACTATGCTTGGTTCACACAACTTTAGGATATACACTTGTTAATAAAGTAATATAATATTACTATACTTGGTTCACACACGGTCAGGCCTTGGCCTGTCAGCTGTATCTCGAGCGCCTACCTGTATGTTGAGCACTATTTCATATTTAACAGGGAATTATGACAGGAAGAGGAGAACTCAGAGAAAGCGGTGGTCTAGCCTTGTCAAACAAAACCTGGTCATTCTCAGTGATAAAATATTAGGGGATGCCCACATATAATATGCTTGATCTTGAACTCTGTGATTGCGGCCTCATAGAGTGTTTATGTGTAAGAATTTGGGGCTCTCCGGGTGAGAGTAGTAAGATGGAGTGGTTGCAACCCACACCCTCGACGGCACAGTCGCACCACTAGGACCTTCACAAACCTCGGCCCGAATATTCCAAGCTCTTCCACTCCCTTAGGAGTTTTTTACCCACAGTACACCTTCCTCTCTCCGGTCCTCCCTACTTGATTATCGGAGGATCGGCTGTCGCGACTTCGCGAGTCCTGCACTTGCGACGAAGTCCTCGGATCCCCGAGGTCCGATATCCCTGGTCAACCATTGACTTTCCTCAGCGTATCGGAACCTCGCACCATCGCGGCTTGCGCACAATATCTTCGGGTTTTCCCAGTCCCGAGATCCGAGACTCCGAGATGTCGACCCTTTTTCTTTCTCGCCTTTCGCTAGCTCGCTACCCGCAAGACAAATCTCTGAATCCTTTATGCCCCGAGACCCGATGTCCCGAGATCACCCTTCGCATCAATCACTATGACTCACGTCGTGCACGTGATTTTCGCGGCGTCGGCTCTCGTGTTCTCGCGCCCACTTTGGCCAACCTATCAACTCCTCCAACGCGAAGCGCCGGTATTCTTGTGCTCCAAGTAGAGGAGTGATTGTTGAAGTTCTTCCCAACAACACTCAAGTCGCCGATTCTCTTCCTTTATGAAGAAATCTCCACTCTTCCGCCTTCGTCCTGTATGACCTCCACTGAAGTCGGTTCCACAGCAGACTAAGGGAACTATCCCTCCTGAGCTTTTTCAACTCAGACTCCGTCCGGGATTCTCTCGAACACGGCCCCGTGCTCCGCCTTCAATCACTTCATAAAATGATGAAGTCTTCCAATCTTTCTGCATTCACGCCACAACAGCTTCGACCTTCTCCTTCTCAGACTTGCTACTGAGACTCAAACCCGACCTGCACTCATCTGCAAGGCTCGAATAGCTCGACTCAACTCTGAGCAAAGTGAGAACGAAAGTTCGACTATTTATCCCTCCCCTCGATGCACTCTATGCGGAGGAATTCAACTGCACTCTATGCAGGAATCTCCTGGTCTAAACAGAGAAACAATTGAAACTCATTCTCTCAGGTTACGAACCTGATATGCAATCACATATGCAGCATAAAGAAGATAAGCATAGAAAGAA
>ML802891.1:396649-410415 GCA_009831015.1 Picea engelmannii
TTAAAAAATAAATTAAAAGAATATTTAAAAACAAAAACTAAAACAGAATAATTAATTCCATGCATTTTTATTTTTAAAAGAAATTAAAAAGATATTAAAAAAACAAACTAAAATAGAGTGATTATATTACTAAATATAAATAGTAAAAATAGAAGTCAAGCGGAGAAGGTCTACTAAAAAGAAACCAGAGCCCTCCTTGTAAATCATCATATGTTCATCATCAAATATTTAGGGAATTCCACATAGTTTATTTCAGATTGCCTCTCCATCTAATCCAGGTTTAGACATGGAGACTTAAGGGCCATAAAAAAAGGACCATACTTGCCTAACCACCTAGAGCTTAATACATCTAGAGAATATAACTTCCTAAGAGCCAGAGCTTGAGTAGGTTGTGTACAACCTTCTTAATCATATCTAGTCAAAAATAAATATAAACATCTTTAATTAGATCATACCTAGTAGTTACCAGGGGTCTCGAGACCATGCTCCACCTTCATGTTATCCTCTGCGTCCACAGTTGCATCCTTATCTTCGTCAATCTGAATAGGAAAATCACGCGATCCTAGGGGACTCTGGTCTCTTAGCATTTGGTTAGTCTTCTACTAGGTTGGCTCCTCAGATCTCACTATGAAATTAATGCCAAATTGGGATCGACATAAGAGGTCAAATTTCCCCTCCAGAATCTTGATAGCTTGGGTAGCTATTTCATTTTATTTTCTGGCCTTCTCAATGCCTTCCACAACCAAAGCCTTGACCACCCAATAATTCTCGACCAGCCTGAAGTATTTCGTCTCTCTGGTCCAAGTATACTTCAGGTCTCGACCCAGTCCTTTACCTCCTGAAAAATCTCTTCATTCGAAATTTTATTTCGTTGATGCTTGAAAACATCCTCAATATCCTTTGCAATATGCTTCTCCCCCTCCAAGCACAGGTGATTGAAATGAGAATTAGCCATCCATGATTCCCTAACATCTTTGGTCTGGTTGGGTGGCCCTTGAGAGGAGGAAGCATCTAATTGTTTCCTTTCTGGTTCCTTCCATGAGTTCCAATTTTGTCCATTCTGAGTTGCTGCATAGACTTGACCAAAGAACTCTTATAGCCTACCCTCCCTCTCTTTAGCTTGTTGAGAGTTTTTTTATGGAGTGTCTACCACCAATTTATGATCCTCCTAGGGGGGGAGGAGGCAACTATGAATGGAAATTGGCATGCCTACCCTCGAGCCCTTGATGGTCTCTCTCCTTGAGATTTACCGATGGAATCAAAACTGGAATTTTTTTACCAGGATCCCATTCCTGGACCCAATCTCCCAACTTCTGGAATTCCACTTCAGATTTCCATCTAAGGCGATCCACTTCACTCAAGAAAACGAGTTGCAAACCATTAAAAAACCTTCCCATCTTGAGGTACTTAAGCAATTCACCTCATGCTGCATGAATTGATTTCCATGGCACGTTCTGGGAAATCATTATTAGATCAACACTCCTCAATGTACTCCCATACTTAATTCTATAATCGTGTTGCATCTTGAGCTCCAAGTTCCCTTTTTGGAAGTGTACCAACCACCTTTTCCATGTAATTCCATCCTTATTATTCTCCCTTCAATCAACAACCATAGCGCCAGATAATACCATATGTATCGACGCGTACCACTTGGACATAAATTAAAATAATTTTTAAATGCATTATATATATTTGATTATTCATTAACATAATTTTTTTTAAACAAATTATATATATATATATATATATATATATATATATCTCACATACAATTTTCATCTTGGCAATGTTTTTCTAGCTTTTCGGGTCCTAAATTTTCAGGGTTGTTTTGAGGACCTAAACAATCTTTTTTGGGATTGCAACAATCACATTGCAAACAAATTTAGAGTGTGATGAAAAAATGTGTATTCCTCGGATAGACCTTTCCAATGGGCTATCATACGCCTAAAACAAAGATCGTATGCAAAAGTTATAACCCCGGGAAGTTGATGTACCAACTTACCCCATCGGGGCTCACATGACTTTTGGCGCTTCATCTCCTAGGGTTAGGTTTTTGGATGTATAGGGTTTTTTTTATTTCTTCTTGATGCTAAACATTCCTTGAGGCCTCATTGTAATGTGCTCAGATAGATGCATGTAGCCACCACATCTCTTCTTAGATATTAGTTACCACCATTCAAGCAAGATTGTATCATTCTGCATTTTACAGTTTCAACATATTTCTTTATTGAATAGAAGTTAAGTTTCATTATATCTTGTTATTTTTATCTGTATATCAGTGTTAATGTTATATATATGTATTTCATTTTGTTCCTCTCATAAATTCATATAAGTGGTATCAGAGCGACATGCTCTTCATTTGTTTCTCTATGCATGTCCCCAATGAGGTCATGGTATAAGCAATTGGGGCTCGAACCAATTGAGCCTTTGCAAGATTGGCCTCGCCGAACCCAATGACCTCCCATGGGGGAAGAAAAGAGAGACGATGGGGCATGATATCCCTTTAAATTGTTTCTCGAGGAGGCCCTCATGGGATAGAGGAACGAGATGATAGATAATTTTGTGCAAATCCTTCGACGACTGCCAACAAACGACACATCTTCCTCGAGCGGAGGTGTTTCCCCCTTCAAGGTACAAATAAATTTTGATATTCATATATTTGAAGGTCAAATAGATGCGGATGTTGTAGACAAATGGTTAAACCTTCTAGAAGGGTGTTTTATGTCCACAAATTTTTCGATAGAGAAAATATTACATTTGCGCTCCTTAAGGCCATCCCTCATGTCAAATATTGGTGGGAGAATTTCTGTGAGCAAAAGGAAACAAAAGGATCTAAATTATTTGTAGTCTCACCCACTTGAGGTTCTTTCAGGGATGTTATTAGGGAAAAATACTACCATGTTGGAAGTTATGATGACTTATATACAAGATGGACCACACTGCGACAAGAAAGGGACCAAACAGTGCTAGAGTTCACCAATGTCTTCCATACCTTGCACATCAAGCTGGGTATCAAAGACTCTGAGCGACATCCAGTGCTCAAGTATCGCGACAGTATGCATAGATACATCCATACATAAATGGATTTTCTAGACATAAGGGTCATCTCTTAGACTGGGAATTTCTTCTTCTTCATGATTCACGCTCAAAGTGAGCGGAAGGTTGCAGCCACATCCATGGCCTCCATGAAAAGTATTTCCATGAAACATAAGCAAGTGGATAAGGTCATGGAAGAATACAAATGCAACTTATCCTCACCCACTTGGGTACCTCTACACTGTCAGATCAAGCACTCAACATATTTGACCCCCGACGCATCACTTCCCAATGGGTCAGTCTATCACCGCTCTCTGTTAGAAAATGAGGAAATCAATCACTAGATCCAAGAGATTCTCGAAAAGGGCACATCCGACCAATCTCATCACCTTGTGGAAGCCCAATCGTGCTTGTGCAGAAGAAATATGGGACTTGGTGACACTGCATTGATTACCAAGCCCTAAATAAAATCACAATCAGGAACCAATACCCAATTCCCCGAATTGATGATCTCCTTGACCAACTCAATAGGGCCAAATACTTTAGTAATATTGATCTGAAGTCCGACTACAAAAGAATTGGTGAAAGGTCACAAGATATTGTCCATCATCCTCATGAAAGTTGTTGGGGAATTTTTCAAGCCAAAGGGCATGACCAACCATTTGAAAAGACTGGTTTGTGTTGGGATTCTCCCACATTGCATGGGCCCTTAGACAAGTGACCAGGGGTGGCAACAAGGAAAAATTCATGTGGGGCCAGTCGCAACAAAAAAAGTTCGATGATTTGAAGCAATGCTTGTGCTCAGCCTCGATGCTCTCATTACCCAACCTGCAACATCCTTTTGAGATTGAGATAGATTCTTCAGACTATGTTTTGGGCACATTTCTCAATCATCATGGACATCTCGAGGCCTATCATAGTGAGATGCTATCATATACCGTCCATAAGTAACCCACTTATGACAAAGAAATGTACTACATTGTACAAGCCTATTTCCAATGGAGGAATTACATTCTCGGGAAGGAGACAATCATCCACACTGATCATAAGCCTCTACAGTTCATGCAGACACAAGGAAAATTGCAGAATGAATTCCATCAGATGTGGTCCACATACTTGCAACAGTTCCATATCAACATCAAGTATACAACAGGGAGCACCAACCACGTCACTGACTGCCTCATTTGACCTCCATTTGTAGCACTAACCATGGTGCTACACTCCTACAAACTTGAGACCTCCATATGGCCCCAACTCTATAAGAGAGATCCTGACTTTTCCACTAACTACCATACACTGGGCGAAAAAACAATTGTCACTGATTTCCATATTTAGGATGGGTTGTTGTGCCATCTAGGCCATCTCTGTGTCCCATTAGGTGAGTGAGCGAAGTTGATTTGGGAAGATAAATACAGTCGGGTGGCAGGGCACTTTGGTGTAGAAAATACAGTGGCAGTGCTGCAATAACATTTATATTGGCCAAAACTTTGACATGATTTCAACAAGTATATCAGGTCCTACACAACCTACGTCATTTCCAAAGAGGCCATTAATAAAAAAGGCATGTACACTCCTATGACTATGCCCGACAGACCCTGGGAATCCATATTGATGGATTACATGTTGGGCCTTTGTTCAACCAAGCAGGGAAATGACTGTGTTTTCATGGTTGTTGATCAATTTTCCAAGATGGTAATTATGGTTGCCTACAAGAAGAGCATCACAACGGAGGCCACTGCCAAGCTCTTCTTCCAATGAGTGTGGATACATTTTGGGATACCATAGACCATTGTCTCAGATCAAGGCACTTGGTTCCTCAACACATTTTGGTCGATCCTTTGGTCATGGATTAACACCAAGCTCACCAAATCCATGGCCTTCCACCCCCAAACAAATGGCCAAATTGAGGTCGTCAACATGATGATTGTGCATATATGGCACATATACAATTCCAAGCATCCACACACATGGGATGAGAATATTCCTTATGTTCAACACAATTACAATAGAGCCATACATAGCTCAACCGACCACAACCCCTTTCAGGTGGGATTGGGATTTCAACCATTGGGTCGCATGGATGTTGCACTACCCCTTGCGTCCACACAAGAAAAATCGTCCCATTCTCAAATCGAAGCTAACAAAGCCACCTGGTTCATTCAACGAATCCAACACATCCACCAATAGGTTAAGGATACTTTGTAGAAGTCCAATGCCAAGTACAAGCAATGCCATCTGTTAGCACATGAAATGTCCAGGAGTAAAAAATTCTGACCTTAATCCATGTAAGAGTCTTTGTGTCATGATAGTGTTCATCATTGTGAAAGAAATAGGGGTTAACATGGGTCAAACCCCTGGTATTAAAATCATCATCATCATATGTCTTGTCTCAATGGTGTGTACAAAAGTTCCATTATGTCATTTTCAACCATTTGAAGGTCAAGTCGGATGTCATATTTACTTATTGGAAACTCACCTAAAATTTCGCAGCATACCAAGAAGTACCTTATGCACTAATTTCTCATCATTGCAGTTTCAAAACATGTCAGGGGAGATCTCGTCGTCTTCAACGCATTCAATTCATTATGATTTTCAGGATTATGTTAACTAACAACTCTAATAGTTTGAATGAAGCACACTACTAGATTTTGAAAACTGGAGCTATGAATTGGTTGTAGTATATTGAAAAATATTGGATGCTTCCTTTTAATTCCACCTTGAGTTCACAAAGCACCATCCTAAGTTCAGACATACCAGGTCCTCCTTTGATGATCGCATGCTGCTTAAATGGTTGATTGAGAATGTAAAGTTGTTGTTTATTGTTCCTGCGCTACAAACTGTTAAATTTTCAATGCGCTGCCAACTCTCTACATCATTAAAACCCACAGTTTTGGTGTTCCAAACCCTGGCTATTTTTCAAGATTGTTATCTCACAAGGTCATCCTACAGTTTCCTATTGCAAACAATAACTTTATCCACTGCCAATTCTGTGTTCCAAACTGTCCATTACAAATCTGTGCTACAAAATAGCACTGCAAACTCTCTGTTTTCTTGATAGATCAAACCCTTTTCAGTTGAGATTCATCTAGGTCCTAGGTTTTAACCTGTCAACTCATATTTTTCTCCTCAGATGTGGAAAATCTTGCAATCTTTTCATAAAAACCTAATTCAATTCGCGCTGCAAATTGGTGATGCGAACTTAAAAAATGGTGCTACAAACCCTCTGTTTTACACAGAGTTTCTTCAATTCTACTTGTCTGCAGCTTCATCCAAGTTGGATTTATGTTCTTCTTTTCTCACCTCCTACTTGCATCATGTTCATCCACCAACTTTTGTTGTGCATACAATTACAACTTAAGTGATGATTTTGGGTCTTGAGCTAAATTTAACATATTCATATGATTTCTCCAAGGTTACTTCATGTTTTAAGAGGTTTGTAGTTGGCTCTGGAAGGTTTTTCCTAACTTCTTATGAAATGTTTTAAAGGTTGGAATCATTTTGGAAGTAAATAGGCACCTACAAGAAAGTTCGCAACACATGTTGTCAAAGGCACTGCGAACTGGTAATTTAGGACAATTTGTAGCAATTAGTGCACAATAAAGTCATTTTTTAATCCTAACAAAAAATCGTCCTAACCTAGTTCATTGTTTGGGAGAAAAGTTGAAATCATGACCTACAGGAAAGTTCGCAGTGCATGTTGTCATAGGCATTGCAAACTCTAACAGTTTGATAAATATGAGTTGCATGAGGGATGTCACCTATCTGAGGGGGTTGAATGGTTTCCTAGGAGGTAGTTGGACATGAAGGACATGTGGTCTATCATCATATCAAGCAACATGACCTGTTTCAAAAGGAATGTATCACAATAGACGAGATCCAAAAAAATAGGAATTTGTTATGTTTTTGTTGGAATCGTTTGTAACATACTCCTAAATGGAGGAGGATCCTATGTATCTCCTTGGTTTCGACCTCCTTAGTTTAGAGAGATATCGTTCACTATATATGAAGGGGATTTTGATAGGGAAAGGGTTAGATTCATGATCCAAGAGAGGAGAGAGAGGGTTGTATTGAGAGGCTTTTCTTTATGTTTTCATATAACTCTGTAAATGATATGCAATGAAGATTCCAGATTCATAATCAATTGGTGGACAACTTTTATATTTGATATCATATCTTTTTTTCTCTCTGGTTCAGATTTCTATGGTGAATGTGTTGTTGTAGTTGCTTGTTGGATTCATATCAGTGAATGATTTACTTGTATTATTGCAATTACTTGTTTTGAACTTTTATCTTTTGGTTGAGAGGTTCTTAGCCAAGGAATATTTATTCTAAGTATATGTTTTAGATTACCTGAATTAAGTTAAATATATATACATTCCTTCATATGACAATCTTCTTGCTCACCCCTACCAACTTGTTCATTGGTCAGAGAATTGTCATTCCTAGATTGCTAAGTTGTGTTTCACTCATTGTATGAAAGCATTTTGGATACTTTTATCCATTCATACATCCTTCATAAAACCATTTCAAAATACCTTTTTCAAACTATTGATGGGTATTATGCTTTCTCTTTATTAGTCTAAGAGCAACTCCTAGTGTTAACACCATCATCAAGACTGAGTGCCCCACAAGTTCCAGGTGGACGATAAAGTTTGGTTGCATTTGCAGAAAGAACGCCTTACAAGACCCCATCAGAAGCTTCATCCACTTTGCTATGGACCTTACACCTTCACCAAGGTTGTGGGTAACAATTGTTTTGATCTCAACATTCCCCCCTTCCTTGGATTTCACCTAGTGTTTAATGTGGAACTCCTTCGACCATACTTTCGACCATTATTGGACACCTTAGAGATAACATAAAAATTAACACCAATAGAGCTCAACCCTGACTACATGGAACATGCATCCAATAATAAAATCGTGGGCACACAGGTCAAGGGTACTCACCAACAGAAGCTTCAACTTTATCGTGTTGTCAAAGTGGGGCAACTCCTACACCCAGGCAAGTGGCTCACCCGAGGCCAAATTCAATATAAATTTCCTCATCTAATGGGGGAATTCAATGCAATGGAGACCATTTATTCATAAGGGGAGGATTGATCCAAGTGGATATTGGTGGCCACCCACCTCTTCCAACTGGCTCACGTATATTTTTCATCTTGGCAGTGTTTTTCTAGCTTTTTGGGTCCTAAACTTCTGGGGTCGTTTTGAGGTCCTAAACATTGTTTTTTGGGCTCGCCACAATCACACTCTAAATGGAGCCTAGTTATGTTGGAAAAATGTTTAGTCCTCATATATACCTTTCCAACGGGATACTATATGCCTAAAACGAAGATCGTATGCAAAAGTTATGACCCCGGGAAGTTGATGTGCCAACTTACCCCATTGGGGCCCACATGACTTTTGGTGCTTCATCTCCTAAGGTCAGGTTTTTGGATGTCTAGGGTTTTCTGATTTCTTATTGATGCTAAAAAGGCCTGGAGGCCTCATTGTATTGTGCTCATATGGATGCGCATAATCACCACATATCTTCTCATAGATTAGCTACCACCATTCAAGCAAGATTGTTTCATTCTTCATTTTACAGTTTCAACATATTTCTTTACTGAATAGAAGTTAAGTTGCATTGTATATTTGATATTGTTATATGTGTGTGTGTGTGTGTGTGTGTGTTAATGTTATAGATCTGTATTTCATTTCGTTCCACTCATAAATTCGGATAAAAAATGCATGCGTATGTTAATTGGGTTTGACACCAAACCGAAGGAAGAGGGGTTGAAAGGAGGGACAAGTAAAGTTTTCAAAGAAGTAGAATGGAGAAGAAAAGTTAGAGTGAGGGAAGATAAGTCAAAAAGGAAATTAATTTATGGACCAATGTTAAAGAAAAAATACCCACAATGTGAGAGAATGGAAGAATCCAAGTGAAATGAATACCAAATCATTTGTGAATATAACCAAGATATGCTTAAATAACCACCAAAGCTTTGCATTCTCTTCCTCATGTGAGGATTTTCTTACATGTAATAGAATTTATTCTTATTCCTATAGAGTTGCCTTTTGAATTCCATGTTGCTTAGGCTAGTTAGGATCATTGGTTTCACTATTCCTTATATGGTATGGGAAGCATGCATCTTCATAGGTGAATATATGCAAATGTTTGGTATTAATAATTTTATTGGGTTGGGTGGTTATGATTGAAGAAGGTTAGGTTGTGAATCAATGTGCATCACATAGGTAGGAATTAAATAGAGTTCTCTCTCCATATCATTATGAAATTAAGAATTCCAATTTTAAAAGTGCTTCTTTTGTTTCCTTGAGCGCATCCACTTCCTTATTAGTCCCTGTTGTAGGCATAGAGGGACTATAGCGATCAATAATTATTTGACTACCTATTAGTTTGTCCTTTAACCACAAATATTTGCATAATATGTATTGTTGGAGCTAGGGAACTAAAAACATAGATTTTTATATAATAAAAAGTACCATATATGTATTGATCTGATTGGATAAGAGATTGGAGGTCTTATTACCAGCTTCGCTATTCCCAATGTTTTATATGGTAACATATCCAAACTTTTTATCGTATACAGTCTTTTTGAATCATATATTTTTCCTATGTATTGCTTTAAGGTGGATTAATTCTAGCATTAGTTCGAATGTTTGTCTTAGCATTTTCTTCTACGTGAATATATCTGTAAGTTTTTATTTGTACTAATCATATTGAAATGTTTAGATATCCAAGATTTGTAGTGATCGAGAATTCCAAAGTTTATAACGTCCTTGCCGCATGTATTTGTATTGAAATTTATTGACACTTTTTTTGAGGTGCTTGAATAGGCCTAACAACTTAAATGTTTACATGACGCGAGGTCCTCCAACAGGCCTGTCAGCTTAAATGTTTGCATACCACGAGGTCCTTACACAACCTGACAACCTTAAATGTTTATCTAAATACGTTTCTCGGAGTACATATTTCTTCGAAATTTTCCATATAATGTTGCAGTGATTTTGCACAATATTGTTGTCCACCGACAGTTGAATAGACATTCTATGTTTCATCCTTCTTCTAGATTTGCAATGCAATTTCTTCATCATTGAAGCTACATACATTGTTTACTGATTCGGTGAGTGCTTCTTTTTTGCTGGTTCATCGGTTGCTGCTTGTTGTTGTTTGGTTCACAATTCAACCCGCGCTTTTTCCTTTCATCATTTCGGAGTAAGTTTCCATGACATAGTTTCATTTTTTGTTTCTTGTTTGTTGTTCAGTATTTGCAGTTTGGAAGTAAAATGTTTGCTTATTTGTACTAACATTGTCATCGTATGTTTCTGGTTCCTTCTGTGCTTCGGCTATAATTTCGTAATCGTTGGAGATACATATGTTGTTTACTGGTTCGATGATGTTGCTTGTTCGTTGGTTCGTGGGTTGCTGGTTCTGTTTGTTTGGCTCGGGTTTACGCTTTGGGGTTGTGGGGATGTAGTTGGGCCTATTCGTGCTTTCTCGTTGGTTTGGTGCTTGTTGTTTTCTTTTGTTTGATTTAACTTTGTAGGGTTGGGGTCTTGCACTGGTGGTTGGAGTTGTTTTTTTTTTGGATTATTATTGTTTTTTGGCCACTTTACAGTGTTCAGCCCTTGCACCCATGAGTCGACATGCAATTGCGTTATTTTCCCTGTTTGGTGAGGTCGACATATGTTCTGCTATGAGATTTTGTTGGTGCTTCAATGCTGGCATGAAAGAAAATAGTTGCATGAAAAATACTTCGAGAAGTGCATGTGCAATTGCAATATCCATTGTTTTTTTGTTAAAATAAAGCATACACATGCTGCATTTATAAACCATGTTTGGTCAAATGTTCCCATATGCCAATACATTCTCTTTGTCCTTTACAAAGACTGGTGTGCCCACGATACAATCTGTTTTGTGCTTAATATATGATATGTACAACAAAGATTCTGCAAAATTATATTTCCATGTCTGGAAGCATATCTGGTTAGTTTGCCACGGAAAACAAAAATCTTGTATCATGGGCACAATAGTCTGTGTGGAGGATAGAGAACATGTATTTCCATCGGTGGAAGCATATCTGGATACTTTTCCACGGAAAACCATAACTCGTTTAGCTACGGCCATGTAATTTCATAATATTTTGTGGCTTGTAATATATTTTAGGCAGGGAAAAAGAAATTACTCATTCATAGCTATGGATGGAGAAGCGCAAAGGTTCATGTTTCTGCCTATCTTTTAGCATGTTCATTGAGTCTCTTTTACTGTATGTACATGTTACTTGTTTTCTAGTGCATACCAGCTTCCATTCATGTTCATTGTATTTTTTGTGTTCCCACATTCAAACAAACATAATAACTGGAGAAAACGACGGAGTCTTTACTACATCGCTTGAAGAAGATATAGAAAGGTGCATGCTTGTACTGTTATTTCATATTGTGTTTTTTTTATTCCATTTATTATTTGCATATGTGTTCATTTAGTTTATTGTATCTTCCTTACATGCATTCCTGCATAATAAACTACTTCATGTCCATTGTGTTTTCACTACATTGCTACATTTAAACAAACATAATCGCTAGAGAAGACGATGAAATGTTTGGCGAGAATGTAGCCGAGGAATTACACAAGTGGATACATGTGCTCTTATTTCATATTCCAGTGTTCATTTTTTCATTTACTGTCTGTATATTTGTTGTGCTTCTTATATTGCTTTGCACCTTTTTTTTCCCCCTTCTTTTCTTCCTTCAAATATAATATATTCTGCGTATTCTTCTTGTTGTTACATTGGAATAATTAGACCGGTTTCTCTTTATTTTATATGTCTGTGTTCATACTAACTTGCCTTCATGTCCATTTCATATTTGGCATTGGTACCTTGGAAGAAACAGGTTGATTGGACATGAATATGAATTGTTTTGTGCAATAGCAAAGGGTTCTGTGGTACAATCTTCTAAAAGGTATACCAACTGTGCTGGTAAATTAAAAATACAAATGGGGTGGGGGCATATAATATTAGAGTTGAAAACAATGGCTTGGAAGCAATGGCCCTTTCTTCCCTCCCTATTCCTACTTTTCCCATTTTCTATTATCCCTTTTGTTTTCTAATTGCTCTGCTTAGTGGTCTTTCTGAAAATGCCTTGGTGTGTCGGTTGGAGGACTAACTATTTCACATCTATGGTCATGCTTCTACCTTATTCCATACTTACCCAATTTTTCAATTGCGGGTGCTGGGATGGCGGGTTCAAGATTGATCCCTTGGCTTCCGGGGGTTCGTGATATAAAAATTGGACGTGGTGCCCCGCCCTCACGCCATGTTTAGTGTTACACATTTTTTCTAGTTAAAAAAATTAGATGCATACAATTTTATGATTATCTAGTCCTTCTGATGGAAAGTATAGAATGCATATGCTTGTTTAGTCCTGATGTTCATCTGCACATGCTTGCATCAAAAAAATTTGGACTAGTGACATGGCCATGAGAAGTCATTCATCCCAGACATCACCAGACCGACAAGGCAAAAGGTAAAGATGCATACACTCTGCTCTTAATATGTTTACCAGACAAATATCCTCGACTATTTATTCATCTATGGCATGGTGAATATGTTGATGTCATATGTAATGCATGGTTTGCATTTCACAAGAAGTATCAACAAGTACAAATGAGACACCGAACATAGCGCATGTTCCATAGACTAAGAGGGGTGGTTGAAAAACCCTGGCTCCATAGTTCATCAAAGATATGCATGTACTTGTATATTTATGCCAGTGAAAGAAGAATACAAAAAAAAAAATGCACACTACCATTCACTTTAGTTTTCTTGTTCAAAAAT
The DNA here is from genome assembly GCA_009831015.1 of Picea engelmannii. Lineage (NCBI taxonomy): Eukaryota > Viridiplantae > Streptophyta > Pinopsida > Pinales > Pinaceae > Picea > Picea engelmannii. Next base: position 409,522 of record ML802891.1, read on the forward strand.
TGTCACCAGGTCTAGAGTTGTAACACCCAAAGTACTATCAATAGAGGGCTTGAACAACCGGTGAACTGGACAAGTGTTCGTCAGAGACATAATGGTCGTCTATAACACCTAATTGGACAAGGAAAACAAAAATATATCCATTATGCGTGCTGACATGACAGACAAGGAGGCCATGATGACAGTGACACAGAGTATTCCTACACAGCTTGTCCAGAAACATGCATAAAAGATATTGTCGGGTAATGGGATATCCATTACAAATTTTAATATATTTCCCAAAATAGTATATGACTGTAGTGATTGTGATAAGATTATTTCGCTCAATGAAACAAGTATTGTGGAAAAAATTCCCGATGTTTGTTCAGAATATCGTTTCGTCCCGAACGCGACTATCAACCAACTTGCACAGAGTAGTGATATTTACCCAATCAGAACCATTGGCGCAACTGTCACACTGGCAAGAAAACTTGGCTCGCAAAAAATTCTCCATATAAAGGATGGAGAGTTGGACAACGACAAGGCAATGGTACTGCTTTCCATATCTACTTTTGTCCTTTACTTTCGCATGTGCATATATCTTGGGTAAGTTACAAAAATATTGAACTGTTCCATGTTGCAGCTGCAATTGTTCAATACCTATTCAAATTTGTTTTCATCAATGGAGAAACAATTACATAGAGGGAATATTCCACTTATGCTCTTCAAAAATATAACAAAGAAAAGGGATGTTAGAGAAAGGATATTTCAGACAACCCAGGCAATGTTTGTAACAGAGTTGCGAGGAGATATAGTACAGGATCTGAAGAAACTAGCTAGCTCTACAACTATTGTGCGTATACAGCCACAAAATCATCCTCACTTTGCTTATACAAATAACCTTCACCAAATTTCCGC
>ML802891.1:410434-429288 GCA_009831015.1 Picea engelmannii
TATTGTTCAATGTATTAATTCCTATGCTCGGGTTCCCAGGTTGAAGGTGTTTTAGTTGCAGCGAATGCGTACTTAACCCCCTTTGAACCTCTATGTGCGAAATGAAACTCTCCTGCTTATGCATCCTCTTTGATAAGTGATAATACGATTGATTGTTTGTGATGCGGTGAAAAATGTCCATATATATATGGACATTGCCTCAATGCTTCCATCCGAACCATGGGTTAAAAAATCGTGCATTGTACGGTTAGGTAGCCTCTGTTACAAAATTTGCTTTCTAAGTTGGCAGAATTGTCGTATGAAACATATCTACAAAAAAAGGCAAGCAATGTCTACATGCTGTGCGATTTTTGGATACACAACAAATTTACCTTAAATGAGGACAATGCAATTTTTCATATTGGTTGAAGAAGGGAAAAGAAAAATATCAAACTTTGGTAGGAAACAAAAATACCTCATGTGTCTCTGTAATATTTCTTCAACATCTAGATCAATGTTCATCGGACTCAACTACTTGGGATTGCATGCGCATAATATTGTTCAGTCCAAAAATGGGAAGCATGGCAACAAAACCCATATATCCCATGGCCCCGGTTATTTTCTATTGGGTACATATACTAGATGTAAGAGAAAACGAATGCCACAACGTCTTTTCTTTGTATATCAAATTGTTTGATGCAAAGGTCGATGCGTCCTTCTCTATAGAACCTTGTGGGAACTTGCTTATGACCTGTTTGGAGTTTAATTGGTTCTTGGTTGTATGCTTCGTCTGTCAATTTGTATATTGTGGGACTCCGAGTGTTGTTTGGAGGACACAGAACAATAGAATTGCAATTTTTTAGCCAGCTAGCCCGCAAATCCACCTGATAATTTCTATGGCGTTGTGATGCAAATGTAGCATCTGGCTTGTTTTAACATTTTTCCCTGATCGATGAACTTGGTAAAATTAATCTCCTGGAATAATTTGAAATCAACGAATGTATATTGTGCGAAGTCCAATTGTTCTATCATATCAATAAGAGGCCCTTAAAATTCAAATTGGTTGTTGTTATGATTGTGGTGATAGAATTTAAAAAAAACTTTGTTTTTTTCCCTTCATTTCTTTTAAAATACATGGCCCTGGTTATTTTCTATTGGGTACATATACCAGATGTAAGAGAAAACGAATGCCATGACGTCTTTTCTTTGTATATCAAATTGTTTTATGAAAAGGTCAATGCGTCCTGCTCTATGGAACCTTGTGGGAACTTGCTTGTGTCCTGTTTGCATTTTAATTGGTTCTTGGTTGTATGCTTTGTTTGTCAATTTGTATAATGCGGGAATCCAAGTGTTGTTTGGAGGACACAGAACAATAGAATTGGAATTTTTTATCCAACTAGCCCGCAAATCCACCTGATAATTTCTATGGCGCTGTGACGCAAATGTAGTATGTGGCTTGTTTTAACATTTTTCCTTGATCGATGAACTTGGTAAAATTAATCTCCTGGAATAATTTGAAATCAACGAATGTATATTGTGCGAGGTCCAATTGTGCTATCATATACACAAGAGGTCCTTAAAATTCAAATTGGTCGTTGTTATGCTCGCGGTGATAGAATTTAATTTTTTTTTTTCCTTCATTTCTTTTTAAATAAGCGATTTAACATCCTTTGATAATTTTATGTAATTAAATTGTACAATATCAATATTTAATATTACTAATTTTTTATTTGGAACTAATGTTTTTAGATATTGTTAGATAGGATGACCATCTGTAAACAATCACAATATTGAGCCCGCTAGTCATGGAATCCGTATGTCAATTTGTATGTCGCGGAACTCCGAGTGTTATTTGGAGCACACGAGACAATATAAGTGAAATGTTGAGCTAGACAACCCACAAGTCTGCCTGTCAATTTGTATATCATGAAACTCTGGGTGCTATTTGTAGGAAACAGAACAATAGAGGCTGAATTTTGAGCCCGCTAGCCTAAGAACCTGCGATCCAAAAAGTGACTAAGTATGGAATGAAGGATACGTACATGCTCTATAAAATCTCATGTCCATACTTTATAAAAGTACATATTTGGTATGTATTTCTTGTTTCTCGGAAAATTTCTGGGTGTGGAAGTTGGTGGATGCACGTGTTCATATTTCCACTTACTTTTATATTGCCAGCTCAACCAACTGCTTTGCCGTTTCAAATTGTACAAAACTTTTTTGTCTAATTAAATTGTACAATATCAATATTTAATATTAATAATTTAGTATTGAAAATAATGTTTTTAAATAATGTTAGATAGTTGATAGGAATTACCATCCGTAAACAATGGCAATCTTAAGCTCGCCAGCCCTAGAGTCCGTTTGTCAATTTGTATATCGCGGAGCTCCGAGTGTTGTTTGGAGGACACAAAACAATAGAAGTGCAATGTTGAGCTAACCAACCCGTAGGTCCGCTTGTAAAATTGTATATCGCGGAATTTTGGGTGCTATTTGTAGGCCACGAAACAGTAACGACCCAATTTTGAGCCCGCCAGCCCGACAACCCATGATTCAAAAAGTGGCTAGGTATGGAATGCAGGATCTGTAGATGCTCTACTAAATCTCATGTCCATACTTTATAGTACATATTTAGTATGTATTACTCATTTTTCGGAAAATTCCTTGGTACGGAAATTAGCGGATTCATGTATTCAGATTTCACTTACTTTTATATCACCACCCTGACCGACCACTTCTCCATTTCATATTGTACAACCTTTTTGGCTAATGGTTTTTCCGAATAGGTGAGTTACCGGATCAACATGTTCAATATTGATAATTTATGTAATTAAATTGTGCGATATCAATATTTAATATTTAATAATTTAGTATTTGAAAATCATGTTTTTCTATAATGTTAGATAGTTGATAGGGATGCCCATCCGTAAACAATGGCAATCTTGAGCCTGCCAGTCCTAGAGTCCATCTGTCAATTTGTCTATCGCGGAAGTCAAACTGCTGCTTGGAGGAAACAAAACAGTAAAAGTGCAATGTTGACCCAGACAACCCGCAAGTCTGCTTGTCAATTTGTATATCACAGTACTCTAGGTTTTGTTTGTAGCACATAGAACAACAGAGGTAAACTGGCCCAAGTCCAATTGTGTTATCACATGAACATGAGGCCCTTAGAATTCAAATAGTCCACAAGCCCGCTTGTCAATTTGTATATCGCAGAACTCTGATTTCTATTTGTAGGGCATGGAACAACAGAGGTAAACTGGCCCAAGTCCAATTGTGCTATCACGTTAACACGAGGCCCTTAAAATTCAAATAGCCCGCAAGCCCACTTGTCAATTTTTATATCGCGGAACTTTGGGTGTTATTTGTAGGGTACAGAACAACAGAGGCCCAATTTTGAGCTCGCCAGCCCAAGAACCCGCGATCCAAAAAATGGCTAAGTATGGAATGAGGGATCCATACATGCTCTATAAAATCTCATGACCATACTTTATAAAAGTACATATTTAGTATGTATTACTGGTTTCTTGGGAAAATTTCTAGGTGCGGAACTTGACGGATACACATGTTCATATTTCCACCCACTTTTATATCACTAGCCTGACTGACCTCTTCCCCATTTCATATTATACAAAATTTTTGGAGCACAAGTTTCTGAATAGGCGGGTTTTTCTTTTAAATAAGATATTTATCATCCTTTAATAAATTTATGTAATTAAATTGTAGAATACCAATATTTAATATTAATACTTTAGTATTGAAAATAATGATTTTAGGTAGTGTTAGATAGTTGATAGGGATCACCATCTGTAAACAATCGCAATCTTGATCCCGTCATCCCTAGAGTCCATCTGTCAATTTGTATATGGCGTCAGTTCGAGTGGTGTTCGAAGCTCACAGAAAAATAGAAATGCAATGTTGAGCAAGCCAACCCGCAAGTCCACCTGTAAATTTGTATATCGTGGAACTCTTGGGTGCTATTTGTAGGACACAAAAAAATAAAGGCCCAATTTTGAGTCCGCCAACCCGAGAACCCGCGATCCAAAAAGTGGCTAAGTATGGAATGCGGGATCAGTACATGCTCTATAAAATCTCATGTCCATACTTTCTAAAAATACATATTATGTATTACTTGTTTTTTTCGGAAAATTTCTTGGTGCAGAAGTTGGCGGATTCACGTCTTCAGATTTCACTTACTTTTATATCACCAACTTGACCGACCGCTTCCCTGTTTCATATTGTACAAACCTTTTTGTCTAATTAAATTGTACAATTTCAATATTTAATATTAATAATTTAGTATTGAAAATAACATTTTTAGATAATGTTAAATACTTGATAGGGATTACCATCCTTAAACAATCACAATCTTGAGGTAGCCAACCCTGGAGTCTGTCTGTCAATTTGTATGTCGTGAAACTCCGAGTGTTATTTGTATGACACGAAACCATAGGAATGCAATGTTGACCCAGCTAGCCCGCAGGTCCACTTGTCAATTTGTATATCGCGGATTTTTGGGTGCTATTTGTAGGCCATGGAACAATAGAGGCCCACTTTTGAGCTCGCCAGCCCGAGAACCCGTGATTTAAAAAGTGGCTAAGTATGGAATGCAATATTCGTACATGCTCTATAAAATCTCATGTTCATACTTTATAGTACATATTTAGTATGTATTACTCATTTTTCGGAAAATTTCTAGGTGCGGAAGTTGGCGGATTCACGTCTTCATATTTCACTTACTTTTATATCACTAGCCAGACCGACGGCTTCCCTATTTCATATTGTACAAAATTTCTGGCTCGCGGTTTTCCAAATAGGTGAGTTACCCGATAGGCGGGTTCAATATTGTGTTTCCATTGTTCCGTTGCCTGCAAACAACACCCTGACTTCCGCAACCCACAAATTAGGAAACAAATTGAAATAAAAGAATATATATTATGTGAAGTCTAATGGAACAATCATATGAAGGAGAGGACATTAAAATTCATATTCGCCATTGTTATATTTGCGATGAAGCTAATAGTACATAAAATTTACTTAAACATCCAAAAAATAATTTTCTTGTAACTTTTCGATGCTTCTCTTATACAAATAGATCATGGAAACTATAAACATCGCTCACTGTAACTATTCCTTGATTGAAGAACCTATTAACATGTTTAATGCACTCCATAGTTACTGTTAAGACCAATTCCCGCTTCCAAAAATTGCCATCTGCTTTCTCTTTTCTCTCTACTTTCCCTTTCTTTACTTACTCGTTTTTCGGAAAATGTCTAGGTGCAGGGTTTTCTGCCCTAGTTATATCTTCTGCCCTTTTTTTTTGTAACCCGCCCGACAACTTTCCAACTTGGGTATTTCTTGGAATCTGTTTCGCGGGTTGGCAGGTGCACGGAATGTGCATTGCTTCGTGGCAATTCTCCATCACTTCTACCTTCGTACTTGTTTCCAGATATGCAATAATTAAGCTTTAATGTAAGTAGTTCATCCTGCAGGAACCGTTAAGATTGCCATTAATGTCTAGAAGGATGGAGAATATTTTTCATTACTACGAATTAAACCAAGATTTGCAGAGAAGTGTGTTATCCTTTCCAAGTATTCATTTCAAACATGATGCAATATGTTTTTGTGCGCCAACGGGTTGGCGTCTTTAAGAAATATCTAATTCTTCATCTCTCTTCATTGTCACCGCGACCTTCACACTTTTTTATAAATATGCAATTAGTGAGCTTTAATGGTAACAACTCATTCCACACGAACCTTGGAGATTGTCATTGATCAGAGAAACGCTCGAGGAGATACCATAATTTGCGGAGGCTTATATTATCCCTCCCCAATTTTCATTTCAACCATCGTCTGGAGCAAACGAAAATTCTTGTTAACTTATGGTAGTAGTTTTGTCTAGATACAATAAACACATTCGGCCATAATGGCCAGAGGTTCCACTATTCTAGGGAATATTCTTACTAATCTCCCTCCTCCCAGGAGCAAAAAAGGAGATGGTCCCTTGGTACACTGAGAGATATATTTCAAGCCAAAGAATTCCAAGGAAACACTGCCTGGTATGAGAACCTGCCCATTTGCATTGATGGATGGCACAGAGGTTGATGTCATGGATTCTGAGAAGGAAGAAGATGATCTGATGGGTGAAGATATGACAATGGATGATGGAAATTCAAAGACTGTTCCCACTCTTGTGCCCAAATTGAAATCAACCATAACGGGTCGAAGTTCCCTTCTCAGTGATGGAGGTCCTGACAACACCAAAAGGAGTTTCATAAAATAAACTGACACTGAACGCAATAGCCTCTTTGTAGCTTGAAAGTAGGAATTCCAGAGGTCCAAATTAGTCCATTCCGAGCGGAAGAGTTTCACTGTAAAGAAATGATATGTTGATGTTCCCAGAGATATATTTCAAGCCAAAAAATTATTCAGTTGCGGGACTACTGTGTTGTTCTCTAGATATACAATTAACATCATTGGGAATCAGGTCCAAAACTCTCACTACTGTAAGGCATATTTATACTAGTCATATCCTTCCACCCAGAATGGACTAATTTGGGCCTCTGAAATTGCACGTGCAACTTGTGTCCCTGAAGTTTTTCGACTGTGTAGAGGTGGTTTCTAGTTGTGTCCTAACTTTCATTTAAGGGTTATTCCATTTTCCCTGCAACATTTTTCCTCTGCTTCGTCACAGGAAGCTTATGAAAACTATCAATTTTACCACAGGATGATTCATCGACGAGAAACATTCAAGGATCCTACATACTGCGGATCCCATGGCTGTGTTTGTGGCAGATACGTTCAATGTTTTGGCTCGAAGAACTAGGTCCAAATTCTAGGGATAGATGTACAATACTTGGNTTTGTTATTAATTTTTTTTTCCTTGGAGTCTTCGTTGCTGCATCTTTTAGGGATTTAACGCCTATTCTCATTGGCATGGTTCAGTGGTCTTGTAGATGTTCGATATTGTGTTTACTTAGGTTATTTTTTCTAAGATGGAACATGTAAAAATTATATGACAATGTACTGTGTCAATCCACCAGGCTTTTATGCAAACAAAAAAATGGACTACACACAGTTTGAAACCAACAACGTTCAATTCTATTTGTAATGCAGATACAACATAGAAATACCAATGTAATCGTCATTCTTGTTTCCAGACATACAATTATTAAGTTTTAATGCTAACAACCCATTATGGAAGACGTTTAATACTTAAGTTAATATGTTACAGTCGTGGAAGAATGTATCAAAAACACACTTACACCCACATGCTCCAATAAAATCTAATATTTAACAAAGAATTTGCTAACAATTAGTAGAAAATGAAGTTTAATACTTAAGTTAATGTGTTACAATCATGGAAGAATGTATCAAGAACATACTTACACGCACAGGTTGCAATAAAATCTAATATTCAACAAAGCATTTGCTGACAATTAGTAGAAAATGATGGTTTTGCAACAATGGGGCTTCTTTGAAACCAATTCACACTTACGAAAACGACCCTCCGCCTTTCTATTTTCCCACTCTTTTATCCCCTGTAGTTTCTCTTCCTGGTTACTTAATCATTTTTTTTTTCCGAAAATGCCTTGTTGGGTGGCTTGGCGGATTCACGCGTTTCCGCCAAACACTTCCCCTTTCTATAAATTGGCCCTCTATGGTTCCGTGTCCTACAAGTAGCACCCAGAGTTCCGTGATATACAAATTGACAGGCGGACTTGCGTGTTGGCTCGCTCAACATTGAACTTCTATCTTTTCTTGATCTCCAAACAACATTTGGAGCTCCACAATATACAAATTGACACATGGGCTCCAAGGATGGTGGGCTCAAGATTGCCATTGTTTATGGATGGAAAAGTGCTAAAACAAGCCATACCACATGTTGGCCCTTGATTATGGAAGGAAGTGAAGAATAAGGAAGGAAAGGTAAAACGCGAGCTTCACGGGAGACACAATAACTATCACTGAGTCGAAGTAAGAAAAAGAGCAGGAAGGATGGAGTGAAGTACGAAAAAGCAAGCCATTGGATGAGAATATCAGGGATGACAGATCAGAAAGGAAGAAGGATCATGGACAACTTAGCAAGCAGAGAAAGGAATCATTGGATGCTTTGGAGCACCATGAGATGAAGAGGGAAAGACAGGCTGGCGAAGCCCGGAAAAAGCCAATCGAGCTGACCTAGGGTTTTAGACACCTAGGGTTTTGGTAATTAGGGTTTCGACACCTAGGGTTCGACTTGAGGCTGTCGGTGAGTGATTGTAATATATACATAGAGGTCGAAAGGACCTAGGTTGGGTCGGTACTAGTGCTGGGTATTGATATTGATTGCTGTTGGTTGAGAGATTATTGTACTATGAGAAAGGGAAGTGCTGAGAGTGAGAGCCTGCTGGTATTGTAAGATCTTCAGCTGGGTGGGAAGATCAAGTCCTGTAGTTGGGTGCGTAGTAAGGTGGGAGACAAAGAGAAGAAAAGAGAAGATCTGCTGACTAAGAGCACAGATCAGAAATGTAAGCTTTACCTTACTATATCATAAGCATAGTTCTGTGGACGTAGCCCTAGAGAGAGGGTGAACCATGTATATTTTGTGTTGTATATGTGGTTGATGCCTGTATCTTTGTCATTGTTATAATGTTACTTGCATTATTGTGTTACATTAGATGTATGGTTGTGCAGAGTAGATCTAACTAATAAAGAGATATAATAATGCTGAATTATGGTTGTATTGGTTCCACTTGATATTCCCTTGGTTGTAGACATCTCTGTCCTGCAACCCCCCTCTTAGATGCTTCAGGTGAGACTACATCTACTTCGCAGGTGTTGCCGAAAGGGCCAGTAGCTAGGGCTTGTTGGTGTGCTCTTGGAGTGAACCCTGGGTTTTCCCCTGTGCCAACAAATGGTTCCGTTTCCGAGATGAGAATCTGTGTAAGGGAATGTCAAGGTGGTTCCCATCGAAGACAAATATTCAGAAGTGGATAGAGGATCAAGAGAAGGACTTCACAAAATCTCGGAACAAGAACCCTAAATTGAGTACTGAATATTGGCTACAAAGATACATTTTCACCAACATTCACGAGATCTTCTTTGGGGGAATCCACCAGGAGTTGTTTGAATGGTTGGCTAGGTTAGCCGATACCCAATTTGAGATCAAATCTAGAACTCCTGTGGTCTGGACGTCATAGTTGATTAAGAAGGTTAAGAGAGTCAAAAATGTTGTATCAAGGGTCGTAGATCACTGGTTCGATAGTACCATTGGAGGGTATATCACCAAGTTTGTTGTTGATAGAACATAATTGTATAGCCAAGCTGAGAGATACTTTTTCAAAGGACCTAGAGGAAAATTTTTGCACTTTATGAAGCTAAGAATCAAGATGTTGTTGCATGAAAATAACATCTTGAAGATACAGTAGATTGGTTGGACCTGAAAAGGCTAATGTTCAAGATCTCGGACAACGAAAATGACATAGAATATGTACAGACGCTCAGTGGGAAAGTATTCCGAGGGGTTCACCTTGAGAACTTGTTTAAGCAAAACTACGGAGAAGAGGGTTTATACAGTGGAGGAGAAGTATATCTAACCGACGAAGAACATTCATAACCCACTAGAACAGAAGAAGGGGAAGCTGAAGAACTTCACCAAAGTGAGCTAGAAACCTCAGGAACTGCGCAGGTTATTGAAGTAAGTAACATTAACCCTCCTTTTTTTTCAATAGAACTTAGCAGTCAGAATAGTCAAAACCACCAGAGTCCTCAGAGCACTGGTACTGGTAGCTCAACATCTACTTAGACAAGAAGTCTAGTCAGCTCTATGGCAGATGAAATGAGGCTCCCTATATTTAGAGGAGATGGATTTAAAGATCTAGATCAACATTGGTTTCTATGTGAAGCCACGTGGAATATTAAAAGTATCACCGATGAAGCCATCAAGAGAACCCAATTCAACACTATGCTATGGGACCACGCACTGAGTTGGTACATGAAACTTGTCCAAGGGTTGGCACAACCTAAGCCACTAAATGAGATCAAGAATGCACTAGTTGCAGAGTTTAAAAAACCTAAGTTGGAGTCAAAATGTATTATAGAGCTAAAAGAGATCAAACAAAAGGTAGCAGAACCTGTTTGGGAGTTCGACCAGAGATTCAAGACCCTAACAGGCCGATTAAATTTTCAGATCCCTGATGAACAGAACAAAGAATGGTTCATCGCTACGCTGTTACCACACATCAAAGTCCCTCTGATGCAACAGAATATTGCATCTCAGACAGAAGCTTTGGATATTTCCATGAAGCTTGAATCAACACCTATGGGAGAATCTAGCTCAGGCATGAACCAAATCTCTAGCCAACTGACTAGTCTATCCTTGCAGGTTGAGGACATGAAGAAGGACAAGGGGAAAGACAAAAGAGAAGATATCTGGTGTGTAAGATGCATATCTAAAGGTCATGATAAGGAACATTGTTCCTTATTTCATGATTATTTGGCCTTAGGAGTGCTGAGCCCCTTGAAGCAAGTTAATCTACCCTAGTGCGATGTATGCATAAATAGGCATCACCCAGGTGAGTGCTATTACATGCAAAAGTATGTTCAGACACCCACAAACTTGTACTGCACATTCTGTAAATCAGTGGGGCATGATGATTGAGATTGTAGAGCTTACGATCTCATGCATGAGAGGTCGAGGGACATATACAAGATCCAAGGCGAAGTACACCAAGAAGGAAATAATGCACAATATAATTCTCCAGGAAGAGGAAGTTTCAATCCTCGCGGTGGATACAGAGGAGGAGGAGGAGGAGGAGGTATGGGTTGAGGATGAGGACAAATTATCTGTTATAACTGCGTGCATCTAGGACACTTAGCAAGGTATTTTCATAATCCTTGTACAACCTGTAGTTGTTGTAACTCCTTCGAGCATGTCATAGAGGAATTCCCTGCGCTACTGGCTAAGCTTAAGGAAAGACAAGGACCCCAGAAGAACCCACAAGTACAACTGATATATGATGAACCTCGTGGAAACAACCCTAGAGTCGATGTCATTACTCAAGGAGGAACTGTTGCAGGGGAAGATAGGGTAGCACAAGGAAAGAATGCAGACGACCATGGAGTCAGGAAAGTTGAGGAGAAGACTCAGGCTTTTGATGCAAAGAAAGAAAGACGAATCTTTGAGGAGGAAAAAAAATAGTTCAAAGGAGATAAAGGGTCCTCATCTAGAATGCAAACATAAATCAAAGAGTATGGCATGCCTCAGGCGTCTGATCAGTCTGCATCACCAACAGAAGAAAAAGAGGTAAGAAAACTCATGGAATTTTTGTGCACTTGTGTTAAGTTGATTCAAGATAAAAGCACTATACAAGAATTACAAGATTTAATCAAGCAGTATGAGCTAGGAAATATAGACTCCTTACTAAATAGGGTAGTGCACCAAATTGGGAAAAGAAGAAGGAAAAATAAATAATTACACCTGAATGCTCAAATAGGAGAATATGATATAGACTATGTAGTCCTCGACTTAGGGTCGGAGGTCAATGTCATGACGAAGCAAACCTAGACACTGATGGGAAAACCCAAGCTGATATACTGCCCTATCAGGCTTCACATGGCTAATCAGCAAGTTGTTAGCCCATTTGGATGATTGGAGCATGTCCCTGTGGACATCGATGGGGTTAGAACTTTTACAGATTTTGAAGTAATTGAAATTGTTGATGACAACTGCCCTTACCCTGCATTATAAGGAATCTATTGTGCCTTCGACAATTCTACTATTGTTGATTTAAAGAAGAGGGAAATGACATTTGAAAGAAATGGCCTTAGGGTCACCGCACCTTTAGATATAGATGAGGGACCTGGATACATAGAGCCTGTCAGAGAAGAAGACTACGCATATGAGCTGGAAAACATCTATAAATTAACAGCCAGACAACAGGATTATATCAACCCTACTGCTGATGGGAATCTAAGTTGATGAAGTGATAGTGCGAGTTCATCATATTCAGGACAAGCATTTGAGAACTGGCAGAACTAGATGTACGAAGTATCCACAAGCAGATGTGATCGACTGACCAGAGAAGTTCGTTGGATTGGTACAACAACAAGTAACTTACCTACCTTTGATGGTTTGAATCCTTTAGAATCCATCTTGATGGAATTTGAATCAATTGTACCAGCACAATAGAGGTTGTTGGCTATGGATGAGGCCCTGAAAGCTACACCAGCAAGATGGTGGGGGACGCACAAAGGAAACATCACAGACTGGACACAATGCTGAACCTTGATGACAGCGTGGTTTTTGACACAAGTAGGAAGCTGCGAAGCGAGGTACACAGGTCGAAGCTGCTCAAAGGACCATGTACGAAGCTGCGAAGAGATCTGGAATAACATTCCTCGAGAACAATGGGTACATATATTCATTAACATGCTGGACACAATCCCTATAAACTGGTGCCTTCAAGCAGAGCTACACCTCATCACTTCAGATTGGGAAGGTATGATCCAAAATTTTGTAACCAATTTTTTGTTTGACATCGAATTTCCTTCTGTAGACCAAGCATTACAGATTGTGAAACAAAACGTATTTAAGGAGGCATCTGGCCCCCCTTTGGAGCAATAAGAGGATGAATGGACTGCGCCATTCCAGAAATTGCAAGAATGTTACCACATTAATGCTGACGAAGATGATGATCCGAGGAAGGTAAAAATTGCTGAGACAGAAGGCCATAGGAATGTGGAAGGACTAGGAGTTGAATTTCCATTCATTGGACAACCGATCAAGATAAATAAAGTTAATATTGGGACAGAAGAGACACTGAAGACTGCCAATGTCGGATATTACTGGGATGTTGCTACCATTAACAAAATTACAGAATTATTGCACGAGTATCAGGACTTGTTTCTGACCAAGTTCACTGATCTGAAGGGTATCAACGGACCTATGGGAGAAATGAGAATACCTTTGAAACCAAATGTGAATCCAGTCAAGAAAATACCCTATAGATTGAATCCGAAATATAAGGAAAAAGTGAAGATTGAGCTTGACCGAATGATGGAAGCAGGGATTATTGAACCCATCGAAGAGTCGGAATGGATCAGCCCTATGGTGGTACAAGAAAAGAAGACAAGAGAAATAGGGATCTGTGTGGACCTCGAGAATCTGAATGATGCCTATCTACATGACCCCTTCCCTACACCATTCACAGACAAAGTGTTGGATAACGTGGGAGGCCAGGAAGTATATTCTTTTACAGACGACTTTTTAGGATACCACCAGATCTGCATTGCCAAGGAAGACCGTCATAAGACTCCATTTTCCATAGAGTGTGGATCCTACCAATACACAGTAATGCCATTTGGATTGAAGAATGCACCAACCATCTTTTCTAAGGTGGTGGTCGAAGCGTTCAAAGAATTTTTGCATAAATTTTTAGAAGCATACTTTGATGACTAGACTGTTTTTAGCTTGTTGAAAAATCATATTGAATGTCTAAGGCTAATGCTAAATAAATGCAGACAATGTCAAATTACTTTGAATCTGAAGAAGTGCATCTTCTTCTCACCATTTGGAGTATTATTAGGTCATATTGTATGCAAACAAGGATTGTTGGTGGACCCATCCAAAATTGCAATTATAGTTGATTTACCACCTCCTACTTCAGTCAAACAACTGCGCACTGCGCTAGGACATATTGTCTATTACAATAAATTTATCAAAGGATATGTTCACATTACTGCACCAATGGATAAGTTATTAAAGAAATACTGTCAGTTTGGTTGGTCAGAAGAATGTCAGCAGAGCTTCGACACACTGAAACAAAATATGGTGACTACGCCTATTCTGGTCTTTCCAGATTGGAGTAAGGACTTTCATGTGCATGTTGATGCATCTTCTATTGCATTAGGAGCAGTATTGGCACAACCTGGAGAAGGGGACATTGATCATCCATTAGCATTTTCCAGCAGAAAGCTATCCACAGCTGAAATCAATTACACTACTACAGAGAGAGAAGGATTAGCCATGGTGTATGAATTACAGAAATTCCGACACTACTTGTTGGGAAGACACTTTAAAATGTTTACTGGTCACTCCATGTTGAAGTACCTAGTCAACAAGCCAGTGTTGGGGGGGTGAATATGCAGATGGCTTCTCCTATTTCAAGAATATGGTTTTGAGATCATAGTTAAACCAGGGAGAATGAACAAGGGACCTAACCACCTATCGAGGTTGAAACATGGTGAAGAACCCACCAGTTTGGAGGATACACTACCAGATGCACAACTGCTTGCCATTAGGAAGGTGGATGGCCACTTCATAGACATAGTCAAGTTCCTGTCAATAGGAATGGCTCCAAGTGAGTATACAATTTCCCAAAAGAAACAGCTAGTGGTGTGTGCTGCAGATTTTTCACTGAGAGATGGTCAGTTATATAAGATGGGACCTGATGAGATATTAAGAATATGTGTGATGGAGGCAGAGCATCCACTGATCCTCACAGAAGCTCATGAAGGCATCGCATGAGGACATTACTCAGGGAAAGCAACTATACAGAAGGTTTTGCGAGTTGGCTTTTGGTGGCCTACGTTACACAAAGATGCTAAAAAGTATGCCAGAGCATGTGCAGTATGACAAAGATTTGAAAGACCATCCCGAAGAGATGAAATTCCATTAGCACAACATATGACCCTATAAGCATGAAAAATGGGCCATTGACTTCATGGGACCTATAAACCCACCAGGGAAGCGCACAGGAGCAAGGTATATTATTACTGCGACAGAATACCTGACTAGATGGGACGAAGCCAGAGTTTTCAAGGACTGTAGTGGAACTACAGCTGCACGTTTTATATTTGATGACATAATAACCAGGTTTGGATGCCCTAAGATCCTCATGAGTGATCAAGGTACACAATTCATCAATAAGATAGTGGAAGCCCTGACTGAAGAATTTGCAGTCCACCATCAAAAGAGTACACCTTACCACCCACAGGCAAACGAAACAGTTGAAGCATTCAACAAGATATTGGAGACAACATTGACAAATATTTGCAACATAAACAAGGATGACTGGGATTTAAGAGTACCAACAATACTCTGGGCTTATAGAACCACTTGCAAGAAATTAAAAATCAGACCCCCTTCAAGATGGTTTATGGTCTTGAAGTTGTTTTCCCAATGGATTACTTGGTACCAAGCTTAAGAATTGCTGCATTTATATACATGGATGATACCAACGCTGTTCGTCAGAGGCTTTCACAGTTGGTTGAACTGGAAGAAGACAGATTCATTGCAGGATTCCAACAACAAGTTTAGAAGGAATGCGAAAAGGCCTATCATGACAGGCACATCAAAAAGAAGGCACTTAAGCAAGGTGATTTAGTACTGATGTATGAAAATAAGTTTATCAAACACTCAATGAAGTTTAGAATGCATTGGTTCAGACCATATGAGGTCGCTTATGTTACAGAAGGAGGAGTTGCGCAACTAAAGACATTGAAGGGAGACTGGAAGGAAGGATTGGTGAACGAGAGTCGGTTGAAGTTGTATGATACGGATTTTATGAGCAGAATGAAATGACTACAGATTATTACTAGATGCTTAATACAAAATAACAAAGATACAGTAAAACTGGTTTTCTATTCAATAAGAAAATAAGCTGAAACTGTAAAATGCAGCGGAAAACAAGCTTGTTGGAATGGTGGCGACTTATCTCTAAGAAGAGATGTGACGTCTATGATCATTCGCAATAAGATGATTACAATGAGGCTCTCAAGGCATTTTTACAATAAACAGGAGTTTCAAAAACCATAAACATCCAAAAACCTAACCCTAGGAGATGAAGCGCCAAAAGTCATGTGGGCCCCGTTTGGGTAAGTTAGTACATCAACTTCCCGGGGTCGTAACTTTTGCATACGATCTCCGTTTTAGGCATATGATAACCCATTGGAAAGATATATACGAGGACTACAACAACTATAGAAAATTTCTTCCAAATATCATACAACCACAACATACCCCAAAAAACATCGTTTAGGGCCTCAAAACGGCTCCGGAAGTTCACAACCCAAAAAACTGCTAAAAATAGTAAATTATCAAAATTACAAGAAAGTTGTTTTGAGCCAGATGGAAAAGGTGGGTGGCCACCGATATCTACCTGGATCAATCCTCCATCCTTAGGAAGCAATGGTCTCCATTTCGTTGAGTTTCTCCATTAGATGAGGACATTTCTGTTGAATTTGGCCCCGGGTGAGCCACTTGTGTTGGTGCAGGAGCTGCCCTACTTTGACGACTCGATAAAGATGGATCCTTTGTTGTCGAGTGCCCTTGATCTGCGTGTCCACAATCTGATCATTTTTTCCTTTTGTATGCAATCAGGGTTGAGCTTTGTTGGTGTCAGTTGTTCTGCTACATCTGAGGTGTCCAATAATGGTGGGAAATAAGGCCGAAGGAGATCCACGTTGAACACTGGGTGCAGGCCAAGGAAAGGAGGAATGTTGAGCACAAAAGAATTATCCCCCACAAACTTGGTGATGATGTATGACCCATAACAGAGTGGGTGAAGCTTTCGATGGGGTCATGTAAGGCGTTCTTTCTGCAAGTGAAACCAAACTTTGTCGCCCACCTGAAACTTATGTGGAACCCGATGTTGATCATGGCACTGCTTGTACTTGTCATTGGACTTCTGTAGGATATCCTGAACTTATTGGTGGATGTGACCCTTGTGGAGCAATTCTTGGATTTGTCGCTTGATCTCCTCATTCTCTAACAGAGAGCGATGATAGACTGGCCCATTGGGCAGTGGTGCACCGAGGGTCAGATCGATGGGGTGATTGACCTAGCAGTGTAGAGGTACCCCGGTAGGTGAGGAGAAGATATCTGAGTATTCTTCCACGACCTTATCTACTTGCTTCTGCTATGTGGAGAGGTCGGCCGCAGAGACCCTGGATGTGGCTGTGATTTTTCTCTCATTCTGAGAGCGAATCACGAAGAAGACAAACATCCCCGTTTGAGAGATGACCTTCCTGCATTGCTTAGAAGAGATCAAGGAAATAACACTAGGTGGGATAGCCTCGGGTATCCTGTAAAATTTTCGCAAGCAACTAGAATCGCCATTTTTGAAAAGTGATCAACAACCACAAAAACACAGTCATTTCCCCACTTGGTGGATGGGAGGCCCGACATGTAGTCCATTGAGATGGATTCCCATGGCCTGTCAGGAGTAGGAAGAGGGGTGTACAGGCCCTGTTTCTTAGTGGTTGGTTTGGCAATAGCGCAAGCAGTGCAAGACCTGATATACTTGTTGACCTCCTGTCGAAGTTTCGGCCAGTAGAAATGTTTTTGTAGCATTTCCACTATCTTTTCAATGCCGAAGTGTCTTGCCACACCGCTATAGTGGGCTTCCCAAATCATCTTCACTCACTCACTTGATGGAACACATATATGGCCCAGTCGGCACAACAACCCATCCCAAAGATGGAAATTATCGACAAGTGCCTTTACAACCAACATTTGGTAGGTGGTGGCGAAGTTCGGGTCTGTCTCATAGAGTTGGGGACATCCATAGGTCTCATGGTTGCAGAAGTATAGTACTGTGGTGAGTGCCATGACTGGTGGTTTATTGAGGCAATCAACGACGTGATTGGTGCTTCCTTTTTTATACTTGATGTTGAGGTGGAATTGCTGCAAGTGTGTGGACCACTTTTGATGGCGATCATTCTGCAATTTTCCTTGTCTCTCCATGAACTGCAGTGGCTTATGATTAGTGTGGATGACTATCTCCCTCCCAAGAATGTAATGTCTCCACTGGTAGCAGGCTTGCACAATGGAGTACATTTATTTGTCATAAGTAGGGTACTTATGGACAACATCTGATAGTGTTGCACTATGATAGGCCACAGGGTGGCCGTGCTGTGTGAGAGCGACACACACAACATAGTCTAAAGCATCAGTCTCAATCTCAAAGGGTTTCTTCAGGTCTGGTAGTGAAAGTACCGGGGTTGAGCACAAGCGTTTCTTCAAATAATTGAATGCTTGTTGTTGGGGCCGACCCCATGCAAATTTTGCCTTACCACCACCCTTGGTTATTTGGCCGAGGGCCCATGAAATATGGGAGAATCCCAACACAAACCTGCAGTAGAAATTGGAAAGGCCCAAGAAGCTCTGAAGCTCAGTGAGTGTGGTTGGGGCTGGCCAGTGACGAATGACTTGGATCTTGGTTGGATCCATATGTACGCCATGTTGATCAATGATGTAGCCTAAGTAATGGACCCTGTCCATGCCGAAGGAGAATTTTTCCAAGTTGGCGTATAGCTTGTGTTGCCGCAGGGTGTGCAAAACTAGTTGAATATGCTGCAAGTGTTCGACCCAAGTCTTGTTGTAAATGAGAATGTCATCTAGATACACCACTACAAAATTATTGGTGAATGGTCATTGTTGGTCACTATAATTGTTTAATTAATTTCAAACAACCAAGTGAAACATAAATTATCAACCCAGGGAAGTCTTTTGTTTCAAAGATAGCCACGCACTATATATGCTCAATTCCAAAAGCACTTAGTGTTGTAGTAAAGAAAATCATTCTATCTATACTTGCTGGAGTAGACTGAAGCCCTGAATTAAATCACAGGAAAGCAATCTCCCTATTGCAATTCAATTTAAGAATCCTGTATTACATTTTAAAATAACATTGCATTGGGAAAGAACAACTGTCTTGTAATCAGAGAACAGGACCCTTACTCTCAAAAAGAGACTCAGTACTAACACTCTTTCATGAAGACAATAATGCAGAAAACAATAAACTCTATCTAACAGAGAACAAAGCACTTAGTTCCTTTCTATCTAAGCAGGAGCCTTGGGCCTTACTTCTGTTTTAGCACACTTGTGAGAT
>ML802891.1:438843-452546 GCA_009831015.1 Picea engelmannii
CGATACAATCATTACAAAGCACATCTGGCCCCTACACTAATTCGGATCTTCTTTCTAAATCAGCATAGGGTGTCCTATTCTCACGCAACCGAATGCTAATACAGGAGCTGAACGAGGTGTTGCTGTTACGGCTGGTGTAATGGTTTCTTCTCATAGCTGCTGATGTTGTTTCAGCATCGCAATTCATGGGCTGTTCAGCCACATGAATTGCGCTCTTGACTGTGTCGGCTTTGACTGCTAGCTGTCAGGATTCGTGTTTCAGCATCGTGGCGGCCTCCTCTGTGTCTCAGCATCTGTACTTCTGAACTGAGTGATAGCTCCGTATTTCAGCATCTGCATCCTCGAACCGTGTAGCTGCTTCGTGTTTCAGCATATGCATCCTCGAACTGTGTAGCAGCTCCGTGTTTCGGCATATGCGTCCTTGGACTGTGTAGCAGCTTCGTGTTTCGGCATATGCGTCCTTGGATTGTGTAGCAGCTTCTGTGTTTCAGCATCAGTTCAACAACGGCTTTGGGCAGTTCTGTGTTTCAGCATCGGCCTTGAATACTATTCTGCAAATATGGATACTTATGCACTTCTAATCAATGGTTAGGTTCAAAAGTAATGTAAAGTATTATGCAAAACGGATTAAGCATATAATAATGAGAAAGGACGTTGTGTACCTTGGAATGATCAGGTGAAATGATAGTATAAGTCAAAATACAGGTGATGAAGGGTATGATAATGGCAAAAAGTATGGGCAAAAAGGGTACAATATGTGGTCCTAACAGTCATAGGATATCGTCCATCATCCTCATGAAAGTGGCTGGATCATTTGTCAGACCAAAGGGCATGACCAACCATTCAAAAAGGCCTTCCTTTGACTTCAAGGCGGTCTTCCATACATCAGTCTGTTCTATTGGGACCTGGTAGTAGCCAGATTTCAGATCAATATTACTGAAGTATTTTCCCCCCATGAGTTGATCAAGGAGGTCATCGACTCGAGGAATCAGGTATTGGTTTCTGACTGTGATTTTATTCAGAGCCCGATAATCAATGCAAAGTCACCAAGTTCCATCTTTCTTCTATACCAGCACGATTGGGCTCCCGCAAGGTGACGAGTTGGGATGGATGTGCAACGATGGCACTAGGTTCCGCGTCAATCATCCATCTTCCCCTTTCTGGTTCTGACTCAGAGTCAGAATCCGCATCTAATTCAGAGGCTTTCACTTTGGCCACTAGCGTTTGCTTTGAGCGATAGTCAACAGTGTTATGCCAAGGGCTCTTATGAAAGTTGCACCACTTCTCGGTATCTTTCTTTGTCTTTCCGGTGTCCTTCTTTGCTTGCGGCTTGGACTGGTTGTCCTGATACTATCCATATTTTCTCTATCCTTTGTTCAGTGGGTTGGGGCCGCCCTTTCCTGGATTTTTTTGTGTGGGGTTCCCCGGCCCAAATTGTCACGTCTTTTGTTTGAGCTTCTGCTCGATTTTGACAGCATATCGGTAGGCCGTGACTATGGATGATATGCCCAGAAATTCCATTTTGGTCTGGATGTATCTATGCAGAGCACCGTGATACTTGAGCACTAGATGTCGCTCTGAATCTTTGATACCCATATTGGTGCGCAAGGTATGGAAGATATTTGTGAAATCTGACACTCCTTGGTCTCTTTCTTACCGCAGTGTGGTCCATTTGGTATACAAGTCCTCATAACTTACGACAGGGTAGTATTGTTCCTTAATAACATCCCTGAAGGATTCCCAGGTGTCTGTGACTGTAAATAATGAGGGTTCCTCTGTTTCCTTTTGCTCACAGAAAGTTTCCCACCAATCTTTGACATGGGGAATGGCTTTGAGGAGCGCAAAAGTAATATTTTCTCTATTCAAAAAGTTATGGATAGAAAAATAACCTTCTAGTAGATTCAACCACTTTTCTACAACATCTGCGTCTATCTGACCTTCAAATATAGGAATATTGAAGTTTATTTGTACCTTGAAGGAGGCGGTGCCTCCGCTCAAAGAAGATGTGTCGCCTGTTGGTAGTCACCGAAGGATTTGCGCGAAATTATCCATCATCTCGTTCCTCTATTGCGTGAGGGATTCCTCAATCAACAGTTTTAAAGGATCTCCTATCCTTCCATCTTTATTTTCTCCATCCATGAGAGGTCGCTTGGGTGTGCAAGAGCTTTTTTCCTCAAGAGAAACAAGCTCGAGACCTAACTCGTTGTACTCCGACCTAGTTGGGGACATGCATTAAGATGACAAGGAGCAGGCCACTATGATACCACTGATCTAGATTTTATGGGAATAATGAAATGACTACAGATTATTACCATATGCTTAACACAAAATAACAAAGATACAATAAAATTGGTTTTCTATTCAATAAGGAAATAAGATGAAACTGTAAAATGCAACGAAAAACAAGCTTGCTGGAATGGGGGCGGCTTATCTCTGAGAAGAGATGTGACAGTTGCACTCATTCAAAAGAAGATGATTACAATGAGGCTCTCAAGGCCTTTTTACAATAAATAGGAGTTTCGAAAACCCTAAACATCCAAAAACCTAACCCGAGGAGATGAAACGCCAAAAGTCATGTGGGCCCCATTTGGGTAAGTTAGTACATCAACTTCCCGGGGTCGTAACTTTTGCATACGATCTCCGTTTTTGGCATATGATGAAATTTTGTGCAACTGTTGTAGTCCTGAAATTTTGCAACCACAACATACCCCAAAAAACATCGTTTAGGGCCTCAAAACGGCTCTGGAAGTTCAGGACCCGAAAAACTTCTAAAAATAGTAAATTATCAAAATTGCGAGAAAGTTGTTTTGAGCTAGCTGGAAAAGGTGGGTTACCACCGATATCCACCTGGATCAATCCTCCATCGTTAGGAATAAATGGTCTCCATTGTGTTGATTTTCCCCATCAGATGAGGAAATTTTTGCTGAATTTGGTCACGGGTGAGCCACTTGCCTTGGTGCAGGAGCTGCCCTGCTTTGATGACTCGATAAAGCTGGATCCTTTGTTGTGGAGTGCCCTTGATCTACGTGTCCACAATATGATCATTGGATGCCTTTTGTATGCAGTTGGGGTTGAGTTCTGTTGGTGTCAGTTGTTCTTCTACGTTTAAGGTGTCCAATAGTGGTGGGAAATAAGGCCGAAGGAGGTCCATGTTGAACACTGGGTGTAGGCCAAGGAAAGGAGGAATGTCGAGTGCAAAAGGATTATCTCCCACAACCTTGGTGATGGTGTACGACCCATAACAGAGTGGGTGAAGCTTCTGATGGGGTCATGTAAGGCGTTCTTTCTGCAAGTGCAACCAAACTTTGTCGCCCACCTAAAACGTATGTGGAACCCGATGTTGATCATGGCACTGCTTGTACTTGTCATCGAACTTTTGTAGGATATCCTGAACCTATTGGCGGATGTGCCCCTTGTGGAGAAATTCTTGGATCTGTCGCTTGATCTCCTCATTCTATAACAGAGAGAAATGATAGACTGGACCATTGGGAAGCGGTGTGCCAGGGGTTAGATCAATGGGGTGCTTGACCTAGAAGTGCAGAGGTACCCTGATAGGTGAGGAGAAGATATCTGAGTATTCTTCCATGACCTTATCTACTTGCTTCTGCTGTGTGGAGAGGTCAATCGCAGAGACCGTGGATGTGGCTGTGATTTTTCTCTAATTCTGAGAGTGAATCACGAAGAAGAAAAACTTCCCCGTCTGAGAGATGACTTTCCTGCATTGATTAGTAGAGATCAAGGAAATAGCACTAGGTAGGACAACCTCGGTTATGCTGTAAAATTTCCGCAAGCAACTAGAATAGCCATAGCAACCAGAATTTCCATCTTAGAAAAGCGATCAACAACCTCAAAAACATAGTCATTTCCCCACTTGGTGCACGGGAGGCCCGACATGTAGTCCATTGAGATGGATTCCCATGGTCTGTCAGGAGTAGGAAGAACGGTGTACAGACCCTGTTTCTTAGTGGTTGGTTTGGCAATAGCGCAAGGAGTGCAAGACCTGATATACTTGTTGACCTCCTGTCAAAGTTTCGGCTAGTAGAAATGTTTGTGTAACATTTCCACTGTCTTTTCAATGCCAAAGTGTCCTACCACACGACTGTAGTGGGATTCCCAGATCATCTTCGCCCGCTCACTTGATGGAACACATATATGGCCTAGTCGGCACAACAACTGCAGTGGCTTATGATCAGTGTGGATGACTGTCTCCCTCCCAAGAATGTAATGTCTCCACTGGCAGCAAGCTTGCACAATGGAGTACATTTATTTGTCGTAAGTAGGGTACTTACATACAATATCTAATAGTGTCGCACTATGATAGGCCATGGGGTGGTCGTGCTATGTGAGAACAACACCCACAACATAGTCTGAAGCATCAGTCTCAATCTCAAAGGGCTGCTGTAGGTATGGTAGTGAAAGTACTGGGGTTGAGCACAAGCACTTCTTCAAATCATCGAACGCTTGTTGTTGGGGCCGACCCCATGCAAACTTCTCCTTACCACCACCCTTGGTTGTTTGGCTGAGGGCCTATGCAATATGGGAGAATCCCAACACAAACCTGTGGTAGAAATTGCCAAGGCCCAAGAAGCTCCGACGCTCAGTGAGTGTGGTTGGGGCTAGCCAAACACGGATGAATTGGATCTTGGCTGGATCCACATGTACGCCATGTTGATCAATGATGTAGCCTAAGTAATGGACCCTGTCCATGATGAAGGAGCATTTTTCCAAGTTGGCGTATAGCTTGTGCTGCCGCAGGGTGTGCAAAACCTGCTGAATATGCTGCAAGTGTTCGGCCCAAGTCTTGTTGTAAATGAGAATGTCATCCAGATACACCACTACAAAATTATTGGTGAATGGTCGTAGGATATCGTCCATCATCCTCATGAAATTGGCTGGAGCATTTATCAGACCAAAGGGCATGACCAACCATTCAAAAAGCCCTTCCTTTGACTTGAAGGCGGTCTTCCATACATCAGTCTGTTCTATCAGGACCTGGTGGTAGCCAGACTTCAGATCAATCTTACTGAAGTATTTGTCCCCCATGAGTTGATCAAGGAGGTCATCAATTTGGGGAATCGGGTACCAGTTTCTGATTGTGATTTTATTCAGAGCCCGATAATCTATGCAAAGTCACCAAGTTCCATCTTTCTTCTGTACCAGCATGATTGGGCTTCCGCAAGGTGATGAGCTAGGAAGGATGTGCCCCTTGTGGAGAAATTCTTGGATCTGTCACTTGATCTCCTCATTCTCTAACAGAGAGAAGTGATAGAATGGCCCATTGGGTAGCGGTGCTTTGGGGGTCAGATCGATGGGGTGCTTGACTTGGTAGTGAAGAGGTACCCCGGTAGGTGAGGAGAAGATATCTGAGTATTCTTCCACGACCTTATCTACTTGCTTCTGCTATGTGGAGAGGTTGGCCGCAGAGACCCTGGATGTGGCCATGATTTTTCTCTCATTCTGAGAGAGAATCATGAAGAAGACAAACTTCGTCGTTTGAGAGATGACCTTCCTGCATTGTTTAGTAGAGATCAAGGAAATAGCACTAGGTGGGACAGTCTCGGGTATCCTGTAAAATTTCCTATTCAAAGTAATAATAACACTACGAGGCCTAGACTCATATACAAAATGACATTTATATAAATAAGGTTGGCCCAAAAGAACATCACAAACTTCAAGAGGAGCAACATCACACAATACCTCGTCTTTGAAGGGCTTGATTCCATACAATAGTTGACACTGTTGGATGACACGGAGATCGCTTCCTTGGCAGAGCCATCCAATGGTGTAGGGTTGTGGGTGCGGAATTGTTGGCAGGGCCAACCGCTTGATGACCTCTACTGAGATGAGGTTCTTCTGGCTACCACTATCAACGATGAATTGCAATGGGGTGCCTTTTACCCACATCTGTGAATGGAAGAGGCGCTCTCCTTCTTCTGGATCGTCTGGTTCACCATGTTGAAGCTTGGTGGTAGCAACGGTGGCACTGGGTTCTACGTCAATGATCCATCTTCCCCTTTCTGGTTCTGACTTAGAGTCAAAACCCGCATTTGATTCAAAGGCTTTCACTTCGGCCACCAATGTTTGCTTTGAGTGACAGTCAACAATGTTATGCCAAGGGATCTTATGGAAGTTGCACCACTTCCCAGTATCTTTATTTGTCTTTTCGGTGTCTTTCTTTGCTTGAGTCTTGGAATGGTTGTCCTAATATTTTCCATGTTTGCTCTGTCCTTTGTTCTGTGGGTTGGGGCTGCCCTTTCCTGGCTTTTGTTGCGAGGGGTTCCCCAACCCAAATTGTCGCGTCTTTTGTTTGAGCTTCTACTCGATTTTGACGGCATATCGGTAGGCCGTGCCCAAGGATGAGATGTCTAGAAATTACATTTCGGTCTAGATGTATCTATGCAGAGCACCGCGATACTTGAGCACCAGATGTCACTCCGAATCTTTGATACCCATCTTGGTGCGCAAGGTATGGAAGATATTTGTGAAATCTGGCACTGCTTGGTCTATTTCTTGCCGTAGTGTGGTCCATTTGGTATACAAGTCGTCATAACTTCCGAAATGGTAGTATTGTTCCTTAATAACATCCTTTAAGGATTCCCATGTGGCCGTGACTGTAAATAATGAGGGTTCCTCTGTTTCCTTTTGCTCACAGAAAGTTTCCCACCAATATTTAACATGGGGAACGACTTTGAGGAGCGCAAAAGTAATCTTTTCTCTATTCAAAAAGTTATGGATAGAAAAATACCCTTCTAGTAGATTCAACCACTTCTCTACAACATCTGCATCTATCTGACCTTCAAATATAGGAATACTAAAGTTTATTTGTACCTTGAAGGAGGCGGTGCCTTTGCTCAAAGAAGATGCGTCGCCTGTTGGTAGTCGCCGAAGGATTTGCACGAAATTATCCATCATCTTGTTCCTCTGTTGCATGAGGGCTTAATCAATCAACAGTTTTAAAGGATCTCCTGTCCCACCATATTTCTTTTCTCCTTCCATGAGAGGTCGCTTGGGTGTGTGAGAGCTTTTGTCCTCAAGAGAAACAAGCTCGAGACCTAACTCTTTGTACTTCGACCTTGTTAGGGACATGCATTAAGACGACAAGAAAAAAGGCCGCTCTGATACCACTGATCCATATTTTATTAGAAGAACGAAATGACTACAGATTATTACCAGATGCTTAACACAGAATAATAGAGATACAGTAAAACTAGTTTTCTATTCAATAAGGAAATAAACTGAAACTGTAAAATGTAGCAGAAAACAAGCTTGCTGGAATGGTGGTGGCTTATCTCTGAGAAGAGATGTGACAGCTGTGCTCATTCACAAGAAGATGATTACAATGAGGCTCTCAAGGCCTTTTTACAATAAACATGAGTTTCAAAAACCCTAAACATCCAAAAACCTAACCCTAGGATATGAAGCGCCAAAAGTCATGTGGGCCCCGTTTGGGTAAGTTAGTACATCAACTTCCTAGGGTTGTAACTTTTGCATACGATCTCCGTTTTAGGCATATGATAGCCCATTGGAAACATCTATCCACAGAATACAACATTTTCGGCTAGTAGAAATGTTTTTGTAGAATTTCCACTGTCTTTTCAACGCCGAAGTGTCCTACACGACTTTAGTGGGATTCCCAGATCATCTTCGCTCGCTCACTTGATGGAACACATATATGGACCAATCGACACAACAACCCATCCTGAAGATGGAAATTATCGACAACTGCATTTACACCCAACATTTGGTAGGTGGTGGCGAATTCCGGGTCTGTGACGAAGTCCAGGTGGTGGCAAAGTCTGGGTGGTGGCGAAGTTGGGGCCATCCAAAGGTCTCATGGCCGCAGGAGTCTAGTACTGTGGTGAGTGCCGCGACTGGTGGTTTGCTAAGGCAATCAACGATGTGGTTGGTGCTTCCTGTTTTATACTTGATGTTGAGGTGGAATTACTGCAAGTATGTGGACCACTTTTGATGGCTGTCATTCTGCAATTTTCTTTGTGTCTGCATGAATTGCAGTGGCTTATGATTAGTGTGGATGACTGTCTCCCTCCCAAGAATGTAATGTCTCCACTGGCAGCATGCTTGCACAATGGGTACTTATGGACAACATCTGATAGTGTCTCACTATGATAGGCCATGGGGTGGTCGTGCTGTGTGAGAATGACACCCACAACATAGTCTGAAGAATCAGTCTCAATATCAAAGGGCTGCTGTAGGTCTGGTAGTGAAAGTACTGGGGTTGAGCACAAACACTGCTTCAAATCATCGAACGCTTGTTGTTGGGGCTGACCCCATGTAAATTTTTCCTTACCACCACCCTTGTTTATTTGGCTGAGGGGCCATGCAATATGGGAGAATTCCAACACAAACCTACGGTAGAAATTGGCAAGGCCCAAGAAGCTCTGAAGCTGAGTGAGTGTGGTTGGGGCTGGCCAGTCATGGATGAATTGGATCTTGGCTAGATCCACATGTACACCGTGCTGATCAATGATGTATCCTAAGTAATGGACCCTGTCCATGCCGAAGGAGCATTTTTCCAAGTTGGCGTATAGCTTGTGCTGCCACAGGGTGTGCAGAACCTGCTGAATATACTGCAAGTGCTTGGCCCAAGTCTTGCTGTAAATGAGAATGTAATCTAGATACACCACTAAAACATTATTAGTGAATGGTCACAGGATATCGTCCATCATCCTCATGAAAGTGGCTGGAGCATTTGTCAAACCAAAGTGCATGACCAACAACTCAAAAAGGCCTTCCTTTGACTTGAAGGCGGTCTTCTAGACATTTGTCTGTTCTATCGGGACCTGGTGGTAGCCAGACTTTAGATCATTCTTACTGAAGTATTTGGATCTCTTGAGTTGATCAAGGAGGTTTTCAATTCGTGGAATTGGGTACCAGTTTCTGACTGTGATTATATTCAGAGCCCGATAATCAATGTAAAGTCGCCAAGTTCCATCTTTCTTCTGTACCAGCACGATTTGGCTCCCGCAAGGTGATGCGCTGGGATGGATGTGCCCCTTATGGAGAAATTCTTGGATTTGTCGCTTGATCTCCTCATTCTCTAACAGAGAGCGGTGATAGACTGGCCCATTGGGCAGCGGTGCATCGGGGGTCAAATCGATGGGGTGCTTGACTTGGCAGTGCAAAGGTACCTCGGTAGGTGAGGAGAAGATATCTGAGTATTCTTCCATGACCTTATCTACTTGCTTCTTCTATGTGGAGAGGTCGGCCGAAGAGACCTTGGATGTGGCCGTGATTTTTCTCTCATTCTGAGAGAGAATCACGAAGAAGACAAACTTCGCCATCTGAGAGATGACCTTCCTGCATTTCTTAGCAAATATCAAGGAAATAGAACTAGGTGGAACAACCTCAGGTATCCTGTAAAATTTCCTGTTCAAAGTAATAATAACACTGCGAGGCCTAGACTCATATATAACATGACGTTTCCATAAATAATTTTGGCCCAAAAGAACATCACAAACTTTGAGAGGAGAAACATCACACAATACCTCATCTTTGAAGGGCTTGATGTCGTACGACAGTCAACACTGTTGGCTGACATAGAGATCGCTTCCTTGGCGGAGCCATCCAATAGTGTAGGGTTATGGGTGCGGTGTTGTCGGAAGCGCTAGCCGCTTGAAGACCTCTGCTGAGATGAGGTTCTTCTGGCGACCACTATCAATTATGAAGTGTCGTGGGGTGCCTTTTACCCACATATTTGAATGGAATAGTCACTCTCCTTCTTCTGGCTCATTTGGTTCACCATGATGGAGCTTGGTGGTAGCAACAGTGGCACTGGGTTCTGCATCAATGATCCATCTTCCCCTTTCTAGTTCTGACTCAGATTCATAACCCGCATCTGATTCAGAGGCTTTCACTTCGGCCACCAGCGTCTGCTTTGAGCAGCAGTCAACAGTGTTATGCCAAGGGCTCTCATGGAAGTCACACCACTTCTCGGTATATTTCTTTGTATTTTCGGTGTCCTTATTTTCTTGTGGCTTGGACTAGTTGTCCTGATACTGTCCATGTTTTCTCTATCCTTTGTTCTTTGGTTTGGGGCTACCCTTTCCTAGATTTTGTTGTGAGGGGTTCCCCAGGCAAAATTGTTGCGTCTTTTGTTTGAGCTTCTGCTCGATTTTGACGACATATCGGTAGGCCGTGCCCAAGGATGAGATGTCTAGAAATTCCATTTTGGTCTAGATGTATCTATGCAGAGCACCGCGATACTTGAGCACCAGATGTCGCTTCGAATCTTTGATACCCAGCTTGGTGCACAAGGTATGGAAGATATTTGTGAAATCTGGCACTGCTTGGTCTCTTTCTTGCCACAATGTGGTCCATTTGGTATACAAGTCGTCATAACTTTTGATAGGGTAGTATTGTTCCTTAATAACATCCCTGAAGGATTCCCAGGTGGCCGTGACTATAAATAATGAGGGATCCTCTATTTCCTTTTGCTCACAGAAAGTTTTCCACCAATCTTTGACATGGGGAACGACTTTGAGGAGCGCAAAAGTAATCTTTTCTCTATTCAAAATATTATGGACAAAAAAATACCCTTCTAGTAGATTCAACCACTTGTCTACAACATCTGTGTCTATCTGACCTTCAAATATAGGAATATCGAAGGTTATTTGTACCTTGAAAGAGGCAGTGCCTCCACTCGAAGAAGATGCGTCGCCTGTTGGTAGTCGCTGAAGGATTTGTGCGAAATTATCCATCATCTCGTTCCTCTGTTGTGTGAGGGCTTCCTCAATCAGCAATTTGAAAGGATCTCCTGTCCTGTCATCTTTCTTTTCTCCTTCCAAGACAGGTCGCTTGGGTGTGCGAGAGATTTTGTCCTCAAGAGAAACAAGCTCGAGACCTAACTCTTTGTACTCCGACCTCGTTGGGGACATGCATTAAGACAACAAGGAGCAGGCCGCTCTGATACCACTGATCTAGATTTTATGAGCAGAACAAAATGAATACAGATTATTACTAGATGCTTAACACAGAATAACAAAGATACAGTAAAACTGGTTTTCTATTCAATAAGGAAATAAGTTGAAACTATAAAATGCAGCGAAAAACAAGCTTGCTGGAATGGTGGCGGCTTATCTCTAAGAAGAGATGTGATGATTGTGCTCATTTGCAAGAATATGATTACAATGAGGCTCTCAAGGCATTTTTACAATAAAGAGGAGTTTCAAAAACCCTAAACATCCAAAAACCTAACCCTAGGAGATGAAGGGCCAAAAGTCTTGTGGGCCTCGTTTGGGTAAGTTAGTACATCAACTTCCCAGGGTCGTAACTTTTGGATACGATCTTTGTTTTAGGCATATGATAGCCCATTGGAAATATCTATCCAAGGACTACAAAATTTGTGCAAAATTTCATTTTTTCAACCGCAACATACCCCAAAAAACATCGTTTAGGGCCTCAAAACGGCTCCGGAAGTTCAGGACCCGAAAAACTGCTAAAAATAGTAAATTATCAAAATTGCGAGAAAGTTGTTTTGAGCCAGCTGGAAAAGGTGGGTGGCCACCAATATCAACCTGGATCATTGTACTATGACAACCAACTTCCTCGCAGCTCTAAGTAAAAGCAAGAGGAAAAGGGTCTGGTACCAGGTGCAGTTGAAACTGGGTACCAGACACAGAAAAGTCAGTCTGCACAAGGTTGGAAAGGAGGCATAAAGCAGAAAACAAGGGTTGCACCACGCAGACCAAAGTCGAAGTAAAATAAGAGGATCAGAGGCCAAGTGCCTCAGGACGAGTCACGGGTGAGTGTTGGGGGCCTGTTGGCCCTTGGTTATGGAAGGAAGCGAAGAATAAGGAAGGAAAGGTAAAAAGTGACCTTCATGGGAGACATAGTAACTGTCACTGATTCGAAGTAAGAAAAAGAGAAGAAAGGATGGAGCAAAGTACAGAAAAGAAAGCCGTTGGACAAGAAGATTAGGGATGACAGATAAGAAAGGAAGAAGGATTGCAGACAACTTAGCAAGTAGAGAAAGCCATCATTGGATGCTTTGGAGCACCATGATATGAAGAGGGAAAGATAGGCTAGCAAAGCCCGGAAAAATCAGGTCGAGTTGACTTAGGGTTTTAGACACCTAGGGTTTTGGTAATTAGGGTTTTGACACCTAGGGTTCGACCTGAGGTTGTCGGTGAGGGATTGTAATATATAAATAGAGGTCGAAAGGACCTAGTTCAGGTCGGTACTAGTGTTGGGTATTGATATTGATTGTTGTTGGTTGAGAGATTATTGTACTATGAGAAAGCGAAGTGATGAGAGTGAGAGCCTGCTGGTATTGTAAGATCTTTAGCTGGGTGCGAAGATCAAGTCCTGCAACTGGGTGCAAAGGAAGGTGGGAGATAGAGAGAAGAAGAGAGAAGATCTACTGACTAAGAGCATAGATCAGAACTGTAATATTTACCTTACTATATCATAAGCATATTTCTATGGACGTATCCCTAGAGAGAGGGTGAACCACAAATATTTTGTGTTGTATGTGTGGTTGATGCCTGGATCTTTGTCATTGTTATAATGTTACTTGCATTATTGTGTTAGATTAGATGTATGGTTGTGAAGAGATGATCTGCTCTAATTGATAAAGATATATAAGAATGCTTCATTATGGTTGTATTGGTTCCACTTGATATTCCCCTGGTTGTAGACATCTTTGTCCTACAACCCCCCTCTTAGCTGCTTCGGGTGAGACTGCATCTACTTCGTAGGTGCTGCTGAAAGGGCCAATAGCTAGGGCTTGTTGGTGCGCTCTTGGAGTGAACCCTGGGTCTGACCCTGTGCCAACACCACATTTGCATCACATAAGCTATATTAAAGGGAAAATCATTTCCTCTATAGTTCTGTGTCCTACAAACAACACCCAGAGTTCCACACTATACAAATTGACAGCTAGACTTGCGGGCTGGCTAAAAATATGACTCAGAGTTTCGCGATATAAAAATTGACAAACGAAGCATACAAACAAGAACCAAGTAAACTCACGGATCGTATTCCTAGTCACTGTTTTCTGTGCACACCACCTTTGCACTTCTTTCCAAGTATATATCTTGGCAGCAAAATGGGATATCTGTTACAGATGTGAATATATTGGCCCTTCTTTTCCATCTTCTATACTTAGCCAAATACATGTTTCTCTTTTTCCTGAACTTTATCTTTCTTGTCACTTATTTGTTTTTTTGAAAATGTCTGGCTACTCGCGTGGGAAGACTTGTGGGTCCTCATGTCTTCTGTGGAACTATTGTCTCCCCATTTTGAAGCTCATCTTTCCGCTTTCAATACTTTTCCATCTCTTTGAATTTATTTTACAGATCGTCGTTTTGGTCGGTTCAAGAAATATTCAGTTCCTAATCGTTGTTTCCTGTGCCTGCGCCCTTTTGCAATTAACAATTAGAAATTATATATAAGATCTTATTTCTAGGCATGCCACTTTCCCTATTCCATACTTAGCCACTTTCCCAGAATCCCGCAAATATACAAACCGACTGCCGAACTGCCCCATCATGCTCTCTTCCGTTTTACACGTTTTGCAGTAAAAAACTCCGCTACATAAAATTTGACCATGGAATACTCGCCTCTCCTGAGTATTCCCGTAACCCTTTTTTGAATCATGTCCGACCGCTTTTCAAACCTTGCCATTCTTTCCTTGCTCTCCGTCGTGTCCATGACCTTCACACTTGTCTATAATAAAAGAATTA
>ML802891.1:462919-473887 GCA_009831015.1 Picea engelmannii
AAAGATGGGCCCTCCAGGGCCATGCTCAAGTCACTCCTGCTCTCGGTACTCCATGTCTAGGACCATGTGGGCCTCGAGACATGATCTCCTAGTTATCCCTAGATATCAGGGATAACATGGCTCACATGTACCATCATTGTAAGTCCACTGATCATATCCTGATTTGTTTATCAACCCAGTTATTCCACTTTTTTAAATGGAAGTGTCTAGGCAAGCACTTATACCTTTCAATTTTATTTTTTCCAGGTATTGCACTCTATCTTTTTTCTACAGTCATGTTTCTTGTACATATTTTTCTAATGGTTTGCGGGAGCCCCAATCCCAGTCTACATGACAAACACATTGAAATTTCCATTAATATGTAACCGACTTTTATTTTTTTATATATTTCAAAATTTCCAGTAGTATGTAACAAACTTTTATTTTTTGACATATTTCAAATAAAACTGTTTTCTTATCTCCTTTTAAATTTATGTCTTCATACATTTTTATATTTCACCAGTCTATATGACAAACAAATTTATATTTTGTTATATACTTTCAAAAAATAAATGGTGCTCTACATGCCAAGTGTCATTTGCTGCATGGATACATTTCCATTTTTTTTCTTCCACTATGAACAAATTGTATTTTGTTATATACTTTCAAAAAATAAATGGTTCTCTACATGCCAAGCATCATTTACTGCATGGATACCACCTATGCTTCATGCTGCTTGCCACATCTTCACTGTAGTTTCCTATCTCTCCGCGAGGTCGATGTTCCGTGATATACATGTTCAAAACAACATTTCCATCATATACATTTTCCACCCAATTTTCCACAATTTACCTTGCTCCACGGGGTAACACCTCGGCGCTAATGAAATTTTATGCCCCATGTTTCATGATATACATGTTGCACACAACATTTCCGGGATATACCTTTTTCATCGAACACTTCCTTCATTTACAATTCATTCCACAATTTACTTTGTAACCTCATTGACAGGGACTACGTTGCCACACAACCTTGTTTAACTTGTATTTGACATTATAAAAGACCACCTCCTCAAATTATTTACTAAAACCACCTTGTAAAAGATCACCTCCTTATAAGGGAGCAATGCTAAGCTTTCTTGTTGAGGGGATGAATCAACGTTATCATTGCCCTTTTAAAAAGAAATCTTAAGATCACCTTTAATATTTCTAAAATATTTGAAAATATATGTATATTTCTTGTAATATTTTAAGAATTCTTTTAATTAGATTTACATAACATTTTTATAATTATTTTATTTAATTGTAAAATTGATTTTTTAAATTATTTTTAATGGTTTTTATAAAACAATTTTAATATTGATTTTTTTTTTCAATTAATTTCATAAAAAATAATACTTTAATTTTTTTTTAAATTTATATTAAATTAAATTTCATAAAAAAAATTACTTTAATTTTTTTAAATTTATATTAATTTAGTTAAATTAAATTTTATAAAAAATAATATTTTAATTTTTTTAAATTTATATTAAATAAATTAAATAATTTTTAAATATATTAATATTATTTAATAATTTCAAATAATACTTTAATATTTTTTATTTATATTGAATTAAATAATTAAATTTTATAACTTTCTTACATATATGGATATTGATTTAACAATTTCATAATAAATAAATAATAATTTCAAACAATTTTTTTTTACATTTGAATTAATTAATTAAATTTTATAACTTTGTTAAATATATGAGTATTGATTTAATTAAATGAATTTTGTAAGTAATATTTTTAGTTTAAACAATAGAGATAATTGTTCTTACAAAAGTAACTCAACCATTTATAACTAAATCAAGAACAAATTTAGAGTTTAGTTGTGCATAGTTTTGGAGATATAAAGGATACTCATTATTTTTTCATATATATTGATTTCAGAATAAATAAATAATAATTTAAATAAAATAATTTTATTAAATAATTAAATTTTATAACTTTTTTTTTTAAGATATATGAATATTGATTTAACAATTTCATAATAAATAAATAATAATTTATTTATTTAAATTAATTAATTAAATTTAATAACTCTCTTAAATATATGGGCATGATTTAATTAATTAAAGTTTGTAACTAATATATTTAGTTCAAACCATAGAGATAATTGTTCTTACAAAAGCAACTCAACCATTTAATCTCTATATTCTTTCAAAAGTAACTTAACATTAATAACTAAATCAAGAACGAATTTAGAGTTTATTTGTGCATAGTTTTGGAGATATAAAGGATACTTATTATTTTCTCATATATATTTATTAACACTTTTTTTCATAGGAAAATGTTGAATTATTTATTAAAAAGTATATCGAATAGGGATTGCATGGATTTTCAAATAATGGGTTGTGGAGTAAGGTGGCAAGATTTACATAATAAAATAATAATAATCTATTTTTAAGGTCACGGTCAAGCTAGACACCAAATTGGTGTATGAGGCCCCCTTGTTTGTGGGACAAGGGACCCCCTCCGCTCATTGATTTGACTGGTAAAGTCTACGGAGGTATACATGCCCTACCCCCCTTTGAATTTGAACTTGTAACCTCTTAAGAGGAAACAAATGTTCTTAACAAATACTTAAGTGGGATTTCAATTGAGGGTTGGCTTAGATTAGAGTCCAAAGAAACAAAAGGCATATTAAATGTTTGAAGAACCTTGTTAAAAGTTGTCTCTTTGGTAGAAAAGTGGATAGCATGGGTAGTGAGAACATGAAATAAGGTGAGGTTGTGAGGTTTGAGGAAGATATTTGTATTGTTGGGTTCACCAAAGATCTTTGTGTTGGTGAATTAGGGAATTCTAGACTTTTTTCTTTTTTACTGGAAAAGTTTCACAATTTGGGTTTCTACAAACTATGCAATGTGGCTTGTCCAATGTGAGGTTGGGCCAAAATTGGCTCTTTGTGGGACAATTTGGTTTATTTGGGGATTTATCCCGTGAATGGTCTCTTTATATATCTTAGCTAAAACATTGTGTTGTGAGCCTCACAAATCAGTAGGACGAACTAAAATGGACAAATAACAAAGATATAGACATCTTGACAACCAAATATGGTTATAAAGAAAAAATGGATGAAGTAGTGGGCAATGAAAGAGTTTGGTTGTGGAAGACATTTTGGAAGATGGACAATCCATTCAAATCATTTTTTTTGTGTGTGTGTGTGTGGTTGACTCATGCAAACAATATTTTGACATGGGACTATGCACAAAAGTGGGGTTGGTAGGGCTTGGGGTGGTGTATCTTTTGTAAGTCTTCCTTAGAATCTATTGATCATCTTTTTGTACATTACTCTTCCTCAAGAATTGTTTGGAATGAAGTCCTTCAAGGGGTAGTTGGTATGGTGGTGGATGTTAAGAAGAACAAATATTCCTTACTAAGTTGCTTGGAGCACTGGTTCCAAGATGAGTCCACATTTCCTTGGAGACCCATTCCTTGATATGTGATTTGGGGCATCTATCTGTCCAAAAAATCTATGATCTCTAGAGGTTTACTCTATCCTTCTAGCTTGGTGGCTCATAAAATCAAGGTAGAATATGAGTGTAGTTGGAAGCCTTCCTTTGTAGTAGCTCCTCATATTTCAAAATATATATGTATCAATCTTGAAATTGCTTGGGGATTCTTTGACCAATGGACCCTAGGTACTTGCAAAGTAGGGGCCCTCCTCTTCTTAAGTCTTAGACATTATGTTTCTTACAATTATAAAGCTAGTTTAGTTTCCAATAACATAGCTGATTTTTTTTCTCTTTGGTTTCTCTTGAAAAGTTACAATAGGGAAAGTTTTAGAAGTCAAATAGACATTATTTTTCTTACAATTATAAAGCCAGTTTAGTTTCCAATAACATAACTGATTTTTTTTCTCTTTGGTTTCTCTGGAAAGTTACAATAAGGAAAGTTTTAGAAGTCAAATGGTAGTTTGGGAAAGTTTTATAAGTCAAATGGTAGTTTGTTGATATGTCCTTTTGACATATTTACATGGAACACAACTCCCCTTATTGACAAACTTTCAAAGGAATCCCTTTACCAACATGAGGGTCTGCTATTCAAACAAGAATTTGTGGAGTCCATTCCAATTTCTAAATCTTCAAATTTCATCACGTAGTAGCTTTTATATCCCATTGTCTTAAGTTTATGATCAGATTTATTCTCAATCTACATCTAACCACTGTGTCTGGGCATGATTTTAGACATTCAGTTTGTTAGTTTTCTTGAAAAATTTTGATTCAGAAAATTGTACTTATACCAATAATGTATCCTATACTAGAGGTTGGTAATAAGTCAAAATAGGTTTTGGGAGTTTCATGCATTAAGTAAAAATATATTTTATTTTCATTTTGGAAATATCGAGAATATATATATATATTAATACTTACATTAAATCCCAACATCTTTGAGAGTGATCTTATTTTCCAAAAAATAATGAATGATATTATCAACAAAAGATTGTAATTAATTTAGCCAAATAACTTTCATATAGTGCAATACATGGTAAACCAATTTTTTTGAGATGTGAGGTAATAGGAGTTTTAATAGAGTCATGTCCAAAAAAAAATGTAAAAATAACATGCCTAAAATTTTGTACATCTAGTCATTAATAAATGGTCTTTGTAGAACTAAATAATTAAATAGTCTTTGTAGAAGTAAATAATGACAACATATTTTAAAAACTAAAGTACGAATATTTTTTATTATGAGAGCATCATCACTTTTAAATTTGTTCCTATTCTTGGAAGAGTTGTATACTGCATCTAGGATGAGAGTATGAGTAAGGGTAAGTGATGGCACTTCCACAAGGCAGTCGATGGTGACAACATGATCCCACCACTCATGACAAAGGATGGTGTTGTCAATTCAAGATTCCTTTTCCCATTCTCAAAGAGTTGGGATGTGCTTCAAAACCACAACGTAGAGATGATCCTTTGCTTTGTTGACATTTGGGAACTTTGTTTCCATCCGGCCTCTCCAATTTTCTAGAGGCTTGTTTGATTCAACAACTATGGTAGAAAGGGTTGCCATTTAATTTTCGAAGTCCTCCACCACTAATATTTGAACCTTCTTGACATTGCCCATAAGGGCAAGGAAATGCATGCATATGTTAATTGAGTTTGATAGTGAATTGAAGAAAGAGGGGGTTAAAATAGGGGATGAGTAAAGGTTTTGGAGAAGCAGAAAGGAGGCAAAATGTCATATTGGATGAGAATAATTGGAAAAGAGAATTGTTTTACTGATTGAGGGGAGATGACAAATATCCACAGTGTGAAAAAAAGGGTAGAATCCAAGGGAAATCATTGTTAGATTATTCATGAATACAACCAGGATATGCTTAAACAACCACCAAATCTTTGCTAGATTTTCCTCATGTGAGGATTTTCTTGCATGAAATACAATTTCTTTATAAACTGTAGAGTTGCCTTTGAATGTCATGTCACTTAGGTTAGCTAGGATAACTAGTTTCACTATTCCTTATGGGATGGGAAGTATCACATCTCTTTGTGCAAATGTCTAGTACTAATAATTACATTAGGCTAGGTGTTTATCACTGAAGAAGGTTTCATTGTAAATCGATGTGGCATCACATAGGTAGGAATGAAGTAGATTTCTCTCTCTCCCTATCACCCTGAAATCAAGAATTCCAACTTTAAGGATGGTTTCTTCATTTCCCTGAGCATCCAATTCCTTATTTAGGTTGTGTACCTCACTTGGTAAAAGATCACCTCGTCAATATTTTTACTGACCACCCCATTAAGAGAGGGAAATCTTAAAATTTCTAGTTGATAGAATGAAATGACCTTAATATCGCCTCTTTAAAGGTAATCTTAAAATTTGTTGTTGATAGGATGCAATGACCTTAACATCACACATTTAAATGCAATCTTAAGATAACCGTCACTACTTCTAAAATATTTTTAAACTTATATATATATATATATATATATATATATATATATATATATATATATATATATATATAATTCTTTTATAATTAAAAACATTTATTATAAATTTGAAATTTTTATTAAATTAAATTTTAATATTTAAAAAAAATGATTTTCAAACAATTTCATCGTGAAAAACTATACCTTTCTTAAATTTTCTCCCCTTTTAGTTTATATTGCATTAATTAATTAAATTTAATCATTTTCTTAAATATATGTAATTAAATAGTTAAATATTATAACTTTCTTAAATATCGTATCAACAATAATGACTCCAATATATGGAATTAAGTAGTTGAATATTGTAACTTTCTTAGATATCGTATCAACCATAATGATTCCAATTTGTTTGGATCAAACAATAAACATTAATTTTCTTTTAAAAATAATTCCACAAACTAAAACTCATTTGTGCACATTGTTCTTTAAAAAATAATTCCACATTCTAGAATTCAGGTGTGCACAATTTTGGAGATAGGCACCATCTAAGGGATACCTTACCATTTAGTGGTGTGTATTAACCAACAACTTCCTTTGATGATAAAAACTTTCATTATTCAATGAAGAAATACCAAGTAAGGATTGTAGGCATTAATTTAATTTACTACTTAGATTAAATTAGATTAGATTGTAAATCTTAAGTATATAAGTGTTCTTAACATAAAATTATATGACAAAAGTTGAAGATGTAGGTATTAATTTCATCTATTACTTAATTAGATTAGATTGTAAATCTTAAGTATATAAATGTTCTTAACACGAAATTATATGACAAAGGTTGAAGATGTAGGCATTAATTTCATCTAATACTTAGATTAGATTGTAAATCTTAGGTATATAAGTGTTGTTAAGATAAAATCATATGACAAAAATTGAAGATGTAAGCAATAATTTCATCTATTACTTAGTTAGATTAGATTGTAAATCTTAAGTATATAAGTGTTCTTAACACGAAATCATATGACAAAAGTTGAAGATATAGGCATTAATTTCATCTATTACTTAGTTAGATTAGATTGTAAGTATAAAATATATAAATGTTCTTAACACGAAATCATATGACAAAAGTTGAAGATGTGTGAATGATTAGAATACTAAAATTTGTTTTTACCATTATAATCTATAAATCTAAAATATTGAAGTGATGTGCAAAAACAAACACTACATACAATGTTATTTAATAGAATACCAAGAATAGAATGGCCTTAATGTTTGATTTTTGAAGATACAATGATATTATTATTTGATTTTTGGGAATTATGTAATCAATATTTTATATTTTTAGAAGTTTTTTTTTAAGGAGAATCCCTAAAAGATGAATTTTAAAAGGATATGAATTTTAATGAAAATTATATAAATATATTTATTAGAAAATTGATCAATATGAATGAGTATAAAATCCAAATGGAGAACTTTTCCTCAAATTATAGGTTGAAATAAATTAGAAGAGGTTGGGACAATACCATTGATATATTACAATAGTTGATTGCAACTTGTGAAGTGTTGGAGTAGAGAAGAAATAAAGTATTATTTAAGACAATTGATTTTGTAAAAGAATTGGAAGGGGCTTCCATTATGTAGGGTGATTAAATTTTTACTAAGGAAGAATTTGAAGCGAGGTTGAATGCATCTAAGATCTTCTTGGGTACAAAGTTTGATGGTCTCACAAGTTTCCTCACCAAAATATTTTGTAAACTTTGTGATAAGCATTTAGTTGTTATTTCTTTGGAAAAGTTGAGAAAATGTCCAAAATTTATTTGGAAGTTCAAACAAACCATTGTGATGGTTGGCCTTCCAAAGCAACCCATTAAAAATGAAGGTTGTGGTGAAGAAGGACGTCAATGGGGAGATACAAAGAGAACTTGGGAAATTTGAAGGGCGGTAGCAAAGATGGGATCTCAAAGAGTGCAACCTGCTTGAAGATTGGAGGATGAAGGAGTCAAGGAGTTTATTCACAGTGAGCGAAGGTGTCTCTGAGCCATGGCCATTTACAATTTTTTTTTGCTAG
The DNA here is from genome assembly GCA_009831015.1 of Picea engelmannii. Taxonomy (NCBI): domain Eukaryota; kingdom Viridiplantae; phylum Streptophyta; class Pinopsida; order Pinales; family Pinaceae; genus Picea; species Picea engelmannii. The sequence goes on from ML802891.1 coordinate 470,887, forward strand.
ATAGTAACAATGCATAATATTTATAAACATGCATAGCTTACCCTTTGTAATAAATTTCTAGAGCATAATAAATCCCCACTAGATCTAGTTTTCTTGGTTGGGTTTCCAAGGTAAATAAAATCTCTATTGATTATGGTGCATTTAGTTGTTGATGTTTATATAGTGTGTTTAATCATTCCCACTCACCACAACTCTTAAATCCTTTCATTTGTCTTGTTATTGTTTGTGGTCACTAATAATTACTTAAATAATTAAATCACTTAAGAGTGCTTAAGTGACTTGAACTAGAATTGAATTTGTGATTCATTGATCCTTTTTTTATGTGTGAGTTAACTGGCGATTATCTACATCCAAAACACATTATATGCAATAGAGACTTTGTTAGAGGCATTTTAGATGATTGGATGAAGGATCCCTTGTTGCATTTGAGTGTGAAAATAAATAAAAGTCAATGGAGCACACAAAGTCCACTTTGACTGGGCTCGTCGTTGCTTTCGCATTGCACTATATTTATCGGATTGGTTTGTGATGTTCTTGCACTGCTTTTAAATCACCATTGGTATGCTTATATTCCTCGATATATGGATTTGACTCTGCTCAGCCTGGATGCCTGATTTTAAATGCATGAGTAATGCATTCTTTGTTAGGTTGTGGTCTTGGAACCATAATTACTTAATGGATTTGAATTGAAACATTGTCTAGTGTTGCATGAGTGTTGTGCAAGATGATTTAAAAAGAAACATACTCATAATTGGTCAATCACCAATCCGTGAGGAAAACAATACAAGGCTACATTCCAATTAAAGAGAAAGAAATGAAGATGTATGAATTCAACTAAGACTAATTGCAGAGATATAAAAATTTAAATTCCATGTTAAGCATCTATGTTGGTGAATTGTGTGGACTCTCAATCCCTCAATTACGAATCATTTGGTATTAGATAAATTGCTGAAGACTTGAAGAAAACCTACATGGTAAACACTAGAAGTGGGTACCATAATAGTAGAGAAGCGTTACTGCGAGGACTCTTGTGGAGCATAAAACCTAGGATGGATAGAAAAATTCATGAAGAACATGACAAAATTGGTAACACAACTTTTGGTGAAGAAATATAGGGAAGAAAACTCATCAAAGACTGAGCATGAAGAAGACAAGGAAGACTGAGAATATTCCAAGTGCAATGATTCATGTAAAAACCACTCTTTTTCCTCATCTTCCAATATTCCTTTCAAAGTTGAAGTGAAACTTGAAATACCCATGTTTGATGGACAAGTTAATGTCGAAGTCTTCAATAGCTAGTTGAAATAAATGAAATTTTATTTTTTCCTTTATCAAATTCAAGACGCACAATAGATTTATTTTGCACATTTAAAGATGATTGGACATGCTCTGTTGTGGTGGGAGAGCTCCATGGATGCATTGAGGATAGGAAAGAATCCCATGGTTATGAAATTGTAGGACTTCAAGGCATTGTTGAAGTCACAATTTTATCCCATATGCTACGAAGAGGAGCAACTCATGAAGTGGAAATACCTTTGGCAAGAACAGGGACAAGGTGTATAAGAATACACTTATGAATTCAAGAGACAAGCCATTAGGTTGGGTATCTCTTTGGAAGAGTCGAGGGTGGTGGTGAAGTGCCTTGAAGGATTTTCAATTGAATATCTGAAGGCAGTTGAAAAGTATAGAGAAGGTGAGAAAAAAGGCTCTCTATATTGAGTTGGACTACAAGAAGGGGAAACAACATATGGGCCAAGAAGAAACCAACAAGAAAAGAGACAAGAATATGGTAGCCATAGCCAAAAAAAGAAGGGATCCTAATAATAATTGCAAACATTTGTGATGTGAATGGGCACAACGAAGAGAAGTGTTGGAAAATTCATCTAAAATTGCATCCAATGTGGCTAAATTCCAAGGGGAGAGAAAATGAAGCTATCAATAAAAAAGAAGAAGTGGTAGAAAGTACCTTTGATCTAGACGAAGCCATAATTTGCACCACATTGTAGCAACCAAAGGTAGTTGGTTCCAAATCAAAGTTCAAGTGAAGAACCATAAGGTAAATTCTTTGTTTGACAACGGTTCTCAATGTAATTTGATTTCTAAAACATTAGTTGATCTTGGTATAGAAACTTATGATCTAGTGCATTCACGTTCACTAGCCTGGTTGCAAGGGAAATCTATTATGAGAATCACGCAGATATGTAAAATCAAGTTTTTCATTAATGATATCTATGTTGATGAAGTACAATGTGAAGTTGCACCATTATATGCCTATGGAGTGATGTTTGGTAGTCCATACTTGTAAGATAGAGATGCTACCTTCTATAGGAGAGAAAACAAATATTTCTTGGTCAAGGGTGGCAAGGCATACTTCCTCAAATAACTTAAAGGGAGAGAGTGAATAACCCCTCTATTAGTGAAATATACAATCAAAAAACAAGCGACCTTCATCAGTAATGGAATGATGGATATGGATAACTAACTAGAGGCCATGTGCTTCCATCTCTTTAACGGTCTAGATTTTGGAAACCAAAATTCTGTAAATGGGGAGGCAAGATTTGAATTGGATCCTTGCCAAAAGGGGATAAGTTATGTTTGTATTTTTATTTTTTTGGTTGGGAATAAAATTGTTTGAGAAATCTAGTAAAAGGAGATATATTATGTTTTTTTTTTAATTGGGCTTTGGAGATATGTGGATATTTAATCTAAAGGAATAAAGTAGCTTGAAAGTGTGTCAATTTTTTTATTGTAAAAATAAATTTTAAGGTACAGTCGATACTTGGTGATGGAGTGTGTTGTTAAGGTACTCCGTGATGTTAAAGTCATTGGTTCGAAATTTGTGGGGACAAAAAATTTAACTATGTTAAGGGTTGGTGTGGCTCAGGCCGAGTGCGATCCCTGGGTGATTTTGATGACTTAGATACCCCTGAGTCGATTTTTATTTTTTTGGTTGGGAATAAAGTTGTTTGAGAAATCTAGTAAAAGGAGATATATTATGTTT
>ML802891.1:473924-533604 GCA_009831015.1 Picea engelmannii
TTGGGTTGTGGAGATATGTGGATATTTAATCTAAAGGAATAAAGTAGCTTGAGAGTGTGTCAATTTTTTTATTGTAAAATTAAATTTTAAGGTACAGTCGACACTCGATGATGGAGTGTGTTGTTAAGGTACTCTGTGATGCTAAAGTCATTGGTTCAAAATTTGTGGGGACAAAAAATTCAACTATGTTAAGAATTGGTGTGGCTCAGGCCGAGTGTGATGCCTGGGTGATTTTGACGACTTAGATGCCCCTGAGTCGATTTTTATTTTTTTGGTTGGGAATAAAGTTGTTTGAGAAATCTAGTAAAAGGAGATATATTATGTTTGTTTTTATTTTTTTATTTTTTTGAGTTGGGTTGTGGAGATATGTGGATATTTAATCTAAAGGAATAAAGTAGCTTGAGAGTGTGTCAATTTTTTTATTGTAAAAATAAATTTTAAGGTACAGTTGACACTTGGTGATGGAGTGTGCTGTTAAGGTACTCTGTGATGCTAAAGTCATTGGTTCGAAATTTGTGAGGACAAAAAATTCAACTATGTTAAGGGTTGGTGTGGCTCAGGCTGGGTGCGATCCCTGAGTGATTTTGACGACTTAGATTCTCCTGAATCACTGTTTCTTAACCACAGGTGAATTCTGCAAGTCACGGATAAACTAACAAAAAAAAATGTCAAAAGCATATCTTAGTAATAATTTTTTAAGTTCTAAAACAATTATTTTTGTTCAACAATTACCACTTACCACTGTATATTAATTCCAATTACCAAACAAATTCCACAATTTCATTTTTATGGATGTTCATAATTTCCTTATAATGTTTGGATTAGCAACCATGTTCTCATTGTCGACAAACCAGGGGTATTTGTAGTGGTGTAATCGAACACTTCTATAGGGACACACTCAGGTGAAGAAAAATACATTATTACTTTTATATATGGTTTTTATAATTTTAATTGATTTAATTTTTATTTTATTTAATTTATTAATGCTACCCATATTATATATTTCATTAATATTAAAGTATAAAATAAATATATTTTTTAATATCAACGTATATTGATGGAAATCATAGAAGTAGAGATAAATCAAGCCTAGAGAGATACAAAAAATTTGAAATTTTTATATACGATGTAATTTTTAAAAAATTTGGTAAATATAGCAATTTCATAAATCTATAAGGAACACGTAAGTGCTTAATAGATGTAAGGAGTTCTCAGGGTCATTGATTTCACATGTAGAATCTGCATATATTCCCTTCACGAGATAGGATGATAAATATGTATGTATATATTTTTCAATTCAGATAAAATTGGATGATTATATTGATAAATATTTAAAATGTTTGATTTAATATTAGTGATAAAATATTTTTTAATGAAATAATAGTTTATTAATTTAAATTTATTTCTATATATATTAAAAATTGGTTGAAAATAATAAAAATAAATTATATAAATATAAAATTAAAATAAAAAAATAAATTATATATATAATGATTAACATCTACCAAGATCGAATTGGTCTATCAGATCTTAAGAGGGTAAGTGATTACTTACAATTTTTTAGAATTTTGTTTCTTTGTTCGAAAAGCATTAAGAGAAGCTTTCCAAGATCACCATAGTTTTGTTGAGTTAAGAGGTTAGGAAGGTTGGTAGTGTGACAAATATTTTGAAAATGAGATCTAATCTGGGTATAGGCTGGACAATCTAAGAGAAAGTGCTTTTCATCTTCAACCTTCTTAGTGTCACAAAGGTGACACACTCTTTCATCCCATGGCGTTTTAGGAATTGACCAATGCCCAGTTTCACTATGGAGCTCGTGAGAATTTGTTCTTATCTTAGCAATGCTTATTTTTTCTTTACACTTGGAAAAACAAATAGATAATTTTGATCTTCTAGATTAGGGTTGATTACATCCTTATAATACCTTAATTTTCTTTTTTCCTCTCTTTTTCACACCACATTTTCTCCTTAAATTTTGATTTGACGATTATTTTAATAGTATCTTTATTCTGCAAAATGGCGTCTTCCATGGTTCCCCAATAGTTTAGCCAAGACCGAGCATCTTTATGCCATCCTTGCTTGAGTCAATGGTGGTTACGACTCGATTTTGAAGCAATTTTAGGAAGCTTCTCGTCTTCCATGTTGTTCAACTTGTTCTTATACATTAGGTATCTAGTCATAGTCATGCTCTTAATGGGGGAGATGCTTGTTTCTAAGGGGAGGATGGGATGGGGCGCATTTCCTTTAATTTTGAGATTATAGGTTATAAAATTATTTTGTATTTTCTCTATCTTTGTCCAGGATTCACTAGAGATACTACAACCCCAAACTTCACATCCATAAAGAATAACATGTGTAACAAGAGTCTCAAAGAGGAGTTTATTCTTATCCCAACTCCAAATATCAGTTGATTTATAATTGTTGTCAAGCCGATAATAAGCTTTCCATCCCCCAATAATCATTTTCTCAATGCTATAATTCCAGTTGAGTTTGTGGTGAATATCAATTCCAAGATATTTGTATGAAGTCATTTCCTCCAAGTTGTTGTTGTCACACACGAAGGTATCATACGTGATCTTATTGGATTTAATAATCATGACCTTAGTCTTATCAATATTAACAGTCATACCCATATTGGAGCAAAAAACCTTGAGGATTCTTAGTTGGTTTTCAAGATCATGGGGACTCCTTGCCATAAGAACAATATCTTCGACATAAAGAAGAAGATTGATGATTATACTAGTGAGAGTAGCGTTGATGTTTGGACAACATCGAGAAGAAATTGTCTTAGAATAATAATTAATAATATAATTATTGATTATTAAATATCATATATAATAAGTAAATGATAATAATAAATAGTTATTAATTATTCAAGGGACCCATCCTTTCATGGATGGTCACCATATGTTCCCTATATATGGATCACTCATCATTGTAATAATATATCGATTATATCTCATATGAAGAAAAACAACATGGTATCAGAGTGGGTTGATTGGGTGTGGCTCCCTCATGGAAGAACGCATGAAGATAATGATATGGAGATTTAGTCCTGTTTAGGATTATGCGTAGGAGTGGAGAGAGTAAAGAGATATGTTGTCGCATGTGTTTAGTTGTGTAGCAACGTGTTGTGGTGAAGAAGAACAACCTACCCAAGTAAGCTATGACATGGAATGAAAAGAGAGGGAAGTTGAGATGAGGTCACAGTGACTGACAGTTGATAATGCCCTTCGAGTCACCCAACAATCTCAGAGGGAAGAGTAGGTTCTAGAGAGAACCCCTCTCATACATTCTGGGATGAAGAAGGCACATTGGGAGAAAGGCTTGATCTGCAAAAGAGAAAAGTTAGATTGATTGTGTGATATCGATCCATAGTTGTTGGCCTGAACATGAGAACGTGCACACCAATTTTAAAAGGCATGAATATGAAGAAAATTCATGATCTGGCCAAGAACGAAACAAAAGTTATGGGTGACGCTTGATTCGAGTTCAAATATTCTCCAGGAAGATCGATTGTGTTGTGAAATATGTCGAGACACTTCGATTGGTAATATATGAGAATGCGTCGGGACCATAAGCCTCATGAGAATATAGAATTCAGGTTTGATGTCCACTAATAAAAGGGAGAACTTGGCTTTGAAGGCTACCTATCTCAATGTGTATGTATTCTTTAATCCATTAATACATTTCTATTCAACAAACATTATGAATTGGATTGAAGCATGGGAGTGTATGTAAAAGCATTACAAAAACAGACATGTGGTATAGTAGCAAAAGACCAGTTTTTGGTATCTGAACCTTTGCTAAGGAAATATCATTGATTGATTGAGTAAGCCATTTTTTGAGAACTTCCAAGAAAGATGAATGGTAGTTGTGTGCTATTAGTAGTGGTTGTGTATCACTAGTGGTGATTGTGTATCACTGGATAGTAGTTGTGTACTGCTATGGCTTGGCACAGTCATTTTCCATTGGATGCCATTGTAGTATGTAATATACCAGATATAAAAAGTATGCAGAACAGAAATAAAATGCTAGAAATGGCAGAATAACAACAATATAACCAGAACAATCACCACAATAGCACTGAAATGATATAATAATAACAACAGAAACAACAATTTGATTTTGAAAGCAATGTTCACGGGCCTCTTTGAGGGGGAAACCTCCAGTTGAGTAGAGCTCTATTACAATAATATCCAAGCTAGGGTTCTCATACCCTCGAATCCTATTTATACTAAATATGTCTATCAAAAGAAGCATCTAGAGGAAGATCCTTCTAGAAGCGGAAGCTTCTATTAGGTCTTCTTACATTCGACTTATTCTATTTTATTGCAAGGCCTTATTAATATTAACCTTTATTACATCCGAATATATTGTTCTACCTATGTGTGGGTTAGGACCCTAACATGTCCTCCCCCTTAAAAACAACCTTGTCCTCAAGGCTTGAGATGTGGAAATTGTTGTAGAATGGTAGCTAGTTCCCAAGTGGCATCTACTGGAGTTGTATCTTTACAGTAGACTAACACCTCCTTGATGGTTCTATGACACAGGCGACGCTCACGCTGGTCCAAAACTACCTGTGTCTATAGCCAAATGGATCCTTCTTCGGCTAACTCGGGAAGGTTGGTTTGAATGTGGCACTTAGTTCCAATCACCTTCTTTAAGCATGAAACATGAAAAACAGAATGTAGCTTCAAATGACTGGGCAAAGCTAACTGATAGGCTACTTGTCCCACACACTTGAGAATGGTATAAGGACCATAAAATTTGGGTGCTAGCTTCTGACAATGTGTGACCTTGAGGGAAGTTTGCTTGTAAGGTTGTAGACGAAGAAACACCTGATCCCCTTCTGCAAATTGACGTTCAGAGCGACCTTGATCTACTTGTTGCTTCATGCGATTCTGTGCCATGACCAAATTCTCTTTGAGGGTATGGAGAATAGCCTCTCGAACTGTAAGTGTTTGGTGAACCGCTTGGACCTTCGAGACACCAGGTAAGTATGAGAGAACTGAAGGTGGCTTTTGTCCATATACCAATTCAAAAGGAGTCATGTGTGTCGTTGTATGGTATGAAGTGTTGTACCACCATTCATCTAGGGGTAACCATTGAGCCCAATGATTTTTATTTTCCGAGGAAAAACACCTCAAATATGTTTCCAAACACTTGTTGACAACTTCCATTTGACCATCAGTCTGGGGATGATAAGATGTGCTGAGATGCAATTGGGTGCCTTGTAGCTTGAACAGTTCTTGCCAAAAATTTCTTGTGAAAGTTGGGTCGTGATAAAAAACAATAGAGTGTGGCATGCCATGAATCTTGAAGACCTAATCCATGAAAATTTGAGCCACCGTGGATGCTATAAACGGGTGTTGAAGAGCGTAGAAATGAGCATACTTGGAAAGGCGATCAACAACCACCATGATGACTAGTTTATTTCCCAATTTGGGTAAGTTGGTAATAAAATCCATAGAGATATCCTTCCAAATAGCAGGTGGAATTGGGAGCAGTTGTAGTGTGCCCAAAGATTTGATTGTTTCTCCCTTGTTGCGTTGACACACATCACATTCAACGAAAAAATTACGAATGTCCTATTTCATACCATCTTAGAAAAAAAAACGTTTGACCCTATCATAAGTTTTGGTGAACCCGGAGTGCCCCGCTATGGGTGTAGCATGAAGCTCACAAAGTACCATGGATTTAAGCTTTGATTGTTTACTTAAATACAAACGACCTTTGTATCGAAGCTCATCATGGAGCCAAGAGTACCCAGGGGAATCTTGAGCATTGGACTGCAATTGTTGGATCAGATGCAAACTTTTGGGATCTTGTAGCCATTCCTGGCGAATGACTTGGAGCCAATCTGGTACAATGAAGGAAAGAGAAAAAAGGGATCCTTTATCTTCATATTTTCGAGAAAGTGCATCGTCAACCACATTGTCTTTTCCTTTCTTGTAAATGATCTCATAATCATATCTAAAGAGATTAGTCACCCATTTTTGTTGCGTCGGGGAGGAAATGCGTTGTTCTAGAAAATACTTGAGGCTTTGATGGTCTGTCTTAATTTGGAAACGTTGCCCCAATAGATAAGGGCGCCATAGATCAACGACATGCAGAATAGCCAACATTTACTTTTCATAGATTGATTTTCCCAGATTTATTTCAGATAGTTTCTTGCTGGTAAAGGCCAAAGGTCGACCCTCTTGCATAAGGACAACACTAATTCCTTTCCCTGAGGCATCACATTCCAAGACAAAGGTCTTTGTGAAATCAGGAAGGGCCAGGATTGGAGTGGTGCACATGGCCATATTCAAGGTTTGAAAAGCTTGAGCAGTGGCTAGAGTCCAAGTGAAAGAGTTCTTTTTTAGGAGAGCAGTGAGAGATGCTGAAATCTTTCCATAATTCTTAAAAAACTTGCGATAATACCTTGTTAAGCCCAGAAATCCACGCAATATTTTGAGAGTCTTTGGGTGAGGCCAGTCTTCCATAGCTTCAATATTTTTAGGATCCACCCTGACGCCATCCTTTCCAACCAGATGACCCAAGTATTCTACTTCTGATGCGCCAAAAGCACATTTAGACTGTTTCAGGAAAAGTTGGTTCTGAGAAAGTAGATGGAGAACTCGATCCACATGAGCAAGATGGTCTGTCCAGGTTTTTCTATAGATGAGGATATCATCAAAGAAAACTAAGAAAAAATGACGGAGAAAAGGACGGAAGACATGATTCATGAGGCTTTAGAAGGTGGAGGGGGCATTACACAAGCCAAAGGGCATGACCAAAAACTCATAGTGGCCCTCATGAGTTCTAAAGGCAGTCTTGGGAATGCCTGCCTCTTTCATACGTATCTAGTGGTAGCCCGAATGAAGATCAATTTTAGTAAAGAATTGGGTGCCACTCAATTCATCTAGGAGGTCATCAATGATAGGAATGAGAAATTTGTCTTTAATGGTAAGTTTGTTGAGGGCACAGAAGTCAGAACACATTCTCCAAGAACCTTCTTTCTTCAAGACCATGACCATAGGAGAAGAGTAGGGGATCGTACTAGGGAAGACAACGCCTGCATTAAGGGGTTCCTGGACCATTTTCTCAATTTCATTTCTTTGGTAAAAGGGGTGACGATACAGACGGATATTGGGAGGAAGGCTTCCGAGTACAAGGGGAATGGAATGATCATGAATAGAATGGGAAGGAGGGAGTCCTTGGGGAGTTGAAAAGACCACTTGATGTTTAGAAAGGATGGCTTGGAGGTCTTGTGGCACCGAGGGTTTCTATGTTTCTTGTATGGCATGGAGTTGGGCAATAACACCAGAATGACCTTTTTTGAGCAGTTTTTCCATGTGATGGGAACTAATGATCTCAGGTGAACCGACGGCGATGCCTTGGAAATTATATTGGTGGCTGTCTTGGTCGAATTGAATGGTTAATTCCTTAAAATCCATGAGAATGGGACCCAAAGTCCTTAGCCATTCTGCACCCAACATAATGTCACAACCGCCCATGTCAATAGCAAACATATGAGATTTCAGGTGGTAGTCACCAATTTGGAGACACACATTTTCACAACGCCCTCCACATTTCATGGATCCACCATTGGCAATCATGATTTGGAAATTATTGACGGCATGGATGTAGCAATGAGTTTCTTGGCCAATGCGGCGATGAATAAAATTATGGGTGCTTCCACTATCAACTAGAATGATGACCTTCCAATGCTTGATGTAACCGATTAGCTTGAGGGTTTGGGGAGAGAAGAAGCCAGTGAGAGCATTGAGGGAAATGACTGGTTATACTTCGGGAGGGTTTGAGGGAGGGGTTATGTCAGTGGTTTTAGGTGACTCAGACACAAGAGGAATTTCAACATCCTCTTCCAAAATATCCTTGGAGATGGCCATAAAAATCTTTTGTTCCTTACACTTGTGGCCTGGGAAATATTTTTCATCACATTATAACAAAGGCCTTTGAGTTGGCATTCAACCATTTCAGCCCTGGTCAATTTTTGGATCTTTAGTGGAGCAGAGGGAGTAGTGGGATTTAGTAGTTTAGGGCGAGGGATAAAGGAGGGTTTTCGGTTTTGGGAATATAAAACCTGTTGTGCTTCTTTAGCTCTTTTAGTAGCCTCCACCCAACTTTGAGGACGATCCATGAGGACATGGGCTCGAATCTCATCCTTGAGGCCACTGATAAAACACTCTCGGAAAAAGGCATCAGACATGCCCTCTGTCCGAAAAGCCAGATGCTTAAAGGTAGCTATAAAGTCTTCCACTGTTCCTGATTGTTTCAACTTTGTCAAATGGCCCAAATGATTGGTGTCAGTGTCAAAGCATTCATAAAGCTCTGCCACAAAGTGTGTCCAAGCAATATACCATTGACGAGAAGTTTTTCTCCATTGCCACCATTGCCAACGTTCTTGATCTAGATGGAGAGCACCATACCGGAGTTTGGAAAAGTCATCTATAATGCCATATAAAGAGAAATAATGTTCCATTTGTGTTACCCAACTAGCGGGGTCCGAGCCATCAAATTTGGTCACATCCACCTATGGGAGGCGTAGGTCACGTTGAAAGTGATGGTGCTGAAAGTTATGGGAATGAGAGGAATGTTCACCTTCAGTATGTGGAGGTGAGTTAGAGGAAGGGTTATCTATAGGGATATGAAGCTTGGTGTAGAGTGACGAAAAGACAGATTCAAGATGGGTGGTCAGGTCTTGTTTAATTTCCTCCATTGAGGACTGCATGGTTGTATTAATGGTGACAACATTGGCACTGAGTTGTTTCACTTCTTGTTGGGTCTCGATGAGACTAGATTGCAAGGTATTGAAGTGATCTTCCAAGTCTCGGCTACAGGTATGGGCCATGAGGATGAGGGAACCAAAAAGGGGTGGGTGGGGTCAATTTTTTTTTCCGAAAAATGATATGTATGAATGTGATAAGAGCGAGGAGATGAATCCAATGGAATAAGTCTCAAATATTGGTGAAAATTTTTCCAGATTTTTTTTTTTTACACCTGCAAAGTTATACTCCGGTCTGAAGAATACTGCAGTGATGAAATGCCCAAATGCTTAACCAGAAATAAATGTGTAGTGATTTGGCAACCTGGACACCATTGCGCGACAATAGATCTTGTCTGTTTTAATTTGTTTATGTTTATGTCCCCAAGGGTTAGGTATTCAAGGGTTCGACAGACAAGGGTTTTCCCTGTGCTATAGCTCTCTAATATATGTGTGGGGTCCAACAGTAGTAGTCGACCCAATATCTCAGGGCACTAACTAAGGAGGATAGACCGTACCCTTAGCCGTACTACCTGACTACCCAGGTACTAGAGAGTATCTTCTCGAGTGTTGTTTTTAGTGGCACTGTAGCAGTCAGGATGCCGATCGACTTATCTAAAGAGGCCTTCAGGTAATCTAGTTCGATCCGTACATAGGTGTTGTTTGATGTGCTACCACTCGAAAGGGTACCAACATGGATTACAAGGGTGGCCAACATATGTGCGCTTAAGTACCACTTGTATTTCCTGTGTGTATGAATCCCTCAACCACAGATTTATGTGCATAATGATAGATCTCCATGGCTTAAAGACGTCGTAATACATCTCTACCTTGGAAAAAAAATTAACCCACACTTTCTGTAGAGGAAAGTGCTTTGATACCACTTGTAATATACCAGATATAAAAAGTATGCAGAACATAAATAAAATGTTGGAAATGGCAGAATAACAACAATATAACTAGAACAATCACCACAATAGCACTGAAATGATATAAGAATAACAACATAAATAGCACTTTGATTCTGAAAGCAATGTTCACAGGCCTCTTCGAGGGGGCAACCTCCAGTTGAGCAGAGCTCTATTACAATAATATCCAAGCTAGGGTTCTCATACCCTCGACTCCTATTTATACTAAATATGTCTATCAAAAGAAGCATCTAGAGGAAGATCCTTCTAGAAGCGGAAGCTTATATTAGGTATTCTTACATTTGATTTATTCTATTTTATTGCAAGGCCTTATTAATATCAACCTTTATTACATCCAAATATATTTTTCTACCTATATGCAGGTTAGGACCCTAACATAGTAGCTGTGTGCTATTAGCTTATTTCCATGGAGACTACCAGACTGCTTGGAAGAAGTTGTGCGCTATTGTTTGATCATAGCATAGTCATGGAGAATGAGATCGATGATTTGAGCTACCAATGGCATGGTAGTAGCTATGTGATACTAGTTGATTTCAGAGTAATCAGTGGACTACCAGAATAAGACATCGTGAAAGATACCTCCCTTAAAGGGAGTGTTGATGTTTGAGGTAACATCATGAGACATTATCCCTGGAGGGTCCTGTATGGACTAGTAGGAGGGAATGTGGAATGCATCCTGACATGCCTCAGATGGTTAGATGAAGGAACCAAGACATTGGTTTCATGAGGAAACATCGATATGTCTTATGAGACATTGGTTCCATGAGGGAATCTCGATATGTCTTGTGAGACATTGGTTCCATGAGGGAACCTCGGTATGTATTAGACATTAGTTTCATGAGGGAACCTCGATATGTCAAGTATGGTCCAAGATGACTTAGCATGATCAACATTTACCTATGTTTCTCTGGGAAAAGGAATCCATGACTGCAATGTATGTTCGAAAAAAAAATCCTCATAAGACTTTGAGGAACATGATGCCCGAGGAGGCCTTCACCGAAGTAAAGCACGAGGTTGGACACTTCAGGATATTTGGGTGTCCAATATACATTCATGTACCGAAGGAAAAACGGATCAAGCTAGACCCTTTAGGCAGAAAGGGTACATTTGTGGGGTACAATGAGTCTTCGAAGGAATACCAGATATACATCCCTGGTCAGAAACAGATTTAGGTAAGAAAATATGTTACCTTTGAGAAGGAGATATCCTTTAAATAGATCTAGAGGATATCACATGGAGATTGATCAAATTGATCCAATTGATCTTGTTGATCCTGTAGCTCCAGTTGATGTTCCCATAGATATTTTAGTAGTTCGGAAGAGACCTACATGGGCTCGTAATACTCTGCAAGAGGTAGAAGGATGTGTAGTTCCTCGTGGTACCTTCTGAGTGAGTAATATACCTCAAATATATTCATGCTATGCTGCAACTATGAGCCACATCATTCATTTTGAGCCTTCCTATTATGAGGAGGCAACTAGTCATCCAGTGTGGAGATATTGCATGATGGAGGAGTATCAATACATCATGAAGAATGATGTGTGGGATATTGTTCTGATACCTGAGGGGAAGTCTGTAGTGACTTCCAAATGGATCTACAAGATCAAACACACAGTTGACGAGAGCATCGAGAGGCACAAAATGAGATTTGTTACTAGAGGATTCTCTCATGTGGAGGGAATAGATTATGAGGAGACATTTTCTCATGTTGCTCGATGCACTTCTATCCAGATGATTATTTCCCCTGCAGCATTCATGGGTTAGAGAGTACATCAGATGTATGTAAAGACAACCCTTCTCAATGGAGAGATTGAGGAATAAGTATACATTGAGAAACCAAATGGTTTTGTGATACATGAGAAGGAGTCTCATGTGTGCAGGTTGAACATGGCCTTATATGGACTCAAGCAACCACCTCGAGCTTGGTATGCAAGGATTGAGGGACACCTGATGATTTTTGGGCTTCAACAAAATTGTTGTCGATCCCAGCCCGTACTACAAGACTGTTAATGGTGAGTCCCTGATTTTGGTCCTCTACGTTGATGATTTATTCCTCATCAGTAGAGAGAACCTTATTGTTGAATGAAAGTATGTGTTGGCCTCTAATTTTGAGATGAAGGAACTTGGTATGATGCACTACTTCTTAGGACTACAACTATGGCAGATAACTTATGAGATCTTCTTGAGTCAGGGGAATTACACATTTGAGATATTGAAGAAGTTTGGGATGTTGAACTTGAAGCCCATGGCTACACCAATGGTGACGAATCTGAGGAAACTAAGTGTGTCTTTTTTCGATTTTGACGAAATTGATCCGACTATGTACATACAACTAATTGGATCATTGATGTATCTGGTTAATACCAGACCAAATATTTTATATGCAATGAGTGCACTTAGCCAATTTATGAGTCAACCGAGATAGACACACTAGATTGTTGCGAAGCATGTGTTGAGATACCTGGGAGGCATAGTTGGACATGGTCTGAGATATACTTCCAATATTGATATGATATGGAAAGAATATATTGACTTTGATTGGACATGGATCACAGTGGACAGAAAGAGCACCTTCGGGTGCTGCTTCACTTTGGGATCTTCCATGGTTTCCTGGTGTAGCGGGAAACAAACTTATGTGGCTTTGAGAACAACAAAAGTAGAGTACATTGAATTAAGTATGTCAGTCTGTGAAGTAGTGTGGCTTCGCAATATCCTTGCAGATTTATCCAAACATGTCCTAGATTCCACCATTATTCATTATGGTAACCAAATTTGTGTGAAGATCTCAAATAATTTAGTGTTTCGTGACAAATCAAACAACATTGAGATCAAGTACCATTACATATGAGACATGGTGCATAGGAAGGAAGTATTGGTGTTGTACCTTCCTATAGATGAGCAGGTTGTTGATGTTCTTACCATACCGGAAAAAATTTCAAGTACTTCCATGATAGACTTGGTGTGGCAGAGAATTCCTCCTTCGCTGATAGGGAGTGTTGATGTTTGGAGCTTCCTGAGACATTCTTTAGATCATACTCCTTTTTGACTGAGTTGAGTTGATCTGTGATGACACTTATTCGAGAAGGGATAAGTGGGACACTTGTCTGAGAAGAGTTAAGTGTGTTTGGGATTATATCCCAACGTCCCTTATGGAGAGCACACGAGGACACGTCCCATGTGGAGAGCACATGAGGAAATGTCAAGGGAGTTGACCCTTGATGTGACACACTATGGGAGTTGACCCTAGTGTTTCTAGAGGGTGTAGCCTCTAGAAGTCCACATGGGAGTGCCATGTGTGACAAACATTCTCCAGATCGTACTCCTATGTGAATTGAGTTGATTTAATCTTTGAGGACACTTATTCGAGAAGGGATAAGTGCATTTGGGCTTATATCCCAATGTCCCATGTGGAGAGCACATGAGGACATGTCAAGGGAGTTGACCCTTGATGTCACACACTATGGGAGTTGATCCTAGTGTTTCTAGAGGGTGTAGCCTCTAGAAGTCCACATGGGAGTGCCATGTGTGACAAACCTTTTGCTACTATGGTGGTTGTGTACCACTGGCAAAGAGTGCGTGTCTCTGGACAATATTTGTGTACTACTCTGGAAATATACCTCCCTAGATAAGAGGGAGTGTTGATTTTTCAGCATCGGGCGTAACTTCTCCTAGATTGGGTTGTATAACAAGGGACATAGGATACATTTACCATAAAGGTGCACTTGTGGTAAATGGGCCCAGACGTAGTCCTTCCTTGATCATGACAAGGAATAATATGGACTCGAGGTGCTTGAAGTGATTTCCACGTGTCAGTTAGCATCAGGCTAACATTCACTCACAGGTGTGTACTTGTGGTGAAATATCTTGGTGTGGTCTTTGTCCTAGTCATGGTGATTTGACAAGGAATGATAAAGACTCAAGATGCTATATGTTATTACATGCGGACCCAGAGTGAGACTGATCTTAGAGAGAGTTCATTGGCTCAGAGGGAGAGCCGCATAAGGAGTTTCTCCTCGGCTCAGGTGGGAGAGAGACATCTCTCAAGACTGGCATACAAGTGTCATGAGTCTAGGGTGAAGTTTGTATACTTCATAGACAAGCTTGGAATGATGCAGAATGTATCCCTGATTGAGAGGGAGTGTTGATGTTTGGACAACATTGGGAAGACATTCTCTTAGAATAATAATCAATAATATAATTATTGATTATTAAATATCATCTATAATAAGTAAATGATAATAATAAATAGTTATTGATTATTCAAGGGACGCATCCTTTCGTGGAAGGTCACCATATGTTCCCTATATATGGAACACTCATCATTGTAATAATATATCGATTATATCTCATATGAAGAAAAACAACAAGTAGTACTGACACAACCTCCTTTTTCCAAGCAATCTTCTAACTTGTCAATGTATATGCCAAAAAGGGTAGGGGACAAGGCACAACCTTGTTTGACTCCAATATTGCAGTTAATCTCTTTTGACCATCCCTTAGTGTTTTTAAACTTAGAAATAACGTTCTCATACATCCTTATACACACACACACACACACACTAACACTAACACACTAACACATGTAATATATTTAAAATAATAAATAAATTAATCAATAATTAATTATATTAAATAATATATAAGTATTATACTACACAATATTATTATAGATGATATAAGATGTTCTTTAAAACATCAAGTATTCCTTCCATACACATGTTTTTGTATAATAAGCTAAAGCTCACCTTTCTTTTTCTTGCACAGAATTGTTTTCCTTTGGCTTTCATGTCGCAACAATTTTCAAGGTTTAAATTTTAACGGTACTCTTGTACTCAAATTTTTAAATAATTTCTATGTTAATATATTTTTCATCGTGTTTACCTTTAAATAATTCATATATTACAATTAAGGCAGATGAATATGTAAGTGTTACCCTATAACTGAAATTTAAAATAATTTTTACTTATAAATATCATTTATTGTAATTTCATTACTTTTCATTACTTCCACATTTCTATGGGTCGTAAGGGTGCATTTCATTACTTCGACATTTCTATAGGTCGAAAGGGCACATGATTTTCGCTAATAACTATAGGTTGTTTGGGATTTAGGAAATAAGGAATCTATGTTCAAAGTGTTACATGGATCTCGTTATGAAGAAATCACAAGCCTCCTTTGCAATGGCCACCGATTTTTTCAGGAGTTAAGTAGTAAGGAACTTGTGTTTACAGTGTTATAGGGATCTCATACTAAAGGAAGCACATGTCTCCTCTGCAATGACTTCTTTTGAGAAGTCATTTGTAGTGGGTTCTTGGTGGATGAGGCCCCTCTTTCCATTCCATATGCTATCATCCAACAAAGTCGTGCACATAATCCTCCAGCCATAACCAAATACCAGGGAGAGTTGTTCTCCATATTCGACCTTCCAACTCCAATTGTAAAGAATTGCATTGAATGATACTACCGAGTGTTGCAGCCTTGAATTTTTTGGCTCCCTTCAATTCTAAGGGAACCTTGATTGCCTCCTTCCCTTTCCAGTTGTTCTTGACATCTCCCACCATAAGAAGCACCCAAATCTATTCACATTATTTTCAAATTCAGTTTGAACCAATATTGGGGCCAAAGGCATGCATGAAAACGAGAGTGGGAGCACGAGAGAGATGATTTGGCACCCCTTCACAGACATCAAAGTCGAAGAAGATGATATTTCGAAGTCTGAATGGTCAGCAAGATTCACCATCAATGACTCTTTCCTACATGAGGGAGAGGTGAAATTCCCCTTCAATTTCTTGAAACTCAATGAATGCAAAATCATGTTGTCCTTGTTCTTATTCTTCCCACTGATATTAATGTTTTTATTAACATTCTTCTTCTTTTCCAACGATGATGATAGTGACTTCAACTATGATAACATATTTCCCCCTGCAAAGTTGCAAACCACTCAGTGTGCCTATTACTCACAAAGCTAACACATGCATTTTCAAACTCCCAGAGACTTGAACATCGCACAACAACGCACTCATGCACACAACAAGACCACCTAAGTACCAACAATAGCTGCATTTCCATGAATATACACTTAGTAAGACTTTTCTACACAAACAAAAAAACAAGGGATGGGAACACAGGAATGGGAAGCACACCTTAAAAAAAAAAAAAAAACAGACCACTGTCAGGTATTGAGCTTTACATATATAATTACATTTATTTACAAAAGAAACTCACCATCATTGGCTATGAGAGACCTCCATGGCAGAAAAATAAAGATATTTACAAATATAATTACATTTATTGCAAAAGAAACTCACCATCATTAGTTGTGACAAACCTCCATAGCAAAAAAATAAACTACACTAGACATAGAAAACAACAGATCGAGACCCTAGAGCTCCACATTCTGGAACTTAAGCTAGAAATTTTGGCTACAGAGGGACAAGTGATCGAAGTGCTTAGACTAATGATCTTGTGAATGGAATGGAGATGAATTTTCACATTGACCTAACATATGTATGTATTCAAGTAAAACCTGACATCTCATCTCTAACAAATCCGATCAAACAAAAACAAAGCCTTCCTTGAAAATTGTATAGAATAATATGGATTCCCATATAGCTGAAAAAACTATTCTACATAGGGTTTTGGATAGAGTGGTCAGAGCATATTGATTATTGCAACAATAATATTTTCACTTTTATGTGAATCCCACTTCTTTCATGGATGGAAAACTTGTCAAGCACCCACACGATAATCAAATTAATTTGTCATCGAAAATTAGACTCATTGGTTCCATTAAAACCTAATATACTCGAAAGAAAATAAATTTGTAAAATAATATATATATATATATATATATATATATATATATATATATATATATATATATTAAGGAAATAAGGATAATTTAAGAAATGTTCCATCTATACATTCAAATTCATGATTTATCTAACATGTTTTCAAGTCTATTACAGTTTAAAATATATTCAAATTAAGATATAAAACTAGGATTTTCGACACAGTAGAAAGTTAATTGAAGTTTTTATTTTATTTTTTATGATTAAAAAGTATTACGGAAGATGCCTATTTCCATTAAAATCCAATTTCAATTTGATTCCCTCTTATTTTTTATACTTTTCAACAAATTTTTAAAAAACAAAATTATGATTAAAAAGTATTAGGGAAGATGCCTATTTCCATTAAAATCCAATTTCAATTTGATTCCCTCTTATTTTTTATACTTGTCAACATTTAAAATTTTGAAGTAAAGGAAATATTTTGAAAAGTTACATAAGCGCAAGAATTAACTTAAGTGGCTATCATTTGGCTATCATTTCTCCATATGTGTATTTAGTTTGATTTTTTTATTTAATTTACTTAATATTTTTTTGCTATCAACCTTATTATACTACAAGAGGCATGGAGGTAGTATATAGCAACGAGTTAGCATTGACTTTCATATTAGTTTTATGTTGACTTAAAAAATGTGTATAAATTTTAATGTTGAACATAACAAATAAAAAAAATTATTTTTCAATATAACAAAATTAGTATTTTTATGACCTCTGATTGGTCAATAAATTGATAATGTTATTGCAACCTTCACTTCATTCGAGGTTTGAAATTAATTTTGACATGACTATATATGAGTGTCACTTTCTTATAAACAACTCTATTGATAAAATAATTTTATAACAAATATAAAATAAAAACCATACATATGTTCATATTGAATGAATTAGTCCCCTTTCACGACTCCCAAAACACATTGAATGGAGACACTTTACCCATCAATTCTATATAAACCAGGTCACATGAAATGAATCCATTGACCTATGATATAAGACTCTTTTTATTATTTTCTTTTCTTATTTTTCCAAATATGTAGTTATGAAACCATTTTTAATTCTTTTGGTAAGTTACCATTGACCTATGAAATAAGACTCTTTTTTTTTTTTTTCCAAATGTGTAGTTATGAAACCATTTTTAATTCTTTTGGTAAGTTAATTGATATATACGGGGTTAGAAACCCAATGGATCTGGTGGTAGGCTTGTTCGAGCACTGACATTGGTGGGGCAGACTCCCATTCATTTTTTTGGCAGACGTGATTTGGCATACGGTTAAACTTATTAGGACAATCTCTACAAACACAAAACCTCCACTATATACTAAAAACTGCTATTCAAAAAACCAGCTGCTTATGGAGACATATTATAGAAACGTTGGGCTCCAAAATAAATTTAGGTTTATTTTAAATGACATATTTTAATTATAGGAACAAGCTAAAACACTCACACACCCTATGAGGGGAATGGGAAACATCAAAGGCAAATGAAACTCGGTAAGTTTACATAGATTTGAGTAAAATTTATTTTATTATCTTCAGAGGCAGTATATCGCAACCTGCTACACTTGTTTAAATATTTTGTTAGATAATAACCTAAATAGCATTTCATATTTATTAAATGGTATTTATTTTAATAATATTTACATATGTTTAAGGTGAATTTTTGTTTTTTCAAGATGGTCCTCAATGATTATAAAACAATCCTTCATATTTCGAGCTCACTACCTTTACATCTGTTGCACCACCTTCTTCAACTGCCTTCTACACCATCTTCTTAAGATGCATTCTACACTGCCTAATATAATATTTCTCATAGACACCACTTTTCATGGTAAGCATAATGAACATAATGATCCTTCTCATAGACACACCTTATATATTGTTTGTTTGTTTCAGATTTATTTATTTTTAAATGTTTAATGGAATGGAAACCATGAAAGTGGTTGCGTCTTCAATACTTGATGAACATAGTTGCTTGGTCTTGGATGATTATTAAACATTTCTCATGCTTATCTCCTCGTGCTTATCATTTTGAGTTTGACCGATTCATGAAATCAATTTTACTAAAAATATAAGTTATTAAAATTATAATCAATCACTTGGTTGTATGTTGTTATTAAAATTATAATCAATCACTTAGTCATATGGTGTTTGTTGTTTGGTTGTATGTTGTTTGGTTGATACAATTTAATGTATGTTTTGTATATTTTTTATTGATTATAATTTGATGTAGATATATGTAAGGTAGCTAGAGAGGTAGTGGGGGGGGGCCAGAGGGCCCATAGTGATAATAGTGGAGGCCATTCAATGTAACTATATTATTAAATAAGGCCCACTATGGTAGTTAGATATAATAAATGGGTAGTCAGATATAATAAATGTAAGAGGACTTCTTAGAAGGTTCTACTTCTAGAAGATTCCTGCTCTAGAATGTTCTTAGGTGATGGTAGCACTATATAAAGGGGTTCAAGCAATGTAATGGGACATGAAGAGAATTATTGTATTTGGAGTGGTAGCTCAATATGAGGATGCCCCCACAAAGAGGCAAGTGAACATGAGAGGATCCCTTCCATAATAGGATCCATTGTACGATGTTTCCCTACCTCAAGGGTTTCTATAATAAAGTTGTGGTTTTCTATATTGTTCTTTGAATATTTGTGGTATTTCTGTATGCAAGCGGTTTTCTGATACCACTTGTTAAAAACCAAATACTTGAATACAAAATACCACAATAGTACCAAACATATATGAATACAATCACCACACAAGATATATGGAACAATATAGAAAACCACCACTTTATTATATCAAACCCTTGAGGTAGGGAAACACCATACAATGGATCCTATTATGGAAGGGATCATCTCCTGTTCACTTGCCTCTTCGAGGGGGCAACCTCCTAATGAGCTTCAACTCCAAATACAATAATTCTCTTCGTGTCCTATTACATTGCTTGAACCCCTTTATATAGTGCTACCATCACCTAAGAACATTCTAGAGGAGGAATCTTCTAGAAGTAGAGCCTTCTAAGAAGTCCTCTTACATTTATTATATCTAACTACCATAGTGGGCCTTATTTAATAATATAGTGGACCTAGTCCACCTTACATTGAATGGCCTCCACTATTATCACTATGGGCCCTCTGGGCCCCCCCACTACCTCTCTAGCTACCTTACAATATAATATAGTAAGTTATCATAAAAGTCGTAATAAATCATTTAGTTGTTTTTTGTTGTTTGGTTGATATATGTTTTGTATAATTTTTATTGATTATAATTTGATGTAGATATAATATAGTAATTTATCATAAAAGTGATGTAAATTAATAATGTTGTTAAAATTGATTGAGTGTTTGATTCAACATAAATTTAAAAGTTAATTTCTCTTTAATTTTGTATAGTAAGTTGTATCCCCAATTTCTAGGGATAAATAGGAGATCATGTCTCGAGGCCCATAGGTCCTAGAAATGGAGTACCGAGAGCAGGATTGACCTGAGCATGGCCCTGGAGGGCCCATCTTTCTTCTTCTTCATCAAACTTGTCCTGTCAGCAACAACATCATCCATCACCTTCGGCTTGGAATTGTATCAGATAAGACTATTTCTCCATGAGGTAATTGGTCTAGGTATCATGGTATGTGTCATATTTGATCATTTTAACCTTCAGATATATGCATCAAATTCCTTTCATTTCTGACGACTGCTTGGATCTTGCATTAACCCACTTGACCATGGTTGGGGGGATTGACAGGGTAACCTAGCAAGCTTGTACCCATAGGTTTTGGTTAGCCACCAGGGGGGATTTTGAAGATCCATTGTCCGCTCCCATCATATCATCATTCTTACATCTTGTCTCCCACTCATCTATCCCATTCCCCTGGTCCGGACATTAGGATGAACTTTTGTGGGGTTACACCTTATCTTGTGGGAAGAAGGGGCTAAAGGCCCAGGAGGTAAAATCAGCTGGTAAGAGATAAAAGCCTTAAAAAATAAAAACTAGAGATGCCTCACCCAGGGATCCCCGAGAAGGAAATAAAAATCCTCTCAATAAGAAACAAGAGGGACTCGAAGAAAGATGAAAAAACAAGACCTAGCCAAGAGGATGGGGGCTCTCATCACGAGCCATCCCATTATCTTCATGGGTACCTAGCGGTATCACATTTCCATTATCTGGTTACCACGCCAGGGCAGTGACCTTTGGTTGCATGGCCAAGGGGAAGGGGGTCTCATCACAAGCCAACCTTATCATCTTTGCGAAAGTACTTGTGGGTAACACTGTTAGCTATGGTCACCATGCTAGGGCAGTGTCCTCTAGTTAGACCTTGAAATAAAAAGAAAGAAAAAGTAATAAAGAAAAGAAAGAATAAAGGAAATAAAGGGCTTGGAAAGAATTGCATCCATGACAGGTACAACTCACCTCCTACAAAGGCACCCGTGGATAATATCACCCCTGCCTTTCACTATGTCTGGACATCCTTGGACCACACCACCTCGTGTTACATGGCTTGGATGATATCCTTTGGAAACTTTCCTTTTCTTATGGATGCTGGCCCAATAGGGCATTTTGTCTTTTTCTTCAGCTTTGTATAGTAGGTCATTGTAATGTCTTTGAGCTATTAGATGATATGCTAGGGGTTTTATGCATGCATTTGATAAAATTAATGATGAAATATGATTGACATTTCTATGATCCCTAGGACTAATGAGCCCATAGAGGGCGAATATTTTGATGTGCAGGACCATGCCCGACGGACAGGTACAAAGTGGACCGGTACACATGGAGAGATGATTAGTTCGGACCTCCATGGGGCTGAGGAGCCCATCAGATGGTTGTTGGGACCCTATCAGGGGCAGAGACAGGATAGTGATTGGTCGAGCCTTTACACAAAGAAGAAGAAGGACGTTTTCATCCAGGACGCCTTGGCTGAGCCCAGCCCAGGGGTGTTGACCCACTACAGGTGTAATGTGTGATTTTTGATGCCCCAGGACATCATCTAGGAGCCATGATGTCACCTCCAGTGTATGGCACTTTGATAGAGCATTTTGGCACCTGTGGCAGAGTTTGGAGGCCTAAAAAGGGACAATGTTTGTCATGTTGTGTTGTATTTTCCCTAAAAAGGGCCAACATCTCCCCCAGAGGGGCTTGACGTCTTGCTTATTTCTCATTTAGGGTTTTCATTTAGCAGTTTAATGTAAAACAGTATGATTTTTGGTTATTAGCCTTGTCGACTATTTTTAATGACTTAATTTAAATTTAAGGTCATGAGATACTATAAATTGAGGATTTTTTCCCTCATTTGACATAACACAATTCACTCACACTTGTGAGGTCTGATTTTTTCACCCTTCTAGGGTATATTTTCTTTCTAAGTGAGGCGCACTTGTTATTGGAAGGATTTTTTGGCATCTTTTGGCATTTTTCTCCAAGGAAGGTTTACAACTAGGGTTTGCACATGCTATCTTCATGATATGTAAGTGATTTTCTTGCAAAACTTCTTAATTGAATGGTTGTAGGTCTAATTTCTTGCATTTGCTTATTAAATTTCTGATTTGAAACCCTAGGTAACAAGCACACAAGTAGGTCATTGTTACATGTCCCCTTAGAGAGAAATTTTTCAGGAAGAGGGATTGAGCCTAGCCTTTGCTACACTCATCTCGCTTCTTCCCTTAAGCTAGCGTTGAAGTTTATAGGTTGAAAGAAGGTGACGTCCTAGGCCTAGGTTATCTACACATAGGGCCATCATCTTCTAGGGTTTGAGAGCCTTGTCGTTACAACACTTTCTCTCACCTCATCCCTTAAATTTATCATTTATGCTAGCCATTTTGCCAAGTTGACCTAAAGAAGGAGGAAAGAGCATGAGGCCTTGCTTAAGCAACACCGGAGTGAGCCTTTTTCCCCTAGGGTTTTGATTTTAGGGCCCTGCCTTTGCAGCACTTTAGAACCCTTCCCTCTAGTCTTTAAGTCTTCAACCTTTCAAAACCTTGTTCCCTTATCTTGTTTGAATACATATACCCTAAGGCACTGATCTCTAACCTCCAACGTTGAAGTCTTAGTGTACAAAACCACTCTCAAAACTCTAAATTTTGAAACCCTAACTAACAAACTAACCTAATTAGGGATGACGTCATAGTTGGTTATCTCATCTCGACACAACAAAAGTTGAATACAAGCAATTAAATGATGATTTGAAGCATTTATTGAGCAAATTGTTGATTGGATACATCGTTAGCTTGATTATCTTGATAGTTATTGATGAATTGATGCTTTTTCCATAGCTAATTGATAAAACGTTGACTTCATTGGTATCTATTGCTTTACATTGCTTATTAAATGATAGCAGATAGTCATTGAAGTACTAACCCTTTGAGTTATAGCCTGCATATATATATTGTATTATTGTTGTCTTGTTCCGGGCAGGTGTTTTCAATTGGGCATACACTCCTTTATTGGTTGATTAGTCGGAATGTCTGACCTAGGTGGTAACCTGTGAGGAGGAACTTCTACTTTAAGCTTTAAACCTTTGCCTCTTCATAACCCCAGGTTGTCGGGGATGTCTCCCCTGGGTTAACCTTCCTAAATAGAAAGAACATCCCCATTGAGGTGACATCGGGTGGGGAAGGTTCCTGTTACGCCAATTTGCCTTCAATTCTTTAGCCTTTAACCTAAGTTACAAACTGCGCGATAACAGTAAGTATTGCATTTAAGTATATGTTTAATTATTTTAATATTTTTATCAATAAAATCTAAAAAATATATTAAAAAATTAATATCTAAAAAACCAAATATAAAAGAGGAGCAATCATTGAAATAAGTTTAGAGACCCATAGTTTCAAAGAATAGAATGATATGTTAAAGGTAGATAAAAATTTAATTGAAGACTTATTATAAACTTATAAATTGAACTTGAATATATATACCCTTAGATTCTATAAGAAAGATTATTATGATTCAAAATTCATTTAAAGTCTCACATAAAAACAAATTAGTTTGTCTCTTTTAAGGCTTTTGGATGGTTATGAGTGCATGTTGTTGCTAAAAGTTAAATATAAAAGTATATCTAACTTTGTTTCTAAGTAGGTTTTATTTAATGCACTTTCATTACTTCTGCATTTCTACTACTTTATTTTTGAAATTAGATTAGATATTATAAATTTGATATATTTATTTAAATTATTCTTATACAATAAATTTGAAATCGAATTATAATAAACATAATACTATTTTGTTATAACTTTTTTGATAAAAATTGTATACTTGGTAATGTCCAATGTTTAGAGTGGACACTCCACCACCCATTATGAGAGATACAAAAGTTGTGTAAGTGGTTTTGAAACGTCTAATGTTTTGAGTGGACACTCCACCCATCATGAGGGACACAAAAGCTTTTGTGTCTCTGATGGGTGGAGTGTCCACTCCAAACTTTAAACATTTCAAAACCATGTACATAGTTTTTATTCACAAGATTTTCTAACGTTATGACTAAATGTGAAAACTTATACTCTCAAATAATAACATTTCCTTACTAAGTACCACCAAATTAAAAATATATATCTTGTTCCAAATTCAACTTTGATTCTCTTAGATCATCTCATCCTTCTCCCAATGAATTTTGCTCAGTGAAAATAAATTCCATAACAAAAATAGTGGTGTGTCATTCAAGACTCCACTTGGAATCATCGTGAGGGTAAATTCGGTAAATTCACTAGACAAAAGTAGTTTCATTCCATCTTCGACTTTGAACAAGGCTGTGTGGCAGCGTAGTCCCTGCCAAGGAGGTTAGAAAGCAAATAGTGGAAAATGGGGTGGAATTGTAAATGAAACGAAGTGTTCGGTGCAAAATGTATATCACGAAAATGTTTTGTGCAACATGTATATCACAGAAGATGGGGCAAAAGGAAATGAGGGTTGGCAGGCAGAGCACCATGTATTTTTTGAAAGTATATAGAAAACCTATTTTTTTTTAAAGTATATAACAAAGTAAAAAATTTGTTTACAGTGGAAGAATAAATTTGGAAATTTAAATGCATTATCCATATGGACTGGTGAAAGATAAAAATATATGATGAGATACAATTAATAGGAGATAAGAAATATAAAAATTTAAATGCATTTGTGAACATGGGGTATAAGTAAATGACGGTTGCATTGCTGAGCACGCAAACCTAATTTTTTTGAAAGTATATAATAAAGTAAAAAATTTGTTTACAGTGAAAGAATAAATTTAGAAATTTAAATGCATTTTCGATATGGACTGGCGAAAGATAAAAATATATGATGAGATAAATTAATAGGACATAAGAAATATAAAAAATTAAATGCATTTGTGAACATGGGGTATAAGTAAATGACGGTTGCATTGTTGAGCACCATTTATTTTGAAATATATAAAAAAAGAAAAGACTGTAACATATAAAAGAGTAAATGCATTTTCCATACAGACTGGTGAAGGATAAGAATAAAAGTGTAACATATTAAAAATTAAATGCATTTGTCATACAAAGTGGTGAAACATAAGAATAGAGTCTCTAACATATAAAAATTTAAATGCATTTTTATTTGAAATCTGTCAAAAAATAAAAGTTTGTTACATACTACTGGAAATTTTGAAATATACAAAAAATAAAAGTCAGTTACATATAAACCGGAATTTCAATGCATTTTCCATGTAGACTGGGATTGGGGTTCTCGTGGACCATTAGAGAAATATGTACAAGAAACAAGATTGTGGAAAGAAGATATAGTGAAATAGCTGCAAAATAAAATAAATGGAAAGGTATAAGTGTTTGCCTATACATCTGTATTTAAGAAATTGGAATAACTGGGTTGATAAACAAAGAAGGATGCAATGAGTAAAATTACAGTGAGGGTACATATGAGTCCTTTGGCTATTTTCTTGTGACTGTCATTTCATTGATGTCGTTGACGACTGTGGTTTGAAGGATGTCCTCACAACTGCTGGAATGCTGACAACTGCCTGTTGCCTTTCATCAACGACTTGTTTCAATTACCTTTCCAACCGTTCTTCAATGTAGCCTCTCATTGGGCCAATGTTGATCTCATTCCATATTTTTATGTTGAAAATATCGTTTTCTAATTCCCGAAAGTCGATAGAAAGATTAGAGAGAGCCTGATGAATTTCCTCATTTTGTATTGCATATTTGACTAGCCAGTCGTGGACATGAGATTGCTCAAATTGAAGGATGTTGTAAAACTTTTGCAGAGAGAAGGTATTAAACATAGCAACCTGTTTATCGAACTCTTGCCTGGTTAAGGGTAATCAATTTGCGATTAAGTGGGGGTCTTCGAAGTCGTAGGTTTTCCCGTCTAAGTCTATATTTGACAGCTTTGTGAATAATATATCTTTCTTCGATATGGCTTGTTCAAATGACTGAACAATGAGATGCAGGTTCTTTACTTTTTCTTTCCAAAATGAATTCAATTGGTCGATGTGGTTTCTGGATGGAAGATCTTCTTCTTTTATTTTTGTTTCTATCATATTGTTGACAATCTTGCCAAAAGGGATGACCGTTTTTGAAAAGAATTGTTTTTCATCTTTTAATGCGGCCTGCAAAAACTCGAGCAAGCTATGTGCCCTGGTTCCAAGGGAAGTGATGGTTTGTGATATTTTCCACACTTCGATAACCAGTTCCACTCTTTTTTTGATATTGTTCTCCACATATCCTTTACATGATGCGAGCAGGGTGGAGGATGCTATTACATTGGGTGCCAGGCATGGTTATTTCCAAAGGATCGACAAGCAATGGCATATGAATAAAAGCGTATTCCAATTCCTTGATTCGGTCCTTCAGTCTGACATTCTCGGTCTCGATGTCTCCAATCGAATCATGAAGTGATTCTCCGGTCGCGGTGTGAGGTTGACAGATTTGGGATGGCCGCATATTGGCAATGTCAACTTTTGAGCGAGATTTTCCTTTCTTATTTTTAACATTTTTTTTTTCTGAATTATCAATTTTTTGTTCTGGCTATCAAAAACAACGCTCTGGAAGACGAAGGATTCATCTTCGTCAAAATTTTCGGGAATGGATATGTCCATTGGATGGCTATGGTGGATGGAGTCTTCGGGCTGGTCAAGGAAGCAGATCATGGAATCCAGATCAGTGTCAAGTTCCATGTTCTCACTCTGAATATCTAGCTCTTTCGTCTGCCCCACATTTTTTTTTCTCTTCTTCTCTACTGGAATCTTGTGAGAACTATCAATTTTAGAGTGAGAAGGTTCGTTATCTCCTCCTTTGTTTGAAGAACTATGGGTTTCTTTGTTGTTGTGATGGGTCGTTGGAGCAATGCTCCGAGATGTCATACTTTTTGGAGTGGTATTTGTGGATTGAACACTCTTTTCACTGGGGCCTTTCCCCTGTTGCGTTTACAATTTAGTGCATCTTTGCACTGTCTCTACCTCCTTGGCATCAGAGGCAGGACGATTGTCGCCATTGTCTCTGTTTTTGGGTAGATGTTTATTTACAAAACAATCGTCGAGGCCAAGTGTTTGTAAATGTTTTCTAAAAATATCATAGGGGTTGAATCCTCTTATGTATTCAACATATATCAGATTGGAGATGCTATAATGTGTTGCGAAATCGTCAATTTTGTTGACGTTTTTCAACACAAACTTCCCTATTTTCCAAGGCAGAGGAATGAACTGTTTTTTTTCTTCCTTTGGAACAGATGGAACCAGTAGCTGTATTGACATGCTACTTCTGCAACAAACATTCTATCCATAATGTGACATGGAAGGAGAGCAGGTTGTTCCTTCGACCCAAAAATTCTTATGGCAGTGTAATTATCCAAATGTTCGAGTGTCCCCTTCTTGTCCAAAAAACTAGTTGCCTGTTCAGATATGCGGGGAGCATCTTCTCCTAATAACAAAAATTTGAAAACAGACACGAAGCCATTAAAAACCTCATAAAAATAGTGGGAGGCCTTGTACTTCCACAAGGCCTGGTACCAAAATGTTACTGGGTGGAATTCGCAGTTGACATTCTTGGATAGAGACAGTTGGGGAAACCGTCAGGAATGTGCTATTGCAAAAACTAAATAGAATGACAAATAAAATTTCTTTTCCCTTTTGTAGCTTGACAATTGGGAAGTGATTTCATGGGAAATTAACCTTCCCCAATCAAACATGGATTGTTTGTTGACTGTGAAATACAAAATATAAAGAGCCATGCGGGAAACAATAGTTGTGGACTCTTGCCTGTTATTCTTGTAAACAGCCAGACAATTTCGCGAAATGGATTTCTAAATGAACTAACCTGGATGCTTGTAATATCTCCAGGAAATAGATTTGGGTTTTCCAAAAATGCGGTAGGAGGTCCAATCCGTCATTATGCTTTGCTAGGAATTGTTTGCAATCTTCTCCTCTGAATGTCAATGTTGGCTTCGACAATTTCAGCATCTGGCGGAAGACTTGAGGCGACAAAGAAACAAAAGAGCGGTCCTGTAGTGGAATAATTATTTTCTCTGTAATAAATTTATCAGCGCACCAAGAGACCAGGTCCTTACAATCAAAAACCTCAGGGACACAACCTGCATGAGAAATCCCATAGGTCCAAATTACTTGGTTCTCTGCGACACAGGTTGAGTAATAAGAAAATGCCTTGGACCACTAGAAGTTCTGGTCCTTGTGCCCGAATATGTTCATTGTATCTCAACAGAACTGTTGTCGAGATGATGCCATAGGTTTATGAGAAAGTTTCTTTGTTGTAGATGATGGTTTAAATGAACAGTTAGCAGATAATGTAACTTTTAGGTAAATCTTGGTTAAATGCTTATGAACGAGAAAGCTCCTCGAGCCTATCGCTGATTAATGAAAATCCGTATTGGTGGTGCATGATGAACTGTTAGCAGTAAAGTTTATTTATTGCATATTTAGAAATGCGAAGGTGGTGGGTACAACGAATAGCAATTAAGGAATGGATGTTTTGTGAATGTGCGAAGGTCATGCCTTGTGAAGGAGATTTCATGATTTTAATTTTGGTTTAATGCGCATCAATATGAGATGTCCTCGAGCCTTTCGCCCATAACTTTTAATTTTCTTTTATTATAGACAAGTGCGAAGGTGATGGAGATGGAGGAGAGCAAGGAAAGAATGGAAAGTTGTGAAAAGCGGTCAGACGAGATTCAAGAAAGGGTTATTGGAATAGTCAATACAACCAAGTGTTGCATGGTCAAATTTCATGTTTTGGAATTTTTGACTGCAAAATGTGTAAAACTGAAGAGATCACGATGGGACAGTTCAGTGGCCAGTTTTTATATTTCCGAAATTGCAACAAAGTTGGTAAGTATGGAAAAGGGAAATTTCTTATTGCAAGCGTAGAAATAAGATCTTATATATAATTTCCAACTGCTAATTGCAAAGGGGCGCGGGCACACGAAACAATGGCTACAAACTGAATATCTGTTCAACTTGCCAAACTGACGATCCACCAAAGAAATTTGAAGAAATGGCAAAGTATGGAAACTAGACAAATGAGCTTGAAAATGGGGTGACAATAGTTCCACTAAATATGCGAGGATCCGATGGTTAAATTGTATTTCTCCGAAGTTTTCAATGCAAAAATGTGCAGCATGAAAGAGGGCATCATAGGTGGACTGTAATACAAAAGAGGGTAGGATCTAAGAATGGTTTCAAATTTGTATATCGTGGAAGTGACGGTGTTGTTCGCGGGCCATGAAACAAAATAAGTTCAATGTAGAGACCGCCTAGCGGGAATTCACGATTGGAGAAGTTTCTGGGTATGGAATGGGGAAGCGTTCGAAAATTTTCGCGATAAAAGAGCATGAGTGCAGATGTGAACCCGCAAGACCGCCCACATGCAGAGAAATGTTGACGGGACCAACGCGCAAGTCCGTCTGTCAATTTGTATATCGCAGAACTGTGGGTACTAGTTGTGGGACATGGAACTATAGAGGTTCAATTTAAGGAAAGGGGAAGCGGTCGTTGGAAACACGTGAATGCATGAAGCTGCAGAGAAAGGCATTTTCGGGACAAAAACGATTAATTAATCAAGAAGAAAAACTAGAGGGAATAAAAGAGTGGGAAAATAGAAAGGCGGGAGGTAGTTTCTGTAAGTGCAAATTGGTTTCAAAGAAGCCCCATTGTTGCAAAACCATGATGTTCTACTAATTGTCAGCAAATGTGTTGTTGAAGATTACATTTTATTGCAACATGCACGTGAAACTATGTTCTTGATACATTCTTCCATGACTGTAACATATTAACTTAACTACTAAACTTCATTTTTAACTACTAACATTCTTTGTTGAAAATTAGATTTTATTGGAATGTGTGAGTATAACTGTCTTCTTCATACAATCTTCCATGAGTGAAACATATTAAGTCAAGTATTAAACTTCTTTCATTATGGGTTGTTGGCATTAAAACTTAATAATTGCATGTCTAGAAAGAAGAATAGCGATTTTGCTGCAACATTGTACATTGGTATTGCTATGTTCTATCTGCATTGCGAATAGAATTGAACGTTGGTTTGAAACTATGTAATCCATTTTTTGTTTGCATAAAAAGCTCATGGATTCACACAATACATTGGCATAGAATTGTTACATGTTCCATGTTCGAAAAGATAAGCTAATTAAACACAATATCGAAGTACGAGAGCATCGAACCATGCCAATTAGAACATGTGTTAAACCCAGAAAAGAGGCAGTAACCAAGAGTCGAAGGAAAATATTTTTTAATAGCAAATCCATTTAAAAAAATAAGAAAAACACCGAGTATTGTACATCTATCCTTAGAAATTGGACCTAGTTCTCTGGGCCAAAATAATGAAGGTATCTACAACAAACACAGGCACGGGATCCACAGTATGCAAGATCTTTGCAGTTTTCTCCTCGATGAATCGTCCTGTGCTGAAATTGATATTTTTCACAAGCTTCCCCTGAGGAAGAAGACCAAAGTGGTTGCAGGGAAAGTGGAATGGTCCTTAGCTGAATCTACCTCTGCATAGTAAAAAACAATTCAGTATCACAACTTGCACGTGCAATTCCAAAGGCTCAAATTAGTCCATTCTGGGCAGAAGGAGATGACTAGTAGGAAAATGCCTTGCAGCAGCGAGATTTTTGGACCTGATTGCGCAAGATGTTAATCAATTTTTTTTTGGCTTGAAATATATCTCTGGTAGTGCAACATATCATTGGTTTATAGTGAAACTCTTCCGCCCAGAACGAACTAATTTGGAACTCTGGAATTCCTACTATCGCGCTGCAAAGTGACTTTTGCGTTCACTATCGGTTTCTTTTCTGAAACTCCTTTTGGTGTTGTCATCACCGAGACGGGAAGTTCTATTCCTTATGGTTGATTTCAATTTGGGCACATGAGTGGAAATATTCTTTGCATTTCCATCATCCATTTCCGTATAATCGTCCATCAAATCATCTTCTTCCGACTCAGAATTCATGGCATCAACTTCTGCGACAACCATAAATGCAAGTGGGCAGGTTCTTTGAGTAGTCACGATTGCCATGAATTTTTTTGGCTTGAAATATATCTCTCCATGTACCAAGGGACCATCTCCTTGTTTTATCCTGTGAAGAGGAAGATGAATAGTAAGAATATGTCCTAGAATAGTGGAACCTCTGGCCATTATGGCCGAATGTGTTTACTGTGCGTGGAGAGAACTGCTTCCAGAAGTTATTAAGAATTTTCGTTTTCACGAGATGATGTTTGAAATGAAAATCGGGGAGGGATAATATAACCCTCCGCAAATTATGGTTTAATGCGTATCAATGGAATATATCCTCGAGTCTTTCGTTGATCAATGACAATTTCCAGGGTTCGTACGGAATGAGTTGTCACCATCACAACTTACTAACTGCACAATTAGAAAAAAGTACGAAGATGGGGGTGACGACAAAAATAGATTAAGAATTAATAATTTCTTAGAAGCACCAACCCATCGGTGCACAAAAGAAAAAGATTGCATCTCATTTGAAATGAATACTTGGAAAGGATAACATACTTGTGCGCAAATCTTAGTTTAATTTGTAGTAATGAAAAATATTCTCTGGATTTTAGGACATTAATGACAATCTTAACGGTTCTTGCAGGATGACTATTAGCATTAAAGATTAATTATTTCATATCTGGAAACAAGTACGAAGGAAACGATGATGGTGAAACCGATTCCAACAAATACCAAAGCATGGAAACCAGTTGGGGGGGTTACAAAAGAAAAATGATAGAAGATATACTTGAGAGATGTGAAGGGTCGATGGCCGTATTACATCTCAGTGACATATCCTCCATCAATTTGTATGTTGCCGAATTTGTAAATTGACAAGTGGACCTGCGGGTTGACTGGCTCAACATTTCACTTTCATTGTTCCCTATCCTCGAAATAGCACTCAGGCTTCCGTGATCTACAGACCGATAGATGGAATCGAGGGCTGGGGGGTTCAAGATTGCCATTGTTTAGGGATGGCAATCGCTATCAACATGAGATTTTATAAAGCATATGTGGATCCCTCATTCCATACTTAGTCTCTTTTTTTATTGTGGGTTCTCGGCCTGGCAGGCTAAAAATTGAGCCTCTACTATTCTGTGTCCAAAAAATAGCACCCACACTTTTGCGATATACAAATAGACATGCGGACTTGCGGGTTGGTTGGTTGAACGTTGCACTTTTATTGTCCCGTAGCGATTCAATATTAATTCCATATTTAGCCAATTTTTTGGATCGGGGGCTCTCGTTCTGGTGGGCAAAAAATTGGGCCTTTATTGTTCCACGCTCTACAAATAGCACCCACAATTCTGCAATATACAAATTGACAGGAGGACCTACGGGCTGCTTGGGTGAACATTGCATTTTTATTGTTTTATAACATATGCAAATCTCTCATTCCATACTCAAGCACTTTCTGGATCGTGGATTCGCGGCCTGATGGACTGAAAATAGAGTCTCTATTGTTCTACAAATAGATAATACACTTCTGCAATATACAAATTGACAGGCGGTCTTGTGGACATGAGTTTCTATATAAACTATGGACATCAGATTTTACAAAGCATATGCAGATCCTTCATTCCATACTTGGGCACTTTTTGGATCATGGGTTCATGACTGGCGGCTGAAAATAGAGTCTCTATTGTTCCGTGTTCTACAAATACCACCCAGACTTCCGTGATATACAAATTGACAGGATGACTTGCGAGCTGCTTTGCTGCACATTGCATTTTTATTCTTCCGTAGCGATCCCATATTAACTCCATATTTAGCCACTTATTTTGATCGGGGACTTTGGGGATGGCTGGCTAAACATTGCACTTGGCTCAACATTGCACGATGGCCATATTGCATCTCAGTGACATATCAATCATCAATTTTTATGTGGAAGAATTTCTAAATCGACAAGTACTTTTATAAAGTATGGACATGAGATTTTATAGAGCATATGCGGATCCCCCATTCCATAGTTAGACACTTTTTTTATTGCGGGTTCTCGGCCAGGAAGACTAAAAATTAAGCCTCTATTGTTCGGTGTCCTACAAATACCACCCACACTTCTGGGATATACAAATAGACAGGTGGATTCCGTATTACTTGTTCCGTAGCGAGTCCGTATTAATTCCATATTTAGCCAGCTTTTTGGATCGGGGCCTCTCGGGCTGCCAGGAAAAAAATTGGCCCTTTATTGCTCCGCACTTTACAAATAGAACCCACAATTCTGCGATATACAAATTCAGAAGCGGACCTGCGGTAAATTATTACTGTTAAATATTGATATTGCAGAATTTAATTAGATGAGAAAGTTTGTACAATCTGGTTGGCCGAGTGATATAAAATTATTTCGAAAAATGAGCAATACATAGTAAACATATTTTATAAAGTATGGACATGTTATTTTATAGAACATATGTGAATCCCTCATTGCATACTTGGGCAGTTTTTTGATCGCAGGTTCGTGGCCTGGCCGCCTGAAAATTGAGTATCTATTGCTCGGTGTCCTACAAATAGCATGTACACTTCCGCGATATACAAATTAACAGGCAGACTTGTGGAGATGAGTCTTGATATGAAGTATGGACATGATATTTTATAGAGCATATGCAGATCCATTGTTCCATACTTGGGCTCTTTTTGGATCGCGGGTTCGCGGTTTGTCGCGCTAAAAATAAAGTCTCTATTGTTTTGTGCCCTACAAATAGAACCCAGGATTCCGCAATATACAAATTGACAGGAGCACCTACGGGCTACTTGGCTGAACATTGAAATTTTATGGTTCTAGAACATATGCGGATTCCTCATTCCATACTTGGGCACTTTTTGGATCAGGGGTTCGCGGCCTGACGGGCTGGAAATTGAGTATCTATTGTTCTATGTCCTACAAATGGCACCTAGACTTCTATGATATACTGATTGACAGGCGGACTTGTAGACATGAGTCTCTATATAAAGTATGGACATGAGATTTTACAAAGCATATGTGAATCCCTGATAACATACTTGGGCACTTTTTCGATTGCGAGTTCGCGGCTTGGTGGGCTGAAAATAGAGTCTTTATTGTTCTTTGTTCTACAAATACCACCCATAGTTCCTAGATATACAAATTGACAGGAGGACTTGTGGGTTGCTTCACTGGACATTGCATTTTTTATTCTTCCGTAGCGATCCCGTTTTAATTCCATATTTAGCGACTTTTTTTGATCGGGGATTCTAGGGTTGGCTGGCTTAACATTGCGCTTTCATTGTTCCGTCTCCTCAAATAACACTTGGATTTCCATGATATGCATATTCATAGATCGAACCAATGGTTGGCAGGTTCAGATTTGTCATTATTTACGGATGACATTCCCTATCAACTATCCAACATATAAAAAAACAATATTTTCAATAGTAAATTATTACTATTACATATTGATATTGTAGAATTTAAGCAGAGGACAATGTTCATTTTGTTGAACCAACTGATATAAAAATTTTCCGACAAACGACCAATACATAGTAAACATGTACTTTTTTAAAGTATGGACATGAGATTTTATAGAGCATATGCGCATTCCTTATTCCATACTCAGGCACTTTTTGGATCGCGGATTGGCGGCCTGGCGGGCTGAAAATTGAGGTTTTATTGTTTTGTGCCCTACAAATAGCACCCAAACTTCCGCGATATACAAATTGACAGGCGGACTCGGCCTGGTTGGTTGAACATTACACTTTTATTGTTCCGTAGCGATCCCGTATGGAATCCATATGCGGATCCCTCATTCCAAACTTGGGCACTTTTTGGATCGTGGGTTCTCGGCCTGGCAGACTGAAATTTGAGCCTCTTTTGTTCTGTGTTCTGCAAATATCACCCATACTTTCACGATATACAAATTGGCAATGGGACTTGCGGAATCCACGTCTCGTGGATTCAAGATTGCAATTGTTTAGGGATGCTCATCCGATCTAACTTTATCTAAAAAACTTATTTTGAAATACTAAATTATTAATATTAACTATTGATATTGTACAAGTAAATTACATTAAATTATTAAAGGATGTTAAATCGCTTATTTAAAAAAAAATGAAGCAAACAAAAGAAAGTTTTTTTTTAAATTCTATCACCGCAAGCATAACAAGGACCAATTTGAATTTTAAGGCCCTATTGTTCATATCATAGCACAATTTCACTTCGCATAGTAGATATTCGTTGATTCCAAATAATTCAAGGATATTAATTTTGCCAAGTTCATCGAAAAAGAAAAAATGCCAAAACAACGACCAATTTGAATTTTAATTTGACCAAGTTCATCGATGTAATCCCTCTAACTATATATTCGTTGAATTCAAATTATTTCAGAACAATAATTTGACCAAGTTCATCGATCAAGGAAATCTACTAAAGCAAGCCACATAGTACATTTGTGTCACAGCGCCATAGAAATTATCAGGCAGATCTGCGGGCCACCTGGCAAAAAAAATCAATTATATTGTTCTGTGTGCTCCAAAGAACGGTTGGAGTTCCATGGTGTACAAATTGATAGACAAATCAGATAACCAAGAACCAACCATACTTTAAACAGGTCGCAAGCAAGTTCCCAGAAGGTTCCATAGAGCATAACCCATCGACCTTTGCACCAAACAATTTGATATACAAATTAAAGACATTGTCACATTCGTTTTCTCTTGCTTCTGGTATATGTTCCTAGTACAAAATAACCGGGGCCATGCCATATATGGGGATTACAAATATATGGGCCAAGTCCAATGAACATTCATCTGGATGTTCAACAAATGTTACAGTGACACATGAAGTATTTCCGTTTCCTGCCAAAGTTTGATATATATATATATATATATATATTTCCCCTTCTTTAGCTGATATGGAAAATTGCATTGTCCTCATTCAAGGTGAATTTGTTGTGTATCTGAAGTTGTCGCGGCATGTAGACACTGCTTGCCTTTTTCTGTACATATGTCTCATACAACAACTCTGCCAACTCAGGAAGAACATTTTATAACAGAGGCTGCCTAAGGGTACAATGCACAGTTGTGTTTCCCATGGTTCGGATAAAAACATTCATGCAATTTCCATATATATATGGACATTTTTCACCACATCACAGACAATCAATCGCATCATCAGTTATCAAAGCGAAGGCAGAAGCAGCAGAGTTGCATTTTGCACATACAGGCTCAAAGGGGGTCGAGTACACATTGGCTGCAACTAAAAGACCTTCAACTTGGGAATGCGAGCAAAGGGATTAATACATTGAACAATATAATACAAAACTGCAGGCCCCCCCTCTTCCCTTTAAAAAAATAATAATAATTAAGCAGGCGCAAAAATTTGTTGAAGGCTATTTCTATAAGAAAAGTCGGGATGATTTTGTGGATGTATACACACAACAATTGTAGAGCTAGCTAGTTTCTTTAGATCCTCTACTATATCTGTTTACAAATCTGTTACAAATGTTGCCTATGTTGTCCGAAAGACCCTTTCTCTAGCATCCCTCTTCTTTGTTATATTTTTGAACAACATAAGTGGAATCTTCCCTCTATGCAATTGTTGTTCCATTGACGGAAAAAAATCTCAATATGTATCGAACAATTGTAGATGCAACATGGAACAGGGCAATATTTGTGTAACTTATCTGACATACATGCACATGCGAAAGTAAAGGACAAAAACGAATATCAAAAGCGGTACCATTTCCTTGTCGTTGTCCGACTCTCCATCCTTTATATGGAGAATGTGTTGAGAGCCAAATTTTATTGCTAGTGTGACAACAGTCCCAATCGTTCTGATTGGGTAAATATCAGTGCTCCGTGAAAGCTGGATGATAGTTGAGTCCGGGATGAAACAATATTCTGAACAAACAAGGGGAATTTTTTCCACAATGCTTGTTTCGTTCAGTGAAATAATTCGATCACAATCACCATGGTCATATACTATTTTGGGAAATATATTAAAATTTGTAATGGATATTTCATTACACGACAATATCTTTTCTGCATGTTTGTGCACAAGGTGTGGAGGAACAGTCAATTTGATTTTCATCATGGCGTCCTTGTCTGTCATGCCAGCACACATAATGGATCTACATTTGTTTTCCTTGTCCAAGTAGGTGTTATACACAACCATTATGTCCCCGACGAACACTTGTCCAGTTTGGCGGCTGTTGAAGCCCTCTATTAACAGTACTTTGGATGTCACAACTCTAGACCTAATGACATTTTTTGAATAGGAAAACTAAAGTGAATGGTAGTGTGCTACAAGTATACGCATAGTTTTGATGAAATATGGAGCCAGAGTTTCACAACCACACCTCTTAGTCTGTGGAACATGAAGCACGTTTGGCGTCTCGCTTGTACTTGTTGATACTTCTTGCGAGCTTTAAACCATGTATTGCAGATGACATCAACATATAGATGAATATATTCGTCAAAACCATTCCATAGACGAATATATTAGCCAGGAAATTTGTTTAGTAAACATAGTAAGAGCAGAGCTTATGCATCTTTACCTTTGGCCTTGTCGGTCTACCGATGTATGGGATGACTGACTACTAATGCCCGTGTCACTAGTCCAACTTTTTCTAATGCAAGCATGTGAAGATGAACATTAGGAGTAAACAATCATATGCATTGTATATTGTCCATCGGAAGGAACAAAAAACCGTAAAAAAATATGCATATGAATTTTTTAACTGGACAAATGTTTAATAGTAAATAGGGTTTCAGGGCACCATGGCCAATCTGTATATCGCGGACATCCGGAAGCCAGGGGAGAAATCTTCAACCTTCCAGCCTGGCAACTGCAATTGAGAAAGTGGGAAACTATGGTAGAAGGTAGAAGAACGACCACATATGTGAATCTGTTAGTCCACCAACCGATGCACGAAGGAATTTTTGGAAATCACACTGGCTAGATGAATTAGAAAACAAAATGGATAATAGAAAATGGAAAAAATAGAAATAGGTAGCGCAGAAAGGCCCATTACTGCAAAGTCATTGTTTTCAATTCTAATATTATATGCCCCCACCTGGTTTGTATATTTAATTTACTAGCACACTTGGTATACCTTTTAGAAGATTGCACCACAGAACCCTCTGCTGTTGCATAGAACAACTCATCTCCCTGTCCAAGCAACCTGTTTTTCCAAGGCAGCAACGTCGAAGATGCAAGAGACAAGAATACAAGTTAGTATGAAGATAGACATCCAAAATAAAGAGAAACAGGTCTATTTACCCGCCAAAGAGTCCTTCGTCCTGCCCAACCACTCTGTTTGTTTAAATGTAGCAATGTAGGGCAAACACAATAGACATGAACCAGCTTAGTGTGCAGGAAGGAACGCATGTAAGCAAGATAACTAACCATGTAGGAAGGCACACAACTAGTTTAATAGATATACAGACCATAAATGAAATACAAAACAATGCAATATGAAACAACAGTACAAGCATGCACCTTTCTATATCCTCTTCAACTGATGCAGTCAAGACTCCCTCATTTTCTCCAGCTACTCTGTTTATTTGAATGTGGGAACGCACAAAATTCAATGAACATCAATGGAAGCTGGTATTCACCGGAGAACAAGAAATATGTACATACAACAAAACTAATTGAATGAGTAGTCTAGAAAGGCAAAAACATGGACCTTTGCACTTCTCTATCCATGGCTGTAAACGCGGAGATTTGTTTTCCCTGGCCAAAATATATTTCAAGGCAAAAACTATCACGCAATTGCATGGCCGCAGCTAAATGATTTTTGTTTTTCCCTGGCAATCTATCCACATATGCCCTTTAACCATGTTCTTTATCCTCTACATAGACTGTTGTGCCCACAATACAAGTTCTCGGTTTTCCGTGGCAAACCACCCAGACATGCTTCCAGACATGAAAATACAATCTTCCTGAATCTTTTTTGTACATATTATATCTCAAGAACAACACAAATTGTATCGTGTGCACACCAGTATATGTAGAGGAGAAAGAACATGTAATCTCGTTTCCGCACATCTGACCATACGTGGTTTATAAATGTAGCCTGCATACATATGCTTTATTTCAACAAAAAAGCAACGGATATTGTAACTTCACATGCAATCCTCCAACAACTTTGCATGCAACCATTTTCTTTCATGGCAGGACTGGAGCACCAACAAAATCTCACATAATAATAGATATTTCCCTCGAAAAACATGGAAAATAAAACAACTGCATGTCGACTCGTCGGTGCAAGGGCTGGACACCGTAAAGCGCCCCAAAAAAATAATAATAATCCAAAAATAAATAAAAAATAAAAGATCCAACCGCCGTCGTTGCACCCCAGCCCTGCAAGGCCGAATCAAACAAAATAAAACAGCAAGGACCAAAGCAATGAGAAAGCACGAACAGGCCGAAATGCACCCCCAAGGCCCTAAAGCGCAAACCCCAGCCAAACAAATAGAACCAGCAACCCACAAATCAACGAACCAACAAGAACCACCAAGCCAGTGAACAACATATGCATCTCCAATGATTACAAAACTACAACCCAAGCATAGAAAGAAATGGAAACATACAATGAACACGCAACTACAAATAAGCAAACATTGTTACTTGCAAACTGCAAACACTGAACATCAAACAAGGAACACAAAATGGAAAAATGGCATTGAAACTTACTCCAAAATGATGAAATGCAGAAGCGCAGGTTGAATCGCGAACCAAACAACAACAAGCAGCAACTAAGAAACCAACGAAGAAGAAGCACTCACCGAACCAGTAAAGAATGTATGTAGCTTCAACGATTATGAGCATCAAACATACTGGCGGTGGACAAACAAGACTGTGCAAATTCACTGTAACTATATAGAAATCCGAGAAGTGTATTTACATAAACATTTAAGACTGCCAGAATGTCTATGGACCTCGCGTTATGCAAACATTTAAGCTGTCAGGGGTGTTGGAGGATGTCGCGTCATGTAAACATTTATGCTGTCAGGCCTACTGACGCATCTCGAAATAAGTGTTAATACATTTCAACAAATATGCATCCGCCAAAGATGCTATAAACTTTGGAATTCTCAATCACTACAAAGCTTGGATATCAAAACATTTCAATATGTTTAGCATATATAAAAACTTACGGATATATTTGTCTAGCAGAAAATGCTAATCCAAACATTCGAACTAATGCTAGCATTAATCGACCTTCAACCAATATAGAGGAAAAATATATGATTAAAAAATAGTGTCTACGAGAAAAACTTTGGATATGTTTCCATATAGTACATT
Source organism: Picea engelmannii (assembly GCA_009831015.1). NCBI lineage: Eukaryota > Viridiplantae > Streptophyta > Pinopsida > Pinales > Pinaceae > Picea > Picea engelmannii. Next base: position 514,208 of record ML802891.1, read on the forward strand.
TGGAATAGCGAAGCCGACAATAATACCTCCAATCTCTTATCCAATCATATCAGTACATATATATTACTTTTTATTATATAAAAATATATGCTTTTAATTCCATAGCTCCAATAATAGGTATTGCGCAAATATTTCGGATCAAAGGACAAACTAATATGTGGTCAACGCATTATCGATCGCTATAGTCCCTCTATGCCTATGACATGGACTAATAATGAAAAGGTTGTATCCACGTTCACATGTGGAATGTTGTCTCCATATTCACATGTCTATTCAGAGGTTTCACGATGGGTTTAATGATATATGTTTTATTCACAAAAAGTTTCATTTCATTATTAAATTAATAATAATAGCAATATGTATGCAACTTTTTTATATAAAAGTTTGGATTTATATGTAAAAACCAATAGTATTCTCAAAGACTAAATAAAATCTAATTTATTTATTTATTGCATAAAAAAATTATTTTTAATTTTAATTATTTAACCTTAAGAAAGAGTAATTGCACACGTATAACAATCTAAATTCCACATTAAGCATCTATTTTGGTGAATTGTGTGGATTCTCAATCCCTCAATTACTAATCATTTCGAATTAGGGAAAGTTATGAAGACTTGAAGAATACTTGTGTGGTAAACACTCGCAGGTACCATAATAGTGGAGAAGCATTGCTACCATGACATTTGTGGAGTAGAAAACTGAGGATGGATAGGAAAAATCATGAAGAACATGACATGGAGGATCTAGAAGCCAGGTTTCTCAACTGGAGCAAAGTATTTATACATTGACAAAATCAGTAACACAATTGTTGGTGAAGAAAGATAGGGAAGCAAACTCAGCAGAGACTGGGCATGAAGAAGACAAGGCAGACTGAGAAGATTCCATGTGCAATGATTCAAGTAAAAACCACTCTTTTTCCTCATCTTCCAATATTCCTTTCAAAGTTGAAGTGAAACTTGAAATACCCATGTTTGAAGGACAAGTTAATGTTGAATTCTTGAATAGTTGGTTGAAATAAATGAAATTTTATTTTGGCCTTTATCAAATTAAGAAACACAATGGATTTCTTTTTCACATTTGAAGATGATTGGACATGCTTTGTTGTGGTAGGAGAGATTAGTGGATGCATTGAGTATAGGAAAGAAGCCCATGATTACGAAATTGTAGGACTTCAAGGCATTGTTGAAGTCATTATTTTATCCCATAAGCCACTAAGAGGAGCAACTCATGAAGTGGCAATATCTTCGACAAGAACATGGACAAGGGGTGGAAGAATACACTTTTGAATTCAAGAGGCTAGCCATTAGGTTGGGTATCTTTTGGGAAGAGTCGGGGGCGGTGGTGAAGTACCTTGGAGGAATTGTCAGCCATATCTGAAGGCAATTGTAGCTTCTTAGTGTGAAAAGTATAGACTAGGTGAGCAAGAAGACACTCTCTATTGAGTTGGACTGCAAGAAGGGGCTACAACATATGGGACAATAGGAAACCAATAAGAGAAGAGACAATAATATGGTAGCCACAACCGAAAAAATAAGGGATCCTAATAAGCATTGCAAACATTATGATGTGAATGAGAACACGTAACATAAGTGTTAGAAGCTCCATCCATAATTACATCCAAGGTGGATAAAGTCCAAGGGGAGAGAAAAGGAAGCTACATAGACAAAAGAAGAAGTGGTAGAAATCACCTTTGATTTAGATGAAGCCATAGTTTGCATCACATTGCAGTAGCCAAAGGAAGTTGGAGATAAACATGTACTATTCCAAATTGAAGTTCAAGTGAAGAACCAAAAGGTAAATGATCTTCTTAATAGTGGTTCTCAATGTAATCCGATTTCTGAAATATTAGTTGATATTGGTCTAGAAACTTATGATCTAGTGCATCTAAGTTCACTAGCATGGTTGCAAGGGAAATTTGTTATGAGAATCACTTGGAGATGTAAAATCAAGTTTTCCATTAATGTTATCTATGTTGATGAAGTAGAATTTGAAGTTTCACCATTATATGTCCATGGAGGGATGATTGGTAGCCCATACATGTGGGATAGAGTTGCTACCTTCTGTAGGAGAGAAACCAAATATTTCTTGGTCAAGGGTGGCAAGGCATACTTCCTCAAAGAACATAAAGAGAGAGATAAAATAACCCCTCTAGTAGTGAAATATGGGTAAACAAGCAAGAAACAAGCAACCTTCATAAGTAATGGAATGAGGATGTAAGTAGAGGCCATGTGCTTCTATCTCCTCAATGATCCAACTTTTCGGGATGAAAAACCTGCAATTGGGGAGGCATGATCTGAATTAGATCCTCGCTGAAATATTTTGTAAACTTTGTAATAAGCATTTAGTTGTTTTGTTTTTGGAAAAGTTGAGAAAATGTCCAAAATTTACTTGGAAGTTGAAACAAAGCATTGTGATGGCTGGCCTTTTGAGGCAACCCATTAAAATGAAGGTCTTAGTGAAGAAGGACATCAATGGGGAGATGCAAATAGAACTTGGGAAGCTTGAAGGGAAACTGTAGTAGAGAGGAGATCTTGAAGAGTGCAACCTATTTGAATATTGAAGGATGAAGGAGTCAAGGAGGCCACCCACGATGAATGAAGGTGTCTCTAAGCCATGGACATCTATAAAATGTTTTTGCTATTGAATGACAATGCATGAGATTTTTGAACATGCATAACTCACTCGTTGTAATAAATTTTCAAAGCATAATAAATTCCCATTGGATCTATTTTTCTTGGTTAGGTCTCTAGGGTAAAAAAATATCTATTGATGATGCATTTAATCGTTGCTATGTATATGGTGTGTTCAATTTACTTGAATGTTTTATTCTGGTTAGTAGATGCAAACTTCACTAGTTGATTCCCACTCACCATAGCATTGAAATCATTTCATTGGTCCCATTACTATTTTTGGGCACTAATAATTACTTACATAATTAAATTGCTTGAGAGTGCTTAAGCAACTTAGGCTAGAATTGAATTAGTGATCCAATGATCCTTTTTTTCTATGTGATTTCTCTAGCCATTATCCACATCGAAATGCACATTATACTTAATAGACACATTGTTAGAGGTCTTTCCATTGATTGGATGTAGGATCCTTTGTTGCATTTGAGTGTGAAAATAAATAAGAATTAAGGGGGCACACAGAGTTTGGTTTGATTGGGCTCATCATCGCTTTCACATTGCACCATATTTATCGAATTGGTATGTAATGTTCTTGTAATATTTTTAACACACCATTGGCCTTTTTATGTTGCTCGATATATGGATTTGACTCTACTCGGCATAGATGCCTGATTTTAAATGCATGAGCAATGAATTCTCTAGTAGATCGCAGTCTTGGCACTATAATATATTTCCTAGCTTGAGTTGAAATGTTGCATAGCATTTATTGATTCTCTTTAAATCAATTCACTTTCTAAACCTCACCCTACAACTCTCTTTGATTCTTCTAAGGTTATCTTTACTATGTTTTCATTTTAGGTGGTGAACTATGCATAAAGAAGCTTGATCTTTCAACCTGTTTGTGATTGCAATTGCATGAGTGTTGTGTAAGAATATTTAAAAAGAAACACACTCATAAATGGTCAATCACCAAGCCTTGAAGAAAACAATACAAGGCTACATCTTGATTAAATAACATGAAATGAAGAAGTCTAAACTCAGTTGAGAGTAATTGCAGAGAAATAACAATTTAAATTTTGCGGTTAGCATTCATGTTGGTGAATTGTGTGGAATCTCAATCCCTCAATTATGGATTAGATACTAACTTTGTCATTGCTAATTTAAAGCATAACTTTATCATTGGAAATTTAAAACATAACTTTATCATTAGGGAATAAGACGTTGATTTAAGTAACATTGATATTGAAATGTTTTCACTTATGGTAAAAATATAAATCACCATGGTCCCTCTCTGTGACTACATAAAAGTATGGGTGAACCAAGCCTTGGAGGAAATCTCCAAGATATCTTGAATATGAAGTGGTTGAGACAGTGAGGTAAAATGAAGCACATGTACAAGAATGGGAAGGAATTATTTAGGAAATATTCTTCAACAAGAGAAGGATTTAGATGGCAGTGACTTGCCTCCTTTCAATTTTCTATGTAATAACCATAATACTTCCCCTCCTTTTATTTATTTTGGTTGGATCTTTACCATTTGGGATGCATAGGTGTTTATAAATTAAATATTATGGAATGACCAATTATTCTTCCTTTCCGCCCCCAGGATTTCCCTAATATTCTAGGTCTGCGAGAGCCCCATCCCATCTCATGAGAGAAAAATATTTGAATATTCATTTAAGTATCAGTCAAAGAAATTGTGTTAAGGCATTTGAGCCCTATTGTTATTGACATCATTGAATGATTCATATTGGGAACTCACTATTTAATTTTTCTCCACAAAGAACCATTCAAGTTTCATTTAATTTTTATAATTCTATCTTGGTTGTTGACAATTGGAATTTTGAGCAGATGATTCTTTTCAAACTCATTTATTGATAATGCAATAGTGTTTTGAATTTCTCTAGCTGATGTTGAATCCCACTAGCACGATTGGTTTCGATCGGCCTCATTCTGTAAGTCGACCGAGGTACGAAACTCAGCTAGTCCGGAGGAGACACCTAAAAATCCATCCATGCTAAGGATTGGTGTGGCCCAGGCCGGGTGCAATCCTGAGGTGATTTTGAAAGCTTAGAGACCCCTAGGTCATGGTTTCTTAGGCTATAGGCTAGTCTCACAAGTCATGGACAAACTAGCAAACACTTTTTTTTTCTCTCTGGATGACCTATGCCATCTTTTCTATTTTCTTTCCTCTTGCAAAGTCATGGTCATTTCCCATTGTTTATATTGTGTGAAAGGAGGGAAAATATCCATGTCTTGATCAAATCTACTTATCATAGAATCCAACTACTATTATTTAATTTCTATCAATTATTGAAACTGCCTGGTCCTCTCTTACGCAAGCATTGTGCTTCATGAATATATGATTTTCTTAAGAATCTTATATTTTTTTGAAAATCAAAGACCACATAGAATTTCTTTTCATAGAATACACATGTCATATCCATAAAATTCAACAAAGAAAATATGTATTTTATCAAAGAGGAGTAACATCTCTATAAAAATGAAAGAGATCATTCTTATTCCCATCAATGTTGATCATTTTCCTTAATTAAAGACCAACATATTCTTTTAATATATATTATATGCTTAAATGTTTTAGCTTAACCCATTCAATTTTGAATTTAATTTTAACTAGTATTAAAGATTATCATGACTATATAAGATTCACCTTTTTTAAAATTAAAATGATATATATTTTATTTTATTAATATTGAAATGTCAATATTTTTTTTTATGTTTTTTTTATATTATATAATTATGCATCTCCATTTCTTTGAATAATATTTTAAAAAATATTATTACCTTTTTCTTGACAATAATATTTTGAAAATTATTATAACTTTTTTCATGACATAACCAACATAATGAAGTTAATTAAGACAAGTGGAAAAAGAATACACATATATAACACGATTACTAACTAAATTCATAAGTGTATGCCAAAAAAGATGCCTCTTAATGGTATCTATAAATATGATAACATTAGTTTAGTGTATTCCCTACAGTTAATCCAACATACTTAATACATGCATGTAGCTTTAGGGTTATATGAATTATTCTCCATGCATTACGTAGTACACTTTGTGCTTTCTTATTGAGAACATTTTCTGCTTTCTTTGATGAATCCATTTATTTTATGTGGTTTTTATTCTTTCATTCTTTTCAATCATAGGAATAAAAGGGGCTTACAACTTAGAAGATGGTGATGGTGGCTTATAACTATTGTAAGTGGATTAAATATTGATTGCTTCATATGAGATTGAATATTGAAAGACTGAAATTAACATTGTGTATATGTCATGGGATTATGTAAGGGTGAAAGGGATTATGTCATGAGATTGAGATTGTGGGATATTGCAAGACTGAAAGGTAGTATATTATGTTTTTTTTTTTTAAGATTTTTTGAGTTGGGTTGTGGAAATATGTGCATTTTCTATTAATGTAGTTTGTGAGTATAACAATTTTTTATTGTAAAATTAATTTTTCAAATTTTTTGAATAAAAATAATAATATTGATATATTTTGCTTTTCTATTTCCGAAAATAAATCATATTACAGATTTGATATATCGATCTAAATCATTCTTACACAATAAGTCTGAAATTCATTTATAGTAAAAATAATACCATTCCAAATTCGATGGAAATTTATTCCCTATACAAAAATATTTTCCCTCAACAAAAAAGTGTCCTTCCGATAGTCCACTTGGAGTCACCGTGAGGATAAATTCCCTAGACAAAAGTAGTTTCATTCCATCTTCCACTTTGAATTATGAAAAGGTTGTCTCCATGTTCATATGTCGAAAGCACTCTCCATAGTCACATGTCTATTCATAGGTTTAACGATGTGTTTAATTGTATATATTTTATCATTTTATTTTAAAAAGTTTCATTTTATTATTAAATTAATAAATATTAATAATACGTATGTAACTTTTTATATATATTTATTAAAATTAAAATTGGTTTATCAAATTTTAAGAAAGAGTAATTGTAGAGATATAACAATTTAAATTCTACACTAAGCATTTGTGTTGGTGAATTGGGTGGATTCTCCATCCCTCAATTACGAATCATATGGAATTAAAGAATGTTCTGAAGATTTGAAGAAGACTTGCATGGTAAACACTCATAGCAGGTACCATGATACTGGAGAAAAATTGTTTCCAGGACTATTGTGGAGCAAAAAACCTAGGATGGCTAGAAAACTTCATGAAGCACATGACATGGAAGATTAAGAAGCCATGTTTGTTCAATTGGAGCAAAGTATTTCTACATTGAAAAAATTGGTAACACGATTGTTGGTGAAGAAAGTTAGGAAGCAAACTTAACAGAGACTGAGCATGAACGAGACAAGGTAGACTGAGAAGATTCCACGTGCAATGATTTAGGTAAAAACCACTCTTTTACCTCATCTTCCAATATTCCTTTCAAAGTTGAAGCGGAACTTGAAATACGCATGTTTGATGGACAAGTTAATGCCAAAGTCTTGAATAGTTGTTTGAAATGAATGAAATTTTATTTTGGCATTTATCAAATTCAAGAAACATAACAGATTTCTTTTGCACATTTGAAGATGATTGGATATACTCTGTTTTGGTGGCAGAGCTTTTTGGATGCATTGAGGATAGGCAAGAATCCCATGATTATGAGTCTAGGCCTTACCGTTTTGGGCCAACCTTATTTATAGAAACATCATGTTGTATATGAGTCTAGGCCTCGTAGTGTTGTTGTTAATTTGAACAAGAAATTGTACAGGATAGTCGAGGCAGTCCCACCTAGTGTTATTTCCTTGATCTCTGCTAAGCAATGCAGGAAGGTCATCTCTCAAACAGGGAAGTTTGTCTTCTTCGTGATTCGCTCTCAGAATAAGCGAAAGATCACAACCACATCCAGGGTCTCTTCGGCTGACCTCTCCACAAAACAAAAGCAAGTAGATAAGGTCGTGGAAGAATAATCATATATCTTCTCCTCACCTACCACAATACCTCTGCACTGCATGCCAGGTCAAGCACCCCATCGATCTGACCCCCGGCGCATCGCTGCCCAATGGGCTAGTCTATCGTCACTCTCTGTTAGAGAATGAGGAGATCAAGCGACAAATCCAATAACTACTCCATAAGGGGCACATCCATCCCATCCCATCACCTTGCGAGAACCCAATTGTGTTGGTACAGAAGAAAGATGGAACCTGACGACTCTGCATTCATTACCGGCCTTTGAATAAAATCACAGTCAGAAACTGGTACCCGATTCCCTGAATCAATGACCTCCTTGATCAACTCACAGGGGCCAAATACTTGAGTAATATTTATCTGAAGTATGGCTACCACCAAGTCCTGATAGAATAGACAGATGTATGGAAAACTGCCTTCAAGTCAAAGGAAGGCCTTTTTGAATGGTTGGTCATGCCCTTTCGTTTGACAAATGCTCCAGCCACTTTCATGAGGATGATAGATGATATCCTGCGACCATTCACCAATACTTTTGTAGTGGTGTATCTGGATAACATTATCATTTACAACAAGACTTGGGCCGAACACTTGCAGCATATTCAGCAGGTTCTGCACACCCTGCGGCAGCACAAGCTATATGCCAACTTGGAAAAAATCTCTTTCGGCATGGACAGGGTCCATTACCTAGGATACATAATTGATCAATATGGTGTACATGTGGATCCAACCAAGATCCATGTCATATGTCACTGGCCAGCCCCAACCACAGTCACTGAGCTTCAGATCTTCTTGGGCCTTGCCAATTTCTATCGTAGGTTCGTGTTGGGATTCTCCCATATTGCATGAGCCCTCAACCAAATAACCAGGGGTGGTGGTAAGGCGAAATTTGCGTGGGTCCAGTCCCAACAACAAGCGTTCGATGATTTGAAGCAGCGCTTGTCCTTAGCCCCAGTACTTTCACTACCAAACCTGCAACAACCCTTTGATATCGAGACAGATGCTTCAAACTATGTGGTGGGCACCGTTCTCACTCATCACGACCACCCCGTGGCCTACCATAGTGAGACACTATCATATGTTGTCCGTAAGTACCCTACTTTTTTTTTTTATATAAGTAAGAAGTATATTATATCAGGAGCCTGCCATAGGCAAAAAGAGTGTTACAAGACAGACTATCTAGTCTGCTGAGAATTCCAGGCTGCCCCAACAAAGGGGAAACCAGCCCAATCAACGACCTAATCAGTTTAAAAAAGTAATAAGCAAACAGTAAAATGTCTAAAGACAAAGTAGATCTCCAGCTGGAGCAGCAGACATAGAACAAGTGTTTCTAAACCAACATAAACTAGACATTTGGCACATAACCTGGCCAGGTGGCGTTGAGGTCGCCTGTCAATGGTTCCTCCTCCAATATTTCCGTCCCGTCGCCCCATTGCACCTCGAGCTCCTCCTTCTTCCTGACTCCATGGTCGTGCCTCGCCATGTCTTGCCCGGTCTCGATAGTGTTACCAGTTTCCTGCAGAGATGGAGTTGTTGCCTCCTTCATAATTATATCTTCAGCCGAGGTGGGTGCGCTCTGTGCCTGTGTCGAGGTCGCATGCGCCTTTGCGTTGTTGCTGGCGATGTCTGCTTCGGGTGCCTTCTCGGAGGTCGAAAGGAAGGCCTCATGTAGCGAAGAGAGGAGCTAGAGGAAGAGGGTGGCCTTCTCATTCGACGATTGTAGCCGGAATTGCAAGTCCTCAATGCCCTGTCGAAGCTCGAATACTAGGCCATAAAGATTGGCCAATTTATCTTTTACGAGGTCACTCATAGCTGCATCCACGGAGGGGGTTCTAGAGCTTCCAGAGTCCCGGTTCGGAGGTGGTGGCGCTGCATCTAAAGTGCTAGGGAGAGTCGAATGCTGAATGGGGTGATGTTCCATCCCGGTGGGAGCGAGGAGTAAGGGCAACGAAGAGCAAGGCGATCGGAGAATCAAGTCCAGAGAAATGAAGCTTGCAGTTGTCTGAGTCGGGGGGGTGTGGCTAGGCTCCTCTTCCTAGAGGTGACAGCTAGGTGCAGAGGGAGAAGCATCACGCGACAGAAAGGAAGGTCGACGAGGTTTCCACGGGGAGCCCCGCCATGGTTTTCCTCTCAGGCGGCGCTTATGCTTAGGCATCGTGTACACACTGAGATGGCCGTGGTGGGGAGCCTCCAGGGACCAGTAAGAGCTCTCAAAATCCGGCCATGGACGCAGGGGGAAAATATTTGCTAACCAGCAGCAGAAGCCAAAACAACAAAGTGTAACAGCGGATACAATCACCCTAGCCATAGTAAAACGAGGAGGTCGAGGGCAGTAAACTCGCCTTCCCATCGTCATTAAGTTGCATTAATAATCCTGGAGGGTGGCGGACGGAGGCACGGGCCCATAACGTGGCTCCATGCCTCGTTGGCACCCACCTTGCTTCTGCCTGCGCCATCTGGCTATCACTGACACCCCATCCGGGGAAGCATCCGTTATCCTGGATTTGTGTATGCAGTGCTGGAGTAGAGGATGATCAGGTTCCAGGGATGAATTACAGATGAGTTTTGGCTTGCCCCGATTGATGCCCATATTGGCCAGATCATCCGCAACTTGATTCGCCTTCTGTCTGACGTGAGCCGGGATGAGGGTCAAGTTTGGTCGTAGAGAGTCCAGGATGATCTGCAATCCATGCAAAAGTCTCCAGCTAGGAAAAATGCGCTCGGGGTTGGCTCCATTCAAAATTCTCTGCAGCAAGTTGATGATGATTTGAGAATCGCCCTCCACAATTAGCTGGGTGAAATTATTTTCAATAGCTAGTTGCAATCCCCTGGTTAGACCCCACAATTCTGCAGCATTGTTTGTGGAGTGTCCTATGGGGCCCGTGCTGATAAGAAGGACATTCCCCTGATGATTGCGAAAAACGATTCCATATCCTGCTGGGCCTGGATTACCCTTATATGCCCCATCAAAGTTGAGCTTGATGAAACCTTCTGGGGGAGGGGACCAGACTGAGGGGCTACCGAGGAGACAGGACTGGGGAGAACGGGGGGGGGCGTGGTAATGGAGGAAGGAGCCCAGTGTTGAAGGATGTGCAGTTCATTTTGGTTTCTATTAGCGTCTTGTCCAGACCACTCTTGAAGAAGCAGAGTCTCCTGAATATTCCTACAGCACTGATGCCAACAATGTTGCCAAGGTAGGGACCTTCCTTTGAAGAGCCTTCGGTTCCTTTCTTTCCAGGTTTGCCAGAGAATGAAACCCGGTAGTAGTTTCCATACCCGGTTGAGAAGGGGGGATTGGAAAGCTCGATCCCTCCACTCTGTGATTGTGGTCAGTATGTTGTCCCGACAGCGGTCTGAGGTGCGCATGATGAGCGCCGCCTGATCCCAAATTTGAGCGGTGTAGGGGCAAGAATTGAGAAGGTGATTCATGGTTTCCTCTACTTCCCCACAAAGTAGACATACCGAGGGGCCCTCAAAGCCCCTTCTCGTCAGATTGTCCCAGGTTAGGATGCTTGAGTGACTTACGAGCCATAGGAAGAGGGTGATTTTTGGCCATTGTTTGAGATCCCATAGCTTGCGCCACTGTTTCGTGTTAGGGTGAGGGTCTAAAGGGGCTTTGAGTTGGTACGCCTCCTTTGTAGTGAAGGTGCCTTGTGGTTTGTGTCCCCATCTTAAGATATCCTCCCCTGCTATTCTTGGCACTTTCCGCTTCGCCATCTCTTCTTGCCACGGAGTTAAGTCCACGTCTGCCTCCAAGCCCATGTTGTCCCTATCCAGAACCCATTGATGCCACGAGTTCCCTGGGGGGGTCTTCTGCCAGTAATCGATGACTTTTGTTAGGCCTGCTCGGGTTGCGGGGTTGCATATGGTAGGGGCCCAGTCCTCCTTACTCAGAATCGGCCACTGTTGCCAAGAGTCTTGCCAAAAAAGAGTCGTTTTCCCATCTCTTATTTCCCAGAAGGCGTTGTCAGTCACCAGCTATCGGTTCTGTTTAGCTGCCATCCAAATTAAAGAGCCTGGGCTATCCTCATTCCAGCGGGCTAGGTTCTTCTCTGCCACGCTCAGAGCGTATCTCTTCCTCCAAAGTCGGGCCCAAATGTTCCCAGGGATTTTTAACCATCGCCACCAAAGCTTGGCACTTAACACCTTGTTCATGATGAAGGGATCTTTCAAACCCAAGCCTCCTTGCTCCTTGGGCCGACAGATTTTGTCCCAGCTTACCAGCGCTATTTTCTTTCCTGTGTTGAGGCCTTGCCAAATGAAGTTTCTCTGAATTCTTTTAATAGTGGTGAGGATGACCCTCGGGGTGGCTAAGGCAGAGAAGGCATAGATCAGAAGGGCTTGGAGGACTACTTGGAGAAGTAAGAGGTGGCTGGGAAGATTAAGCGCTTTGTAGGTCCAAGAGGAAAGCTTTTTGGAGAAAGAAGAGAGAAGGTGTTCCCAGGAGGAGTTCTGGTGGGTGTTGTCAATTAGGGGAATGCCTAGGTATTTGGATGGAAGGGAGCTTCTGTTGAAACCAAGGAGGCCAAAGATATGACGTTGGACTGGAGGAGGGGTGTTGAAGAAGAAGATTTGAGACTTCTCCTTATTGCATTCCAAGCCCGAGGCATCCGCGAAGGTTTGCATGATATCCAGGAGGGAGCTAGATTCCCGAACTGTGGGGTTGCCCATCAAAAGGGTATCATCGACAAACTGGCTGTGCGAGATAGGCGGAGAGATGCCATGCAGGGAAAGACCTGTCAAAAGTTTGGAGTCAATGGCAGCATGAATGGATCTGCTAAGGCCTTTGGCTAGGATAATAAACAAAAACAGAGAGAGGGGATCTCCTTGCCTGATCCCTCTCGAGGGTGAGAAGGGCTTTGATGGGACACCATTGATGAGAATAGAAAAGAAGGCTGAAGAGGTTAGATTTACAATCCAAGTTACCCAGTTTTGATCGAAGCCAAAAGCTAGGAGCATTGCCTGCATATACTCCCAACTGATTTTATCAAAAGCTTTAGAGAGGTCTAATTTAAGGAGCATACCTGGGGTCTTGGTCTTTTGCAAGGAGTGGATCACCTCATGGGCAAGAATAACACTGTCTAGGATTTGTCTTCCCTCCACGTAGCCTGATTTCTCTGGGGAGATGATAGTGGGTAGGATGGGCTTGAGTCTCCGGGATATGACCTTGGTGAGAAGCTTGTAGATAACATTTCACAGAGCTATCGGTCTAAACTGCTTGGGATGATGTGCGCTCCCCTCTTTGGGAATTAAGGTTATGAAAGTGGCATTGAGAGCCTGGAGAATTTGGTCGGAGGCTCGGGAATCCTATAAGATTTCCCAGACTTATGTTCTGAGCAGCGGACAACACTGATGGAAGAAGTCGTTTGTGAATCCATCAGGGCCTGGAGCCTTGTCCTTGGGAGTCTCCTGAAGCGCTTGGTCCACTTCTTCTATGGTAATTGGGCGTAATAAGGCATCAATTTTCTCCGGAGTGACGAGAGAAGGTACATGCCGCGTGACCTTGCTGATAGCCTCATGCCTATCTGTCCTAGGTTCTGTGAGGAGGTTGTGAAAGTAACCTGTCAAGGTGTTTTCCATGTTCTCATGGGAATGTATAGTGTCCCCTTCGTCTGAAAGGAGATGGGTGATCCTGTTGGTGTGTCACCATTGGATGACGGTTCTATGAAAAAAAATTGTATTTCTCTCCCCTTCCCGTAGACATTGCACTCGCGATTTCTATTTCCATAATATCTCCTCTTGCTTCTTCCTGATTTCGAGCTGCTGATTTAATGTTGTTTCCTGGGTTCTAAGTTCATTTGTCATCCCATGGAGTCTGATCTGCTGTTGAATCCCTTCCAATTGTGCCAACAGTTGTCTTTGAGCATCAAAGATATTGCCGAAGGTGCTTTGATTCCACGCTTTGAGTCTCTTCTTGAGGTTTTTTAGTTTTTGCTGGAATCGATACATTTTGGATCCACGAGGAACCTCGACCTCCCTCCACCAGGTCTGGATATTTTCTTGGAACTCTGGGTGGTTTAGCCAAAATTTCTCAAACCTGAAAGGTTTCTTACCTGGGGTGGCTGGGATGTCCATCCTTAATTGCACGGGCCAATGGTCTGAACCAGAGGTATTTAGGATAGTTGATTCTATTGCAGTACCTTCCAGCATGAGAGATTCGGATGTCAGGAATTTGTCCATTTTGCAGGCTATTTGGTGGGTGCCCGTTCTGCGATTTGTCCAGGTGTACAAGTCGTTGTCCGTGCCCAGGTCAATGAGTTGAAGCTCGTCTGTGAGAGTGTTGAAGTCTCCAGAGTCCCGATCCAGGCGCCTGGAGCCGCCTCTTTTTTCCTCCAAACTGCGAATAATGTTGAAGTCGCCACCGATGATCTTATTTCTGTACTGTGCTAGACTGTCCACATAGCGCAGGCTCCTGAGGAATGCCTACTTGTCTCGGGGGCTGGCCGGGCCGTATACATTGGTTAGGTGTCCAGGCCTATTTGATCCTATAAGCCTGTAATCAACTGTGATGGACCATTTGGTGGTGATAAAGTTGTCCATTACTATAGCATTGGTGTTCCACAGGACGGTTGGTCCTCCCGCAGTTCCTGTGGCATCTATTGATACTGCTTTCCCCTGTTTCCAGCAGTAAGGTAATAACTTGTCCATGTCCTCTGAGGTACATTTTGTTTCCCATAGCAGTTTTTGTTTGTTGGGTTCGTTGAGGCCTCTGATATTCCATGTGGTGATCTTCATGATGACTGGGGATTGAGGAGAGGAGGAAAGTTGTCCGAGATCAGGTTAATTTGTCCCGAGTTTACCATAAAGTTCCCTATTTCTTGTATGAGCTTGTTGGTTGATTTTCGGCCTCTTTTCTTTTCATCTTTTTGGGTTTTGGTTGGATTTTTTGATTGACCGCCCTGGATCCCTAGACTTTTGTTGGCTCGAGCAAAGGAGCCTGCTGAGGAGTTGAGGAATACTTTGTGAACCTTCCTCAGTTGATCTCTGGGTATAGTGTAAAGTTTTTGTTGCCTATAGGCGTGCTCCAAATGCTCCAGATCCACTCCAGCTAGGTCGTGCTCTTCAAGCTCCATATCCGCCTCCCCGTCATCTGTCTCTTGTTGGTTAGGGGCGGAAATAGGGAGGGAAGGGTCAAGCTACGTGCCCTCGGTTGGCTGATCTGTTCCTTGGTTGATGAGTTGAGCAGTATTGTTCGGAAGAGGTGCTGAGGGGTGTTCAGGGTGGATGGGGTTTTCCGGTTGGTTTTGCAAGACATCAAACTTATTACTGGTTGAAGGATATTTACTTACCTGGGCTGGCTGCTTCCATCCGCCCTGACGTCTTTTCCCCGCTGGTTGCATGAAGCCGTCCTTGTCCTTGCCTCTTTCTGGGTTTCCTTCTTTCGGCGGAGCGTTGAGTGGGCAGTCTCTAAAACGGTGACCATGTTCATGGCATTTCCTGCAGCGGAATGGAATATGATCATAATCGATGGTTTGAGACTAGTCCTCGTCGTGATATTCCAGCATGATGGATCCGGGAAGCGACTTGGCTATGTTCAGATATACACATATTCATGCATAAGAGGTGTAGCGTCGTTGCTTGGTGGCTTCTGATGATTTGACATAGATGCCAATAGTGTTTCCAATGCCTACTAGGACCTCCTCTAACCAGAACTCCTGGGGTAGGGAGTATAACCTAAGCCATACCGTTGCATGGGAAAAGTCCTCCTTTTCAGGGCTGAACTTCTTAGTCCAAAACCTTAAGAAGAGTCCTGCCGAGTTGTAGAAGTATGGCCCTCCATCAAAGATGCGATTGTGATCCTCTAGGTTATGGAGGATGATTGTGAAGAAACCCTTGGATCCAAGTTGCAAGTCATAATGCCCTCTCGGCTTCCACCAATACTGAATCCATTTGATCAGATCTCTTTCCGAGGGCCAGAGCCCCAAAAATTTCCCCACCAGGGCGTGGTCCCTCATATACTGCTTCTGCACCTCTATCCTCGGTGAACTGACTACATATTTCGGGGCTTGCGGCGCCTGCGGAATGCATTTACCTGGAAGCCATGGAGTCGAGGCTCGGTTGGGGGTTTTCTCCTTCTCAGGGTCTATTTCCATCTCTCTGTCTTTGTGGATCCCGTCCTCCAGAAGCTCCACGCGCAGATTTGGTGGTGTCTCAAAAGTCGGCCGCTTCAGCCGTTCAGTGGCCTAGTCATTCGCTGTAACTTGGCTGTAGGAGATGCCTTGTGGCTCCCCCTCCATGCGAATCATGAGCCCCCTCGGGGCCACATCTAAGGTGTCGCAGATCAATACCCAACAGTTCTAAGCCCTAGTTTGCAGAGCTTCGAATATACTAGTCTACCCTTCCCGTAAGTACCCTACTTATGACAAAGAAATGTACTCCATTGTGCAATCTTGTTTCCAGTGGATACATTACATTCTTGGGAAGGAGATAGTCATTCACACTAATCATAAGCCACTACAGTTCATGCAGACACAAGGAAAATTGAAGAATGATTTCCATCAAAAGGGGTCCACATACTTGCAGCAAGTCCACCTCAACATCAAGTATAAAACAAGAAGCACCAATTGCGTCACTGATTACCTCAGCAGACAACTAGTCGTGGCACTCACCACAGTGCTAGACTCCTGTGGACATGAGACCTCTGGATGGCCCCAACTCTATGATATAGACCCAAACTTCGCCACCACCTACCAAATGTTGGGTGCAAACGCAGTTGTTGATAATTTCCATCTTCAGGATGGGTTGTTGTGTCGTCCAGGCCATATCTGTGTTCCATCAAGCGAGCAAGAGAAGCTGATCTGGGAAGCCCACTATGGTCGGGTGGCAGGATACTTTGGCGTTCAAAATATAGTGATGATGCTACAAAAAAAATTCTACTGGCCGAAACTTTGACAGGAGGTCAACATGTATATTAGGTCCTGCACTACCTGTGTTATTGTCAAATCGACCACTAAGAAATAGGGCCTGTACACCCCTCTTCCTACTCTTGATAGGCCATGGAAATCCATCTCAATGGACTACATGTCGAGCTTCCCGTCCACCAAGCAGGGAAATGACTGTGTTTTTGTGGTTGTTGATCGCTTTTCAAAGATGGTGATTCTAGTTGCCTGCAAGAAGCATCACAACAAAGGCCACTGCCAAACTCTTCTTGAAACGATTCTGAGTACATTTTGGAATCCCACAAACCATTGTCTCATATTGGGATAGTCGATTTCTCATCACATTTTGGTCGAGCCTTTGCTCACTGTTGGACATCAAGCTCACCAAATCCACAACCTTCCACCTCCAAACATATGGCCAAACCGAGGTCGTAAATCAAATGATTGTGCATATCCTTCGCATGTATAATTAAAAACACCCTCGCACATGGGATGAGAGCCTTCCCTATGTCCAACATAACTACAATTGAGCCCTGCATAGCTCAACCGGCCACAACCCCTTTCAGGTGGGGTTTGGATTCCAACCATTGGGTCCCATAGATGTTGCACTTCCCCTTGCGGTCACATCAACCGACTCATCTCCTGCTCCAACTGAAGCTGACAAAGCCACCCGGTTCATTGAGCGGATCCAACACATTTTCCAACAGGTTTAGGATATCCTATATAAGTCTAATGACAAGTACAAGCAACACCATGATCAACATCCGGTGCCACATAAGTTTCAGGTGGGCGACAAAGTTTGGTTCAACTTGCAGAAAGAATGCCTTACAGGACCCCATCGAAAGCTTCACCCACTCCGTTATAGGTCGTAAACCATCACCAAGGCCATGGGGGATAATTATTTTGAGCTCAACATTAATCATTTCCTTGGCCTGCACCCAATGTTCAATGTGGATCTCCTTCGCCCTGATTTCCCAGCATTATTGGACACCTCAGACGTAGCAGAACAATTAAAACCAATAGAGATCAACCTCTACTGAATACAACTGGAATCTAATGATCATATTGTGGACACATAGATCAAGGGCACTCAACAGTAGAGGATCTAGCTTTATCAAGTTGTCAAAGCAGGGCAGCTCCTGCACCAAGGCAAGTGGCTCACCTAGGGCCAAATTCAGCACAAATTTCCACATCTGATGGAGGAACTCAATGAAATGGAGACCATTTCTTCCTAAGGAGGGAGTATTGATCTAGGTGGATATTGGTGGACACCCACCTTTTCCAACTAGCTCAAAACAGTTTTCTGGCAATTTTGGCAATTTGTTATTTTTAACAGTTTTAACTTCTGGGGCCATTTTGAGGGCCTAAATGAAGGTTTTCGGGATATAGATTCTCAATGAGATTTGAAGGCATGAATGATCCCCCAAAATGAATCTACTCGATGATACATTTCCAACGTGCTATCATATTCCTAAAATGGAGATCATATGCAAAAGTTACGACCCCAGGAAGTTGATGTACTAACTTACCCAGACGGGGCCCACATGAATTTTGGTGCTTCATCTCCTATTGTTAGGTTTTTGGATGTCTATGGTTTTTGGCATTCCTATTTATTGTAAAAAGGCCTTCAAATACTCATTGTAATCATCTTCTTGCAAATGAGCACAACCGTCACATCTCTTCTCAAAGATAAGCCGCCACCATTCCAGCTAGCTTGTTTCGCTGCATTTCACAGTTTCAACTTATTTCCTTATTGAATAGAAAACTAGTTTTACTATATCTTTGTTATTTTGTGTTAAGCACCTGTTAATAATATGTAGTCATTTTGTTCTTCTCATAAAATCCAAATCAGTGCCATCACATCTCTTCTCAGAGATAAGCCACCACCATTCCAACAAGCTTGTTTCTGCTGCATTTTACAGTTTCATCTTATTTCCTTATTGAATAGAAAACCCGTTTTATTGTATCTTTGTTATTGTGTGTTAAGAACCTGCTAACAATCTATAGTCATTTCATTATTCTCATAAAATCCGGATCAACATGGTTGTCTTGTTATCACTATTTTTCCTTGTCATACCCATTGTGTGTATGATCCCATTAGTTTACAAGAACTATCAAGGTATCCTCTTCCTTGCGGTCACTCACCCTCCATGCCCAGGATTAGGCATCCCCTTCACTTCTATACAGTTCCTCGGGTGATCCATCTTGCCTTGCCAAGGTTTTCTCGCACAAGAAGAATTCTAGAGACTTTATCAAGCCTTACAGTCGAGGTGTCCCTCATACTTGCTCTGTCGAGGCATCCCTCCTTATTTTGTTATCTCAACACAATACATTCTAGGCGATCATGGCTTACCACAGGGTTCTCATGGCTCAGCAGTAGCTATTTTTTTTTTCATCATCTGTCCTTTCTGGACAGATCTTTTCTTTCAGCTTAGTGAAAGTTAGGGATGAAGTTTACTCTCCTTCTCACCTGTATCACAGGTATACAGAAATTCATGAGACATCATTATAAATTTTAAATTCAAAATTTTCTTGTAAATCTGTCACCCACAGATTTTCCAAATTCCACATTTTGTTTTCATATTTGTTCCGCACAAAAACCAGATTCATAATTATGAGACTTTCCTTCCCATCGCGGTTTGACTCAGCAGGTAATTGGTCTTCCTTATGGGCTCACAATGCTGCCATATCCAAGACCCCTTTACTTCCTACACTTTCAACTTCAATCAACCAAACAAATTGTTATTTTCCCATGCACATATATTTTGTTATATCTTTATAACGTCATCACAAACAATTTCAGAGTTGTGCATACCAACAATCAAATTCACTTTCTCAAAAAGGAAAATACCATTCCTTGCAGTTTGGCTCAGTAGGCAATTGGTCTTCTTTATGGGATTACATCACTACCATATCCATGACCCTTTGCTTCTTGCA
>ML802891.1:549662-567160 GCA_009831015.1 Picea engelmannii
ATATTTAGATTTATTTATTTTTAAATATTTAATGGAATGTAAGCTATGTAAACGGTTGCATCTTTTGTACTTGATGAGCATAGTTGCTTGGTCTTGGATTATTATTATTAAACATTCCTCATGCTTATCATTTTTGAGTTTATCAATTCTTTGAAGTATGAAATCAACTCTACTAAAATATAAGTTATTAAAATTATAATCAACTCTACTAAAATATAAGTTATTAAAATTATAATCAATCACTTCGTTGTATGTTGTTTGGTTGATACAATTTAATATATGTTTTTAATCAATCACTTCGTTGTATGTTGTTCGTTGTATGTTGTTTGGTTGATACAATTTAATATATGTTTTGTATAATTTTTATTGAGTATAATTTGATGTAAATATAATATAGTAAGTTATCATAAAAGTGGTGTAAATTAATAATGTTGTTAAAAGTGATTGAGCATTTGGTTCAACATAAATTTAGAAGTTAATTTATCTTTAGTTTTGTATAATAAATATAGTATTTAAGGATACGTTAATTATTTTAATATTTTTATTAATAAAATCTAAAAAATATTTTAAAAAAAAATATTTAAAAAAAAAAAATACCAAGGAGCAAGGAGTGAATCTAGCAAAGCTATGAATCATTAAATTAAGTTTAAAGACCCCATAGTTTCAAAGGAGTGAAACCTAGCAAAGCTGATGAATCATTGAATTAAGTTTAAAGACCCCATAATTTCAAAGGATAGAATGATGGGTTAAAGATAGATAACAATTTAATTGAAAACATATTATAAACTTATAAATTGAATTTGAATATATACCCTTAAATTGTATAAGAAAGATTATTATGATTCAAAATTCATTTAAAGTTTTACATAAAAAAAAAAAAAAATAGTGTCTCTTTTAAGGCTTTCATGGTTATGAGTGCATGTTGTTGGATTGAGTAGTGCATATATTGACTTTTAGTCATATTATAATATGTTGTAAGATGTTGACCAGTTAGATTATGGTTTAGGGATAGCTCAGGTTTGTACTTTCTAAAAATTAAATATAAAAATATATCTAACTTTGTTTCTAAGTAAGTTTTATTTAATGCACTTTCATTATTTAGGCATTTCCATTCGTCCACTTAGGAAATATGTTAGTTTGTTTTTGAAAATAGATTAGATATTATAAATTTGATATATTGATTTAAATTATTCTTATACAATAAATTTGAAATCCAATTATAATAAAAATGATACTATTTTGTTATAATTTTTTTGATAAAAATTATGTACTTGGTTTTGAAATGTTCAATGTTTCTAGTGAACACTCCACCACTCATTATGAGAGATACAAAAGTTGTGTACGTAACTTTGAAACTTCAAATGTTTTGAGTTGACACTCCTCCCATCATAAACCACAAAAACCACTTACATAATTTTTATCCAAAACATTTTCTAACATTATGACTAAGTGTAAAAACATACATTCTCAAATAATAATATTAAATTTACTAAATACTACCAAATTAAAATATATATATATATATTATTCCACATTCAACTTTGATTCTCCAAAATCATCTCATCTTCTCCCAATTAATTTCCCTTGATCAATCACTTTCCCTTGATCAATCACTGTGAAAATATTCCATAACAAAAAATTAGTGTCGTGTCATTCTGAGGATAAATTCGGTAAATTCACTAGACAAAAGTAGTTTCATGCCATCTTCCACTTTGAATTATGAAAAGGTTGTCTCCACGTTCACATGTCGAAAGCTGTCTCCATATTCACATGTATATTCAAAGGTTTCACGATGGGTTTAATATATTTTATTCACAAATTTCATTTCATTATTAAATTAATAATAATAACAATATGTATAACTTTTTTATATAAAAGTTAGGATTTATATGTAAAAACCTATAATATTATGAAAGAATAAATAAAATCTATTTTATTTGTTATATAAAAGTTTTTTATTATTATTAAATTATATATATATATTAAGATAAACTTGGTTTTAAAATTATATTTCTGTCATTTTGAATGGGAATGAATAATATTTTTTTTTGTTGTTTTGAAGAAAATATTTTATTTTTAACATTATATATACTTGTTGAATAATACTTTTCTTTGGTTTTTATCTTTTTTACCCGGAGTAATCTCAATAGTTTTTCTAGTTTTTTTCTGAATTTTTTTTGGCTTCTTCAACGGTTGAGCAATTAGACATGTGAAATGAGGTGAGTCACTTTTTACTTTAATTCAATTTTAATTTAAAATATATTTATAATCTATTAACGTAAAGAGATTTAAATATACTTTATTTATTTTTTATTTTAAGTTTTATAAGTAAAAGTTGATTTGAGAGATAAAGTTCAATCCAAAATAATAATTGTTACATTTTTTTTCTCTTCTTTTCAATATGAGCACTCCACCACCTATTCCAAAACTCAACCTAAGAGGGGGAGGCCCCCTAAAATCACCCTAGAGATCCTTTACTATTATATGGAATCACTAGAAAAAATGAGAGACAGAATTAGAAACATTAGAAAAACGAAGTGAAGAAAGAGACGTACAACTCCAAATAGAGCTAGAGGCAATGATTGATAAAAAAAATAAAGATACCATTCAAACTCAAATAGAGGATAGATTCTTAAGGTTCAAGAGTGAATTGCAAACAATGAAGGATAGGATTCAAGAAATGGAAAAACATAAACAATCAACCCAAGAAGGAGGGGTTGAAGAAAATCACAACTTGAGAGATAGGATTAAAGAGATAGAAGAAAAACTAACCAACAATTTGACCCTCAGTAATATGGAAAACAAATTGGATATCAAACCCATCCAAGAGGAAATGAATAAGATAATCGAACTAGACCATGAGCATAACAAAAGAGCCTTGAACCTCATAATTTACAAGAAGAGGATACGCTAGCAATAGTAAAATAAGAATTAAATAATAAATCACAAATTGATACAACTTACCTCATAGAAGCAAAGAGGCTAGGAAAAATAATTGATCACAAAGATAGGTTGTTCTGTGTCAAAGTAAATTGTAATGACCATAAATATAACATACTTAGTAAATATCCGTGCTTAAAAGGCTCACGAATATTTATAAATGAAGACCTCATTCCCGAAGAACAATTTGAATTAAGGAAGGAAGTTCAAAAGGTAAAAGAAGCCATGAAAGAAGGAAAATGAGCAATAATTAGAAATCAAAAAGATATTGTTAGGGATAGAGACCATATTGATAATAATAAATAGGAATTTGGGACACTCGGGATCCTTTTTTGGAACTGTCATGGCTTTCCATGGTGTAAAGGTCCTATGATAAGTTGGATCCCGAGTGATATTGATATTATCTGTCTAGTTGAAACTTGGGATCATGAGGAGTCTAAGGTCCCTAACATAGAAGAATTTGTCTTGTGGTCGACATGGAACAAAAAATCCCACCGTAGAGGGATGGAAGGCATAGCTTGTTATATTAGAAAGAGAATTTCTCCTCACATTCAACTTCATAAGATTGATCCTCTCAATCAGTACATTTGGATGGAAATTTTAGACACCAATGCTAAGAAGATGTATATAGAAATTTGCTAGTTTGCACCTATTAATTCTACTTTTTATAAGAAAAACAATCTAGATAACAATTGTCCCTATAATAATTTAGAAAAAGATATTTATAGTTTGAAAAATGAAGGTAATATCCTCATGCTAGGAGACTTTAATGCTAGGACTGTAACTAAACAAGATACTCTTTTAAGTAACGACTCCAACCATAATCCTTTATGGGTAGATGGGCACCTTGTTTTATCTAATAGCTACAAAAGAAGCTCTGAAGACCTAATTGAGAATTTGTTTGGTACTGAGTTGGTCAAGCTCTGCAGCTCTCAAGACCTAATAATTTGCAATGGAGTAATGAAGTGGCCAAACTCTAACCAGATGACTTGTATTCATGGGCTAGGTAGTAGTGTTCTAGATTATGTGATATCTGATATCCCCGTTTCCAACCAAATAACAACTTTTGACCTTTTAAATGACCATGAGCTTGACTCTTATCATAAACCTTTAACCCTAACTCTAAACTTTTCCATGCATAGGAGCGTCATTGAAGATAATTCTAATAATCAAAGGAATTTTCACTTTGACAAAAGTAAAGTCGACATTTTCTTAAAGGATTTAAATAGTAAATTAAATCATCTAACTTATAAGGACAACATTGAAGAACTCTATCATAAATTTACAAGTACCTTTTCCACTTCTATTAACAAGTTCTCTTTCGAGGTGTCATATAAGAAGAATAGTAGAACGACCAACCCTTGGTATGAGAAAGAATGTAAAATTGCTAGGAAATCCATTAGGGATGCTTCTAATGAGTCCTTAAAACTCGATAAGATCAATACGTACAAATAACTAATTAAAAGGAAAAAAAAGTAATATATCAAAAAAAGGCAAGAGAAACTTTCAAAACTATATATGCTGGATCCTAAGAAGCTCTGGAGCCAAATCCTAAAATTCAATACTAAAGAAAATAAAAGGATTCCATCAAGGGATTGGAATTCCTATCTTAAAATTCTTTACGTGTTCCCTAATTCCATGGACACCATTCCTATTGTCCCTACAAAGGAAGATTTTTTTTCTTTAAATGACATAGAGTTCGGGGTTAAGCAACGTGCAAATGGGAAAGCTAAGGACATTGAAGGCTACCAAGCTGAAATTTTTAAAATAGGAGGGTCAATCCTTATCCCTCACATACACAAGCTCTTCAATTTAGCAGTCAAGCAAGGATTCCCTAAACCCTGGACGCAAAGCCTCATTGTTCCTATTTTTAAAAATGGGGATATAAACATTCCCTCTAATTATATGACCATTATGATTAGCCTGATTTTAGCCAAGCTTTATGGAATTATTTGGGAAAAGAAGATTCGCCTTTGGCTAGAAAGTCACGGTAAAAGAGCTAAAGGACGGGTCGGGTTTATGAGATATCATTCAACTGTGGACCATCTTGTTACCTTTAGGATCATTGCAGAGGAGTTCTGCAATACTAAAACCAATCTTTTTTGTTGTTTTGTTGACTTTAGAAAAGCTTTTGACATGGTTCATAGGAAAAACCTTTGGAATAGGTTGGAAGGGATAAACGTTCCTCTCGAGTTGAGGGTTGTTGCAATAAGGATGTATGATAATTTTATTTCTAAGTTTAAAAACACTGAGGGCTGGTCAAAAATATTAACTACAATATCAGAGTCAAACAAGGTGGTCCCTTGTCCCCTACCCTTTTTGGCATATACATTGACAAGTTAGAAGATTACTTGGAAAAAGAAGGTTGTGTCGACCCTATTCTCACTGATATAGTCATCAATCTTCTTCTTTATGCCGATGATATCGTTCTTATGGAAAGGAGTTCCCATGATCTTGAAAACCAACTAAGAATCCTCAAGGATTTTTGCTCCAATATGGGTATGACTGTTAATACTGATAAGACTAAGGTCATGCTTATTAAATCCAATAAGATACCTTATGATACCTTCGTATATGACAAAAACAACTTGGAGGAAGTGACTTCATACAAATATCTTGGAATTGATATTCACCACAAGCTCAATTGGAATTATAGCATTGAGAAAAGGATTATTGGGGTGTGCTAGCACTCTGTAAATTCTGTCCAGCTGAATAGACAAACGACAGAGGTAACTGTTTCAACCAAATTTAGAGTTGAAGCACTAGCTTGCTTGACTCGGAGAGGGCTCTCTCGTGTCACTTGATATATCTATGGAAATCGGTGGCTAGATTTGGTTTGTTTTGGGGATTTTTAATAAAGTTGTTGGCAAAGAAGGGGGGAACACTATGGGCTATGGAGTCAAAATTCTGAAAGTGAATGGAAACAATGCATCGGCTGATAGAACTCTCCAAAGGAAAACGGATAAATAAGGCGATGAATCTGAGTTATTATTGAAATAAAAATATGTGTAGGAAGATAAAGAAGACAAATAACTGCATCAGAGCATTGTTGAAATGAATTATGAATGAGTTAAGAAGACAATCACATAGTTTAAATTTCTTAAGCCAAGAGTGTCACAGGACGAATTTTGGGCCTTTAAATTATCCAATTTAAACAGAAGAAAATGTAAATGAAATGACAGGCTACAGGAAATACATACGATGAAAGGAAACAAATCTCATATCACCACTCGTTAGAATCTTTTCATAAAGACTTCAAAACCTTCTGCATTTGTATTCAATTCAGATTCAGAAAATTTACAAATAGAGTTTGATACAACCAAAAAGGTGCTCTTGCACTTTTGCCAACATTAACTAATTCAATCCTCGTAGTACTTATACGGTTTGATAAAAAATAACTGAACCTGAAACGTTTCAGCTTCTGTAACAGTTTCAGATGTTAGTTTCGGTATACGAAACGACTTACAATCATTAGTAAAAAAGAAACGTTTCACCATCGTGAATAGTCTCTCTGACCGCCTGGTTTCTTTCGCTACATCTGGCCTGCTCTGTACTTTCGTTGGATCCTGTAAGATGGGTGACAGTTGGAGATCATCTGTTGGTTCCGGGAACGTGGCATTTTGTCTTTCCCAACCGTACAAGTTCCTTCCATTGCGCATCAGAGGGGATTTCATAGTCCATCATTTCTTTAATCAAAATTTCCAGGTCGATGCACATTGCATAGGACATGATTGGCATGTTGACTTTCATTGTTTTGAATTTGTTCAAAATTTCGAAATCAATAGCTAAATGTTCTACCAAGCTAGGGCCTTTCAAAATTTTTTCCATATATTCAAACCTGGAATGGTCCATCCTGCATTGCATGAGAAGAGTGTGATAATATTCATGCTTGTATAATGAGCCTTTACCATCCCAGAATGAGGGGAGGCCTTTAGCAAACAATTGTTCAAAGGCGTCTTTAAACTCATGTATGCTAAGGTCCATTTACACAACTTTATTCTGAACCGATCTAAGTAGGTTGTGTTTGGCAATGATTCTCCTAGCTGAAATGATTAAAGCGGTCCTGTCTTTCACACCAATGGTCTAAAGATCGACAGTTAGTATGGAATTTAATAAGTCGATGGCATTTTGGGCCCATTCCGAGGGTTTCTTCGCTATCACTTCATTTACAACAACACATTTGTTCCGAGATGTAGCAACCATGTTGTCTTTGTCATTGATAAAGTTCAGATAACTTCTGAATTTAGCAACCTCCGCAACAATCACGTCCCATATCACATGTTTGGCTCCCTGTAGTAGCATTTTACCCTTCAATCTGGTTTTTAGCTTGTTCACTCTTTCCTGTAGGTCTTGGTTCTCTATGTGGAGTTGAGCTAATTTCTCATCCTTCACCTTCACCTCTTGTTTCAACTTTTCTAAATTTTCTTTTAGATTCTTGATCTCGCTTGTTTTCAAACTTATCTAGGACATAGCCTGAACTAACCCCTCATCATTTGATTCAGCCTCCGCATTAGCAGGTACAATAATATCCATATCTGATGTTGTCACCTACATATATGACCAACTTTCTTTCTCCTTCTCCAATTGCAACACTTTAGCCTTGTAGTCTAGAGCCTCTTGTCTGAAGGTTTCCTTTTCCTACTCCAAAGTAGTTAACTCTACTATCTGTGGATGATCTGTAGGTGACATCTTCAATCTTTTCTTAAAACTTTGGATCATTTTATCCTTTTCATCCAGAGAGGCTTTCACCCCATGTGGACCTTCAAACTCCAATATTTTTACCTGCATCATCCAAGCTTTGTTGGACACCTTTTCTTGTTTAAGTTGTCCATCAAGTTTCAATACATGTGTTGTCAACCTTGCAACCTTCAAAGCTAAGTTTAGGTAATTAGCGTACAACATATCACTGACATTTTTGTGGAATTTCACTTTGTCAGGAGCGCCAATGTTCTCATAGTGTACCTTGAACTCGGATACCTTATCATTATCGACCACTGCAATGTTGAATGTCTTCTTCTTGACATCTCTGACTGAGAGTAGGTGAGATTTGCGCTGAGATGTCCCTTATACTTCAGGTAAAAGCTCATTTATCTCATTATTGGCCATACTCCCTTTCACGACATACTAATGTAGCAAGTATTCCTTAGATTGATAAACCGTCCCGAGAGTCTGGCAAAATACGTGCTTCCTGCTATTGAAGACCTTCATGCTGCCTTTGTTTTGTGGTTTGTTTTCAGGATTGATCTCTTCATTCTAGATCTTAGTATCTACCATCTCCATGCACGTCTTTTCTTTTTGTTCTTATTCTTCCAAGTCAATAATTGGAGAAGGTGATGTGGCTCACATTTTCTTGAGGGTGTCTTATTGGCTGCTAGCCCCTAGGGCTTCTGAACTACTTCTCTTATTGAAGATGCTCATTTTAGGAGCCTTGATAATCAACCTGGGTGAGGGTTTTTGTGCTAATCTTTGCTGGGAAGTAATCTTTGTCTGCTTTTCTTGATCATGCAGCGTGATGACCTCCATTTCTTTGCAGGTCCCTAGATTGGCCAATTTATCTAGTTCTTCAACGTGCTCGTGTTCATAAGGTCCTTGTCTGCTCGCCAATATCCTCTTTGATATAACCTGATGTGGATCATATCTTATTCCTTGCAATTGTGTGAACCCAAATTCATTTAGTTTAGACTGAATTTGAGGCAAACAAGACTTGCTCTTCACCACAAAAGGACCCACCAAGAACAAGAATTTCATATTTGAAGCCTTGTGAGCCTTGAGGAAGTGTTCAGTCTCTGAGATGATCCTTTGTCTTATAAATTCCAAAGAAAATATCCTGGGAGTTAGGAAAACTGGTAAAAGGTGAGGTCCTTCTTGGCATCCGTATACCCAAATCACGGTGGACTGAGTGAAAAAAATCCAGCCTCCCATCGTATTCTCCGAACTCGGCTGCAACGAACTCTTCATCTCTTCCAGGACTCTTGGCAAATCTGAACTGAAAATGAGACTGTATATTCTGGACATGATTTTGTTGATGAAGATGAACAGGGTGATCTTTTTACACTCGGCCGAAATAAATGCAGCTTCAGGAAGCTCGATATTGTTAGATCCCAGAAACATTCTCAATAGATGAGAATAGTATCTGAAATGTCTTAACGAACTGAAATTAACCAACTGTTGATGTATATTCTCTGCAATAAATTCATCGAAACTGACACGGACTGACTGCCCAGACAGGAACAAAATTAACATGATCCCTAGCATAACCTTTACCACAAACAATTCATTGTCTAGACCTAGAATTTGACTTAGGAGAGAACAAGTCCACTGGACTTCGATGATCATGACGCTTAGATTGACAGTCAAGGATAGACTTTCTAAATGATGTTCAGGTTTGACTATGGTTTGTAGATACATGGTTTTTACCTCGGGCAAGCATTCTCTATAAATCATAATCATTCTCTGTTCCTCAAAGGGTTCTGACACTATAGGGGAGGTGTCTGGTATATTTAGGGCATGTCAGAGTGAGGGACTATCTACTTTACACATGACTTCTGACCCTAACTTATTTAAGATGACTCTTTCTCCCTGGGAATATCTCTCCGCACACCAACTCACAAATTCAGGGAATGGGAAAATTGTTTATATGACATAAGGGGCGAAAGAGGCTCAAGTCGCTTCAAGAAAGGATATGTGGGATCCAACGTTGTTCAGTGAATTCAATTTAGACACAGAAACGGGTGAGACCATCGTCACTATGTCGAAAACGTCAGAATATCTGTCAATTAGGGAATCCTCCCTGGAGGGAGTATCTGGTTCACGCACGGATAAAACAACAGGATTGGAAGCCATTGTGAAGAATACCTGATAAGCGACGAGAAAACTGGTCTGGTTCAGTTCTAAATTTTGAAATTTGGATAGAATCTTTGCGTCAAATCTCCAAACGTTCGACTGCTTCAAATACTCATAAAATAATGCCCCGGGTCCCTCCTTTTATAGGTGTCTATTACCATCGGGGTTTGGAGAAAAACGGTTTTGGATGAACCACACTTAGCTCCGATGTGTCTCAGAGAATGCCGCATGTCCATGATTTAAACCAGGGTAGTTTTCCCCGGTCCACCCCCTGTCGGCTAATTCTCGTGCTACTTCGATCATTGGATTGCACCTCGGATGTTGATCCAGGTCGTTTCAAGATCTACGGTCAGCGTCTTTCCCGAAAACTTTGACATCGGAGGTTGAAAAAGGTGGTTTTGGTCAGACAACCCTCTTTTCCGATGTGCTTCTAAGGGTGCCACGTGTCCCACAAAAAACCGTGACGGTTTTCCACGGCCCACCCTCGATCGCTTAATCTTCGTGCTAGTTGTATCTCCGATACACGTCTCGATCGTTGATCTAGGCCACTTTTGATATCGACGGTCTGATGGGTTTTATTCTTCATATCTCTACTATTTTGTCTAAACGCCACTAGATATAGACAAGTCCTCTAAATTTATCACAGCTCTGTAGCGATTTAATCCATCATAAAATTTCTGAAACTTGGACACCAGCTGGGAATTATATGGTGATAACATTGGCTCCAACTAGGGATGTTATCCTCCCTGCGAGGTAGCAAAGAACTGTAGACTAAGTTCCTACCCATTGGGTTGTAAGCTTATGTGTGTGATCTGAATCCATTTATTTTATTGAAAAAATTCAAAACTACTTAGCACAACTCAGGGCCTTCACCGCGGGCTTCAACCATGCTATTTTTATCTCAATCTTTATACTTAAAGAAAAACCAAAATGCAAAGTGGTCATGTACAATGAATGGTGAGTGATGATCTTTTAAACGACGTAGTGCTTGAGGAACCTACCATTCATAGGCTCTCCTCCGACGAGTTCTCCATTACTCTCCTCCAACAAATAGGCATTGTTCTCGTGGTACGCTGTAATTTTGAACGGGCCTAGCCACAGGTGATCGAATTTTCCATGTTTTCCCTTGTTCTCATTCTTGGCATCCCATCTTAGTACCCAGTCTCCAGGTTTGAAGTCGTCCACTTTGGTACATCTGTCAAAAGCTTCCTTGATTTTTTCTTGACATATTTTGGCGTTGTTGAAAGCCTTTTCTCTGGTCTGCTGCAAGTTGATGAGTTCATCCTCCCTTCTCTGACTGGCATTCGTCTTTTCTTCTTGCTCTTGTAACAACTTCATCATTGGCAATCCGAGTGTCATAGGAAAGATGGCTTATGTACCGTAGACGATATGGAAAGGAGACGTGGCAATGGATCTCTTTGGGGATATCCTGTCTTCCCACAACGCATGGATGAGCTTCTTGTGCCATGCCTTTTTATTCTCCTACAACAAGTTTTTATGATTCTGACCAGGATTTTGTTTGAAGACTTAGCCAATCCATTTCCTTGTGGGTAGTATGACGTAGAATGGCCAAGAATAATGTTGTAATCACTACAAAATTTCTCAATTTTTTTAGATTTAAAATCTGTTGTGTTGTCTGTTATAATCTTGACCGGACATCCGAACCTGGAAAAAATATTGTCTTCCAGAAACCGAATGATAACGTCATCTATAGCTTGTCTAGTAGGAACAACCTCAATCCATTTAGTAAAATAATTTGTTGCAATCGGGATCCATTTGTGTTGAGCCAAAGATTGTGGGTGTATCTCTCCTATGAAATCCAGGCCCCATTGCCTGAAAGGAGATTCTACTGAAATGGGCTTCAATGGTAGAGACTGCAACTTTCCTTTCCCATCGAATATTTGGCATTCATGGCACTTTGACACCTCCTTGTAAACAACAGGGAAAATACTAGGCCAATAAAAACCAACTCTCAACATTTTGTGTACAGTTGTCTTCCAATAATGATGACCTCCACAGTCTCCTCTATGGAATTCCCCGATGGTCCTTTCCGCTTCCTCTTCTATCAAATAGCTTAGTAAAATTCCTCCCGGGTCTTTCCAGTATAGTAATCCATTTATAATGCATAATTTCACTTCCTTTAGTTTCAAGAACCTAGCCTTTGTTTTGTTATATTCAGGAGGAGCTTGCAGATTTTTTAACACAAAGATAATGTCCGCATACCACGCAGAGTCAAGTAATTTCTGAGATATATGTGGAGTCACCCTCTCTTCCTCTGTTATTTTCTGACATGTCTGTAGCGAAGTTTATTCCTAAAAGTTCACAATTTGTTTGTGCCATTAGTCTAGCAAGTCCCTTCCCTTTGATCAAATTTGTGGGCTTGATGTCGAGATCATATTCTAATAGCACTGCAATCCATTTTCCCCTCTTCCCTTCAGGATTGGGTTGAGTTAATATGTCCTTTACTGAGCTGCTAGGGACATAAGCAATAGTATGTGAATGTAGAATATACACCCTGAATTCTTTCAATGCTTTGACCAAAGCATACGCCTGCTTCTCCATGATGTCATATTTTAAAGGAGTGTCTCTCAATGTCTTACTGTAGTATGCTATGGGCTTCTCAAAATTTTGGTCATCTTTCTGGAGTAATACCCCTACAATTGTGTGTTCTGAAGTGAAAGAGAAAAGTATGAAATATTTCTCGAAATTAGGACTATCTAACACAGGAGCCTTTTTCAATGCTACTTTGATGCCTTCGAAATACTTTCTAGCCTCAAGGATCCATTTGATTTCATTTCCTTTCTTTAACATGTTGGTGATATGCTTTATGATCTCTGCTAAATTAGGAATAAATCTTCTCAAGAAATTTACTTTACCTAGAAAGGATTGTACTTCCCTTTTGCTTCTGGGTATGCCGATCTTCAAGATGCCTTCAACCTTGCTGGGGTCTACCTTTATCCCTCCCTTAGAAATGATATGCCCTAAGAGCTTCCCTTCTTCCATGGAAAAGTTTGACTTTTTGGGGTTTAGTGATATGTCAAATTTTCTGCATTTCTCAAACGCCCTTATGAGATGTTTGATGTGCTCCTCATCTGTAGCAGAATACACAATAATGTCATCCAGGTATATAAAAATGAATTTATCTTTTTCATCTACAAATGTTATGTCCATATCCCCTTGAAATGTTGCTCTAGCGTTCATAAGTCCAAATGGCATTTTGGCATACATGAATGTTCCCCAAGGTGTGGTGAATGTTGTCTTTTCTTGATCGTCAGGATGTACCATGATCTGGTTGTATCCTGAGAAACCGTCCAACATCGACATCTTTTGAGAGCCCACTACCTTCTGTAAAATGTGGTCCATTTTGGGAAAAGGGTAGTTATCTTTAAGAGATACCTTATTTCGATTTTTGAAGTCCACACACAATCTGATCTCCCCACTCTTCTTTCTGACAGGTACTAGATTTGCTACCCATTTGGAGAATCTTAGGGACACTATGATTTTTGGTTCAAAACATTTCTTCACTTCTTTCTCTATCAATGGTAACAACAAAGGTTTTATTCTTCTCAACTTTTGTTTAAATGGATTGTGATTCTCTTATATCGGGATGACATGATGGATTATACTAGTATCATAAACTTTCAAGTCATCATAGCTCCAAGCAAAAACATCAGGGAATTCTTTCATCAATTTTACATACCTCTATTTTACTTCAGGGTTGAGATTCTTGGATAGTTTAATGATCTTCGGGTCTTCTAGAGTACCAATATTACAATCCTCCATGTCCCCTTCATCTACTGTGATCTTTGGACTTCTGGCCACATCGTTGTTATCAAAAAGTTTTTCCAATGGTACCAGGCCTTTGAAGATAACGTTGCTCTTCAGCTGCACGATATCTATGCCAACAATTTGATTGTCAAAGTATCCTTATTTGGTGAAAGTAGTTGCATCTACTTCATCATCGTAACATTCATCAATGCTTAAATTCTTGAACTCATTTTCTATCCCGAGGAAGCTTTCTATCTGTTTATCGTCTTCGAAGACTTGTTAGTGTTTCATATTGTCTGGCATTGCTGGTCTGTACTTGACTTCAACCTCATATTTTTTTTCAGGAAAAATTGGGACTTTGAACACCACTGCTGAAGTGGCCAGTGCATTTGTAACTTGATTATGCTCCCGTGGAATTGCTGAAAGGTTGCATTCTGAAAATCTCTCAAGAAGTTCTAATACCAGATTTCTGTAAGCCCTCAGTCTAGAATGTTTGGCATGGTAGATGCATTTGATTTGATTTATGATGAGTTCAGAATCTCCAAGTACAACGATACTTTTGGCGCCAAGCTCTTCCAAGACTTTCAATCCCAATATTAACGCCTCGTATTCGGCCATATTATTTGTACATTCAAAAACGAGTTTGTAAGAGCATAATTTCACATCTCGTGTGGGATGATTTATCCACATGCCAGCTCCAACTCCTTCTCTACATGCAACTCCATCGAAGTTCATTTTCCATATCTAATCTTCCGAGTCACCTTGTTGTTCTGAAATTTCTTCCAACTGTTGCCCAGGTATACCTTTATCTGCCATGACTATTTTCATCTCTTCTACTCCCAAGCATGTATCATTGAAGAAAATGGAAGACCCCAACTCAGTGCTTATTGAGTATATAGGATGGTTGGTAGGTTGCGATTTGTTGCTGACCATATATTTCAGTAGAACTTCCATGTACAATCTTCTGTCTTGACCAAAGACAGGAATTGTGGCATATGACATGTCTATCTGGAGGGTTCCTTTCAATTTTGCAGCCCATGATCTAGACAACAACATGCCAAATTTCGGAGGGATATTAGCAACCACTACGTCCATCACCATATTATTCGTCGGGATTTGTGCCAAGGAAACGACCATATCCTTTATCATTCCAAGGCATTTCACCTTCCTTGAATCAAAAGAGAACAAATCCTTGTAGGGCCTTGTGACCTCAAGGCCCAGTTGGTCCATGACCACTTTAGGCATCAAATTATGAGATGCTCCAGAGTCCAGCATAACATTGTGTAAGGTTATGTCATGGATTTTTAGGCTTACATAGAAAGGAGGAACTTCTTCATTTTCACCGCTTTCTTCTACTCTCGGGCCAAATAAAATGGCTGGGTGGTCGTCTTGTATGTTCAGAGTATCATAGGTTTGTCCCATATTAAGCATCTTGATGATCTAACTTCTGTATTCACTATTTTTTATTAATTCATTAAAGGGTACCAAAATCTTAATCTTAACCATCTCACTTTCAAAGTCAAAAGAGGACGGAGTTTTTCTACCTCTTTAGGGACAACTTCTTTTCTTGTTAATATTTTCTTCTGTGGTTCCTCTTTCTGATTGCCCTTATCTGTAACATCCTTTGTAGCGGAGTCTTTCACAACATAATATTTTTGGGGCTAACTGGAAGAGGGCATGTTACTCTGAGCATATTTGGTGAGGTTTGCCTTTGGGAGATTATCTTTTGGAGGATTTTGAGGCACCTTTTGATTTCGGAGATTGTATTGCCTTTGGAATTGCATGATGGCATTCTGCAATCTGGTCTTGTAATATTCTTTTTCTACTGATAACCTTTCCTCTTCATCTTGCAAGAATATTTCACTTGCATCCATGAACTGGTCGTGTTCTTCTTGGTCAAAAACACCTAAGTTTCTTTGTCACCACAACAGTTCATATTATCTTCAAAATATTCATTGTAATCTTCATTCATATAATTATTATTAAAAGGGGGTCTTACTTGTTGTTCTCCCTGATTTTTTTGATTTCCCTAATTTGTTTGGTCTGCTTGAGCTGCCCGATTACCCTGATTTCTCTGCTCCCTTTGCCGGATTTGTGGACCGGCAGGTCTCCTCGGATTTCTGGGTGGACCATCAGCCTATTTCCTAGGGTTGGGTATGTTTCCCAGCACCATTCTTTCCATCATCCTTTCCATGTTTCTCATCATCGCTTCAAATATTTCTTCTGAGGTTTGTGACGTGGAACTTTGTGCCTTATCCTAAGTTTTTCCCATGCTTCTACCATAATTAGCTTTCATAATCTAGTGTGGCAGATCTTCACTCCCTCAATAATAAAGCAAAATCACTTTCGAAAAAATCAACATATCTGAGTTGAGCAGCTTTAAGTGAGGGATTTACTTCATCAGGAATCACATTATATACCTTCATGAATCTAGCCAAAAACTCCTGCACTGTTTTGTCAGGAGACCTCTTCATATTGTTGTAGTGTGTCAACAACTGAAGGGGGTTTTTCCTATCTCCCCATCTGGCAAGCAAGAGTGTCTCAAAAGCTATGAAATTTGCGATGCTTCCTGGTGCAAGGGATCTAAACCACTTTATTACATCTCCTACAAGGATTTGTGTGAACAACCTCATTTTCACATCTGCAAAATCCACCTCCTCTAAGTCTATGAAGTCATTAAACCAGTCTAGGTGTTTCTGGGCCGATATGTTACCCTCAACATCATATAGCTTAATCCTTAGGTTGTACTCCTGGGGTAAGTCATGCAATACAACAGGAAATATGAGAGGAGCAAATCTGGCCACCATAGTTGTTGTGAGGGGTCAGAGTGGCTATTGGTTTTGGACAGGAGGCACTACAGGTTTGACAGGAGCAGCTAGAATCAAATCTTGGAATCTTTTTTCGTCAAATAGGGTCTCGTCTAAACGAGATTCAGACCTGGTTCTGAACAGGGAGTGTTCGGATTTTAGGTCAAACTCAAGGTCTTCGATACTGATCAATCCGTCTCTAGGTAAGGACGAATATCGGTCTGGATGTTGTTGGAAGATTGGTTGTTGTCATTGATGTCAACCCTAGTCATGAGTTTTGGACCGCAAGATTGATGAAGGTATTTGGACATGAAGGAAAATGCACATGCAAATACAACACCCATGGATGGATAGTATACATCATGTTGTTTCCGGTGGTATGTGTCACGTCACGTGGATCCTCATGGTTGAGGATAAATGAATTTTTGAAGATGACAAAGTGAATTGAAGAAGGAAGTACATGTAGGCCCTGAAGATAATTAAAGAAAAAAATTACAAAATAAAAAAGTGGCAAGTCAGCCCTAATGTTAAAAGGAAGTGACATAAATGGTATAAATAAACATCATTATACATTCATTTGAAACAAGTCGAATTTTAGAGGTAATAAGAAGAAAAGAAGGCCGAATTTCAAGGGAGGATGAAGTCTTTTGGTGATGTGTTCTAAGGTATGTTATTTTCAAGTCATCTTACCATTTTTGCTATAACTTTTTTTCTAGAACGATTTAGATGGTGAAATTGATATGGTATTGAGACAACATATCAAGGTACCTCTGGTAAAAATTTCAGCTCTTGATTCTCTATAATTATGGAGATACACTTTGTGGAAGATAGGGTTTGTGAACAGTCCTGAAGCTAGTCAATAAACATGTGTTCCGAGTAAAACAGTCATAACTTCTTCATCGAGAATCCAAATGAAGTGGGACAAATTTCATTGGAAATAGTACGGACTTTAGTTTCTTTTGTACAAGTTTTAGAATCAGATGTTAATTATTGAGCACGAGGCATTCTGTGCAAGTTCACTCTCCTGAATAGACCAGAATTGAATAAAGTCTACCATTCTTTCTATAACCTCTTTTTGGGGAGGATTCAAGGAGTGAAAATTGGAGGAGTTTCAGAGAATACATTGAGTAATATTATCTA
>ML802891.1:592977-617406 GCA_009831015.1 Picea engelmannii
TATTTAGGAAATATTCTTCAACAAGAGAAGGATTTAGATGGCAGTGACTTGCCTCCTTTCAATTTTCTATGTAATAACCATCAGACTTCCCCTCCTTTTATTTATTTTGGTTGGATCTTTACCATTTAGGATGCATATGTGTTATAAATTAAATATTAGGGAATGACCAATTATTCCCCTTTTCCGCCCTCGGGATTTCCCTAATATTCTAGGTCCGCGAGATTCCCATTCCATCTCATGAGAGCAAAATATTTGAATATTCATTTAAGTATCAGTCAAAGAAATTTTGTTGAGGCATTTGATCCCTATTGTTATTGACATCATTGAATGATTCATATTGGGAACAAACTATTTCATTTTGCTCCACAAAGAACCATTCAAGTTTCATTTAATTTTTATAATTCTATCTTGGTTGTTTACAATTGGAATTTTGAGCAGATGATTCTTTTCAAACTCATTTATTGATAATGCAACAGTATTTTGAAGTTCTTTAGATGATGTCAAATCCTGTTAGCGCGATTGGTTTCGATGGGCCTCATTTTATAAGTCGACCCAGGTTCGAAACTCGGCTAGTTGGGCGGAGACACCTAAAAATCCATCCATGCTAAGGGTTGGTGTGGTCCATCCCGGGTGCAATAATGAGGTGATTTTGAAAGCTTAGAGACCCCTGGGTCGTGGTTTCTTAGGCTATAGGCTAGTCTCACAAGTCATAGACAAACTAACAAACACTTTTTTTTTTCTTTGGATGACCTATGCCATCTTTTCCATTTTCTTTCCTCTTGCAAAGTCATGGTCATTTCCCATTGTTTATATTGCGTGAAAGGAGGGAAAATATCCATGTCTTGATCAAATCTACTTATCATATAATTGTTCTACTATTATTTAATTTCTATCAATGATTGGAACTGCTTGGTCCTCTCTGATGCAAGCATTGTGCTTCATGAGTATATGTTTTTTTTAAGAATCTTATATTTTTTTGAAAATAAAAAACCACGCAAAGTTTCTTTGCATAACATTCACATGTCATATCCACAAAATTCAACAAAGAAAATATGTATTTTATCAAAAAAGAGTAACACCTCTATAAAAATGAAAAAGATCATTCTTAATTTCTCAAAGAAAATGAAAAAGATCATTCTTAATTTCTCAAAGAACCCCTCAATGTTGATCCTTTTACTTAATTGAAGACCAACATACACTTTTAATATATATTATATGCTTAAATGTTTTAGCTTAAACTAACCTAATTTTGAATTTAATTTTAACTCGTATTAAATATTATAATAACTAATATAAGATTTATCTTTTTAAAAATTAAAATAATATATATTTTATTTTATTAATATTGAAAAACAATTTTTTATGTTTTTTTTTTTTTATATATTATATAATTATACATCTTCATTTTTTTTAATAATATTTTGAAAATTATTATTATTATTTCCCTCACATAACATGGAATAATATTTTAAAAGTAATAATATTGATATATTTTGTTTTTTTATTTCCAAAAATATATCATATTACAAATTTGATATATCCATCTAAATCATTCTTATACAATATATCTGAAATCCATTTATAGTAAATAATACCATTCCAAAGTCGACTTGAAATCAATGTGGGAATAAATTCCCTAAACAAAAAAGTGTCCTTGCAATAGTCCACTCGGAGTCACCGTGAGGATAAATTCCCTAGACAAAAGTAGTTTCATTCCATCTTCCACTTTGAATTATGAAAAGGTTGTCTCCATGTTCACATGTCGAAAGTTGTCAACATATTCACATGTCTATTCATAGGTTTAACGATGTGTTTAATTGTATATATTTTATCATTTTATTTTAAAAAGTTTCATTTTATTATTAAATTAATAAATAATAATAATATGTATGTAACTTTTTATATACATTTATTAAAACCAAAATTGGTTTATCGAATTTTAAGAAAGAGTAATTGCAGAGATACAACAATTTAAATTTCATACTAAGCATTTGTGTTGGTGAATTGTGTGGATTCTCAACCCTCAATTACGAATCATATGGAATTAGAGAAAGTTATGAAGACTTGAAGAAGCCATGCATAGTAAACATTGGTAGCAAGTACCATGATAGTGGAGAAGCATTGTTGCCAAGACTATTGTGGAAAAAAAAACCTAGGATGGCTAGAAAACTTCATGAAGAACATGACATGGAGGATCAAGAAGCCATGTTTGTTCA
Organism: Picea engelmannii; assembly: GCA_009831015.1. Classification (NCBI taxonomy): domain Eukaryota; kingdom Viridiplantae; phylum Streptophyta; class Pinopsida; order Pinales; family Pinaceae; genus Picea; species Picea engelmannii. Next base: position 595,194 of record ML802891.1, read on the forward strand.
ACTAGAGTAAAGTATTTCTACATTGACAAAATTGGTAACACGATTGTTGGTGAAGAAAGATAGGGAAGAAAACTCAACAGAGACTGAGCATGAACAATACAAGGCAGACTAAGAAGATTCCACGTGCAATGATTTAGGTAAAACCCACTTATTTTCCTCATATTACAATATTCCTTTCAAAGTTGAAGCGAAACTTGAAATAACCATGTTTGATGGACAAGTTAATGCTAAAGTCATGAATAGCTGGTTGAAATGAATGAAATTTTATTTTGGCATTTATCAAATTCAAGAAACATAACAAATTTCTTTTGCACATTTGAAGATGACTGGATATGATCTGTTTTGTTGGGAGATCTTTGTGGATGCGTTGATGATAGGAAAGAAGCCCATGATTACTAAATTGTAGGACTTCATGGCATTGTTGAAGTCACAATTTTATCCCATAGGCTACGAAGAGGAGAACCTCATGAAATCGCAATACCTTCGGTAAGAACATGGACAAGGGGTGCAAGAATACACTTTTGAATTCAAGAGTCAAGCCATTAGGTTGGGAATATTTTTGGAAGAGACGAGAGTGGTGGTGAAGTACCTTGGAGGAATTGTCAACCATATCTGAAGGTAGTTGCAACTTGTTAGTGTGAAAAGTATAGATGAGGTGAACAAGAAGGATCTCTATATTGAGTTGGACTCCAAGAAGAGGCAACAACAAATGGGCCCAGAAGAAACCAACAAGAGAAGAGACAAGAAGATGGTAGCCAAAACCAAAAAAAGAAGGGATCCTAATAAGAATTGCAAACATTGTGATGTGAATGGAAAGAAGGAAGAGAAGTGTTGGAAACTTGATCCAAAATTGCATCCAAAGTGGCTAAAGTCCAAGGTGAGAGAAAAGGAAGCTACCGAGACAAAAGAATAAGTGGTATTAAGAACCTATGATCTAGATGAAGCCATAGTTTGCACCGCATTGCAGCTGCCAAAGGAAGTTGGAGTTAAACATGAGCTATTCCAAAATGAAGTTCAAGTGAATATCTAGAAGGTAAATTCTCAGTTTGACAATGGTTCTCAATGTAATTTGCTTTTTGAAACATTAGTTGATCTTCGTATAGAAACTTATGATCTAGTGCATCTAAGCTCAATAGCATGGTTGCAAGGGAAATCTATTTTGAGAATCATTTGAAGATGTAAAAATCAAGTTTTCCATTATTGCTACCTATGTTGATGAAGTAGAATGTGAAGTTGCACCATTATATGTCTATGGAGTAATGTTTGGTAGTAGACCATACCCGTGGGATAGGGATGCTACCTCCTATAGGAGAGAAAACAAACATTTATTGGTCAACGATGGCAAGGAATACTTCCTCAAAGCACATAAAGGGAGAGAGAAAATAACCCCTCTAGTAGTGAAATAGGAGTAGACAAGCAAGAAACAAGCAACCTTCATCAATAATGGAATGGTGGATATGGAGAAGTAACTAGAGGTCATGTGCTTCCATCTCCTTAACGATCTAGCTTTTGGGGACCGAAATCTTGCAAATGGGGAGGCATGATTTGAATTGGATCCTCGCCAAGATATTTTTTAAACTTTGTAATAAGCATTTAGTTGTTTTATTTTTGGCAAAGTTGAAAAAATGTTCAAAATTTACTTGGAAGTTGAAACAAAGAATTGCGATGGTTGGACTACCAAGGCCGCCCATTAAAAATGAAGGCCATGGTGAAGAAGAAAATCAATGGGGAGATGAAAATATAACTTGGGAATCTTGAAGGGAAATAGTAGTAGAGATGAGATCTTCAAGAGGGCAACCTACTTGAAGATCAGAGGATGAAGAAGTCAAGGAGGATGTCCACGATGAGTGAAGGTGTCTCTCAACCATGACCATATGTAAAAAAATTTGCTAGTGAGTAACAATGCATGAGATTTCTGAACATGCATAACTCACTCTTTGTAATAAATTTCCAGAGAACAATAAATCCCCACTGGATCTATTTTACTTGGTTGGGTTTCTAGGGTAAAAAAATATCTATTGATGATGCATTTAATTGTTGTTGTGTATATGGTGTGATTGATTACTTGAATTTTTTGTTTTGGTTAGTAGATGCAAGCTTCACTAGTTCATTCCCACCCACCATAACATTGAAATCATTTTATTAGTCCCGTTATTGTTTTAGGGCACTAATAATTATTTATAGAATTAAATCGCACAAGAGTGCTTACGCAACTTGGACTGAAATTGAATTAGTGATTCAGTGATCCTTTTGTTTTGTGTGAGTTAGCTATCCATTTATATCTACATCCACATGCACATTGTCCATAATAAATAAATTGTTAGAGGTATTTCCAATGATTGGATGTAGGATACTATGTTGCATTTGAATGTGAAAATAAACAAAAGTTAAGGGGGCACACAAAGTTTGTTTTGATTGGGTTCATCATCACTTTCACATTGCACCATCTTTATCAAGTTGGTATGTAATTTTCTTGGAGTTTTTTTAAACTCACCATTGGCCTATTTATGTTGCTATATATATGGATTCGACTATGCTCGACATGGATGCTTGATTTTAAATGCACGAACAATGAATTCTCTGCTAGACCGTGGTCTTGAAACTATAATATATTTCATGGCTTCAATTGAAATGTTTCCTATCATTTCTTGATATATTATCTTTAAGTCAAATCATGATCTAAACCTCACCCTACAGTTCTCTTTGATTCTTCTAAGGCTAGCTTTACTAAGTTTTCATTTCAGGTGTTGAACTATGCATAAAGAATGATCTTTGAGCTTGTTTGTGATCGAAATTGCATGAGTGTTGTAAGAAGATTAAAAAAAACACACACACTCATAATTGGTCAATCACCAAGCCTTGAAGAAAGCAATACAAGGCTACATCTTGATTAAAGAACATGAAATGAAGAATTATGAACTTAGTTTAGAGTAATTTCATAGATATAACAATTTAAATTATGTGGTAAGCATTTGTTTTGGTGAATTGTGTGAACTCTCAGTGTTAGGATCCGATCATAACCCCTCTCCATGGGTCATTAGTTAGCATGACATGTTTTCTATGTAATAAAGGCCGACATTAGTTAATAGGGCCTAATAAATAAATGAGAATAAGTCAATGTAAGAAGACCTTATAGAAGCTTCCGCTTCTAGAAAGATCTTCCTCTAGAAGTTTCCTTAGAAGGTAGAATTAGTATAAAAGAGTGTAGGAGGCATGGGTGAAGTTTGTCTTGGATATTATTGTAATAGAGCTCTGCTCTGCTAAATTTTGACCCCTCAAAGAAGCAAGTGAACATTGCTATCATTAATAAAGGTGCTCTTTCTCGTGTTATTCTGCTACTATTCTGATATTGTTCTGGATATATCATTATTCTTCCACTATTTCTTGCTCAATATTTTTGTTCTGCATATTATATTATATCTGGAATATTGCAAGTGGTATCAAAGCTCTTTCCAGGCCATGACTTGTGGGGTAATTTTTTTTTTCTAGGGTAGAGACGTATTTTGGCATCTTTAAGCTACAGAGATTTTTTGTTACACACATAAACCCATGGTCGGGGAGTCATACATGCAGAAAATACAATTGTTTTTTAAGTGCACATATGTTGGCTACCCTTGTAACCCCTATTGGTACCCCTTCGAGTGGTAGCACATCATATAGCACCTATATATGGATCGGCCTAAGCATCTTGAATCCCTCCATAGATAAATCGATTGACTGTTTGACTGTTATAGTGTCACTGAGAACAACACTCGGGAATATACTCTCTTGTACCTGGATAGTCAAGTTGTACGACTAAGGGTGCAGTCTAGCCTCCTTAGTTGGTGCCCTGATATATTGGGTCGAGTAATACTATTGGACCCCGCATGTATATAAGAGAGCTATAACACAGGGAAAACCCTTGTTTGTAGAACCCTTGAATCCCCTACCCCTTGGTATGGAAAAATCAACAGAACCGACCAGATCTATTGTTGTGCAACTGTGTCTACTGCATTTCGGTTGTGAATTTCCTACACATTTCTTCCTATTAAGAATTTGGCCATTGCGGCACTGAAATATTATTTAGCTCGGAGTATAACTTCGTAGGAGTTAAAAAAAAAAGTATGGGGCTTTTCAACACCCTTATTTGTAACCTATCCCATTGCATTCCTCTCTTCATTCTAATCATAGTGATACCCTTCACTTTTAAGCCTTTTTTTTGAGGTGCCACCCCTTTCCAAGACACCCTTATTTGACACCTATCTCATTGGATTCCTCTTTTTGCGTTGATCACCCTAGTACCTATCAAATTTTTTGACCCAAATTTCCCTCCAGACACCTCACCGGCTACCCAATCCTCCAACATGCCTACTAGCTGCTCCAAGTGGCACGATGACCTAGAGTCTAGGACAACAACCCTAGAGGAAGACCTTAAATCCATCAAGGTATCCCAACAATCAATCTCCCAACAACTAGAAGAGGTGTTGAAAAACCTCAAGGGTAAGCATGGTGAGTACATTCCAGCTGACCCACAGTCTTCCCAGCATGACCATACTCAGTCGTCCCACTCCCCTTGGAGGTCTACACACTCTTGGAATAAGGTGCCCAAAATTGACATGCATAAATTTGATGGTTCTAACCCAGTTGGGTGGGTGTCTCAAATGGAACAATACTTCTTCCTCCATGATATTCAGGATGATGAGACCAAACTCCATGTTGGGTTTCTATACCTAGATCAAGAACGGTGGAAATAGTGGCAGTGGCATATGAAGTTTTATCCTAGATTCCCCACTTGGAGCATGTTCACTAAAGTAGTATGTGCCCGTTTTGATCATGAATATCATTTTTTGGAAAAGCTCACAAAGCTATGCCAAATTGGATCAATATCATACTTCATCATAACATTTGAATAGTTGGCTATCAGAATTGAGGGCTTATCTGATTAATTTTATCTTGAATGTTTTATCAGTGGCTTAAAGGACGCAATCAAGGCTCATGTGAGTATGTATCATCCTACTACATGGTTGTAAGAATTTCAATTAGCTAGGGAAGTAGAGACCATCCTTCAGGTACCATCCCTAAAGGATCCATTTTCCAATCATCCTTGCTCAGGGGCCACCCTGGCTCCAACACAAGCCTTGGAGGTCCAAAACGTCTCTCCAGCCGAAATGGTAGAACGACACAAGTAAGGAATTTTATACTATTGTGATGAAAAGTATGCACTAGGGAATAAATGTAGAGAACACAAATTATTCCAGATTGATGCCTCAACTTCCTCTCCCTATGAAGACATCCCATCAGATGAAGCTTCGGACCCAGAAGAGGCTTCGTTCAGTGATCATGCTGAAGATCTAGTTGTCAATCCTACAACATCATTGGAATTGGTCATTTCACTCTATGCACTTTCAAGTATCTCGGCTTCGTAGACATTGAAGATCAAGGGCTACATAAAACATAGGCCGATTGTGGTATTGATTGATAGTGGTAGAACCCATAATTTTATTCATCACAGGCTTGATAATGAGCTCCATTGCTTTGTCCGCCCTATTTCTAATTTCCAGATTCTCATTGCTAATGGGGGTACTAAGAAGTGTGGGGGTTTGTGTGAAAATGTCCAACTCCAACTAGGTGATTATCATTTGAAAACCCACATTTTCTCTATTTCCATGGGTGGTTGTGATATTGTATTGGGGGTGGAATGGATTTGCACTTTGGGACCAATCACAATGGATTATCAAGAATTATATATGAGATTTCACCACGAGGCTCACTCCTATACCTTTAGAGGTCTCCAAGTGGGCTCTCTTGAAATCATAAGCTCTCACAGGATGAAAAAATTGTTGAAGAAATGCTACCATGGTGTGATTTCTCAATTTAATGCCATCCAGGTTACTGAACAAGCCTTGCAAGTAGTTCATCCTATCCTGCAAGTTATTTTGGAGAAGTACCCAAAGGTCTTTGAGGTACCCACTGCCTTACCTCCCTTATGAGGTGAGCATGATCATAACATCCCTCTCCTTCCTGGAAGTCAACCCCACAATTTAAGACACTATAGATATCCATTTTCTCAAAAAAATGAAATAGAAAAGATGATACAAGAATTACTCGAGGTGGGTGTAATTCTCCATAGTATAAGCCCATATTATTCACTAGTAGTGATGGTCTTAAATAAAGAAGGTACTTGGTGCATGTGCCTTGATTTTCGAGCCCTAAATAAACTAACCATCAATGATAAGTTTCCCATTCCGCTCATTGATGATCTCTTGGATGAACTCCAAGGGGCTTGTGTCTTCACCAAATTGGACCTTGGCTCTGGCTATCACCGTATTTGAATGAAGGAGGAAAATATTCTAAAGATTGCTTTCATAAATCATGAAGGGAATTATGAATTCTTGGTCATGCCTTTTGGCTTATGCAATGCTCCATCCAGCTTCCAAAGTCTTATGAATAAATTGTTGAAACCTTACCTTCGACAGTTTTTCCTGGTTTTCTTTGATGACATCCTCATTTACAACCACACCAAGGATAACCACCTTCTTCATGTGGAAAAAGTTCTTCACTTGCTATAGGACAACCAATTGTTTGTAAAAAAAACCAAATGTTCCTTTGGAGCCAGTGAAGTGGAGTACTTGTGACTCATTGTGAGTTGTGACAGTGTAAAAGTGGACCCCAAAAAGATACAAGCTATGCAGGAGTGGTCGCGACCCATGACCTTAAAGAGCCTATGGGATTTTATCGGTCTCATAGGCTACTACCGGAAATTTGTCCACCATTATGGAAAAATTGCTAATCCCTTCACTGACCTTCTTAAGAAGAATGCATTCCATTGGACAACTGAGGCAGATCAAGCCTTCATTGAGTTAAAGTGAGCCATGTGTACTACTCCTATATTAGCAGTGCATGAATTCAACAAAATTTTTGTGGTGGAATCAGATGCTTCGGGCACTGGTATAGGCGCAGTCCTCATCCAAGAGGGTCAAGATCTATCCTTCGCTAGCCAAGTGTTGAGTGGTCGTAACTTGGGTAGATCCACTTATGAAAAAGAAATGATGGGCATTCTGCATGCGGTGAACACATGGAGGCCCTAACTTTTGGGACGTCGTTTTTAGAGAAAAACAGATCACCATATTCTGAAGTGTTTTTTGGAGTAGAGGTTATCCTCCCTAGAACAAAACAAGTGGCTGACTAAAATGTAGGTTTATGACTATGAAATCATATATAAAAAAATACAAAGACAATATAGTGATTGATGATTTGTCACAACAACATGAGGAGGATGGCACCCTCTTTTCCTTATCCTTACCAGTTCTTGATTGGATTGAGGATGTATTCTAGGAGTGGCTCACACACCCGACTATCTCTAGGATAATTCAACGTATTTAGGAGGACCCTAATCCTCCCACTAGATACACTTGGCAGGACAATACTCTCTGATATAAGGATCACCTGCTTATATCACTCTCTTCAACACTCAAGCCACAACTCTTAATAGAGTTTCACTCATCAGCCATTGCAGGTCACTCGGGCTTCCAAAAGACATATGCTTGTGCTTGTCGTTCTTTTTTCTGGGAAGGCATGAATAAGGATATACTTCAATTTGTCACTGAATGTGAGGTGTTACAATGTAATAAAGGTGAAATTGTCAAGCCTTCAGGCGCTCTATGACCCCTACCCATTCCATCTTCAATGTGGATATACATCTCCATGGATTTTATGGTGGGCCTTCCTAAAGATGGGAACAAATCGGTCATCATGGTGGTGGTTGATCGCCTATCCAATTATGTTCAATTTTGTTCTTTACCTCACCCTTTCATAGCGACACTCATTGCACAACTTTTCCTTGATCATATTTTCAAGTTACATGGCATGCCAACCTCTGTTGTATCTAATCGTGACCCCACTTTCACTAGAACCTTTTGGCAAGAGTTGTTTAAATTGCAGGGCACCCAACTAAACATGAGGACAACCTATCACCCCCAGTATGATGGCCAAACGAAAGTGGTCAACAAATTTTTGGAAACCTACTTACGGTGTTTTTCTTCAGACAAACAACATTAGTTGGTGCAATGGCTTCCCTCGACATAATGGTGGTACAATACCTCCTATCACACAACCACTAAAATGACCCCATATGAAGCAGTGTATGGCCAATGACCTCCAACAGTCACTACCTATCTTCCAGGCACATCCAAGGTTCAATATATTGATACCATGTTGGAAGGTCACACAACCATCATCGTAGCTCTGAATGATAACCTTCACATGGCCCAAAATCGCATGAAGCAACAAGATTACCATCATCGTTTTGAAAGGGTTTTTCAGGAAGAGGATCAAGTGTTTCTCTTTCGCCAACATTACAAGAAAAAAGATCTCAAAGCTCAAGGACATCATAAGTTGGCATCCAAGTTTTATGGGCCCTACCAGATCATCAAGCATATTGGCTCAATAGATTAAAAATTGGCTCTTCCGACTACTTCCAAAATCCATCCAGTGTTTCATGTTTCCTGTCTGAAGAAAGTGGTGAGACAAAATTTCTGAGTTCAAACCATCCTGCCATAATTAGATGAAGAGGGCTCCCGTGGCTCCAACCCGAAGCAGTCCTCAACAACCAGGAACGTTGGTTGTGTGGTCGAACCATTAAGGAAGTGTTGATCAAGTGGAAGGACACATCACCAGATGATGCGACCTGGGAACCAAAAACCATACTTCAGCAGTTTCCACACCTGTAGCCTTGAGAACAAGGTCAATTTTGAAGGGCGAGGGCATGTTAGGATCCGATCCTAACCTCTCTCCATGGGTCATTAGTTAGCAAGATATGTTTTCTATGTAATAAAGGTCGACATTAGTTAATAAGGCCTAATAAATAAATGAGAATAAGTCAATGTAAGAAGATTTAATAGAAGCTTCCGCTTCTAGAAAGATCTTCCTCTAGAAGTTTCCTTAGAAGGTAGAATTAGTATAAATAAGTGTAGGAGGCATGGGTGAAGTTTGTCTTGGATATTATTGTAATAGAACTCTGCTCTACTGGAGGTTGCCCCCTCGAAGAGGCAAGTGAAAATTGCTATCATTAATAAACGTGCTCTTTCTGGTGTCATTATGATACTATTCTAATATTATCCTGGATATATCATTGTTGTTCTGCTATTGCTTGCTCAATATTTTTGTTCTGCATATTATATTATATCTGGAATATTGCACTAAGCCTATCAATTATGGATTAGACAATAATTTTGTCATTGACAATTTAAAGCATAACTTTATCATTAGGGAATAACAAGTTGATTTAAATAACATTGAGAGTGAAATGTTTTCACTTATGGTAACAAGATAAATCACCATGGGCCATCTCCGTGACTACATAAAAGTATGGGCGAACCAAGACTTGGAGACAATATCTAAGATATCTTAAATATGAAGTGGTTGAGATAGTTAGCTCAAATGAAGCACATGTACATGAATGTGAAGGAATTATTTAAGCAACATGCTTCAACAAGAGAAGGATTCAAATGGCAGTGACTTGCCTCCTTTCAATTTTCTATGTGATAACCATCAAAATTCCCCTCCTTTTGTTTCCTTTGGTTGGGTCTTTACCATTTGGGCTGCATATGTGTTTATACAATAAATATTAGGGATTGACCAATTCTTCTCCCTTTCCCCCTCTAGGATTTCCCTAGTATTCTAGGTCCATGAGAGTCCCATCCCATCTCATGAGAGAAAAATCTTTGGATATTTGTTTAAGTATTAATAATAGGAATTTTGTTGAGGCCTTTGAGCCCTATTGTTATTGACATCATTGAATGGTTCATATTGGGAACTCACTATTTATTTTTTCTCCACAAAGAACCATTCAAGTTTCATTTAATTTTTATAATTTTATGTTGATTGTTGACAAGTGGAATTTTGAGACAATGATTCTTTTCAAACTCATTTAATTGATAAGGAAATAGTATTTTAAAGTTCTCTAGATGACGTCAAATCCTGCTAGCACAATTAGTTTAAGTGGGCCTCGTTTTGTAAGGCACCTCAGGTTCGAAACTTGGCTAGTCGGGAGGAGACACCTAACAATCCATCCATGCTAAGGGTTAATGTGGCCCAGGTCGGATGCAATCCCTGGGTGATATTGATGGTTTAGAGATCCCTAGGTCGTGGTTTCTTAGACTACAAGCTAGTTTTGCAAGTCACGAAAAAATTATCAAACAAAAAAAAGTTCTCTAGATGACCTATGCCATCTTTTCAGTTTACTTTCCTCTTGCAAAGTCATGGTTATTTTTCATTGTTTATATTACATGAAACGAGGGAAAATATTCATGTCTTGATCAAATCTACTTATCATATAATCTTACTATTATTCTTTAATTTCTAGCAATGATTGAAACTATTTAATCCTCTCTTAAGCTTATGCTTCAAGAATATTTGATTTTCTTAAAAATTTTATTTTAAAAATAAAAAAACAAAAACTACATTGAGTTTCATTGCATAGCACTCACCTATAATATCCATAAAATTTAACAAAATAAAAATGTATTTTATCAAATGCCACCTCTATAAAATGAAAAAAAGTATTCTTGATTTCTTCCAATACCACCCCCTCAATGTTGATCATTTTCCTCACTAGAAAACTGACATAACCTTTGGCCATTTAATATTCTTTTAATATATATATTACATGCTCAAATATTTTGACTCAAACCAATCTAATTTTGAATTTAATTTTAACTCATATTAAACCAAATTTAATTTTAACTCATATTAAACCAAACTAATTTTGAATTTAATTTTAACTCATATTAAAAATTATATTAACTATATAATTTCGCTTTTCTATCTCCGGTCAGTTACGTGTGATTACGGGTCTCGATGCCGAGCGAGGCGGAATCGAATCAACCAAATTAATTTTGAATTTAATTTTAACTCATATTAAAAATTATATTAACTATATAAAATTATATTGACTACATATACAATTCATTTTTTTAATTAAAATGATATATATTTTATTTTATTAATAATAAAAAATAATATTTTAAATGATAAATAATATTTTTATATTTTTAATTATATAACTATATATCTTTATTCTTTAAATAATATTTTGAAAATCACTCTTTTAACTTAACAAACCTAATGAAATATATATATATATATATATATATATATATATATATATATAATTGTAGTGCCTAGAATTAATCCAACATACTTAAACATGCATGTAGCTTTAGGGTTATATGAATTTATTCTCCATGCATTACGTAGTACACTTTGTGCTTTCTTATTGAGAACATTTTCTGCTTTCTTTGATGCATCCATTTATTTTATTTGGTTTTTATTCTTTCATTCCTATCAATCATAGGAATAAAAGGGGCTTACAACTTTGAAGATGTTGATGGTGGCTTAAAATTATTGTAAGTAGACAAAATATTGATTGATTTATCTTGGAATGAAAGATTGGAATAAGTTAGAGAAGGGATGCCTTACTTGAAGTGGTAATCCTATACTAAAGGGATGATTCATGACCAACAACCACTTACTTATTGGTTTGGTCGGCATTACGTTTTTTCCTTCGATAATGTTGCTATTATATATGTAATTACGCTTTAGCATCGAAGAAATAACATTAATAAAGAGAGGGAAGGAAGTCGGTAACTAGTAGCATTCATTAATAAAGATAAGTCGGTAACTAGCTAGAGATATTGGTCCTATAATATTCATTCTAGCTACTGAACTCTATCCGGGGAAATAAGGCTACTACGGGACTGGTTTGCTGGCTATTGACTTCAGAACCCACACTGGCTTGCATCTAAATTAACTGCCTACGGAGAAGATTGAAATTAAAATTGTATACATGTAATTATATTATGTAATTGATTCTAAAGTTAACATATCAAGATTAATAATACTATTGAATCAAATAAAAAAAATTAATAATAATTTCAAATCTAGAAGTTATAGTGATAAATGTTAAAACATTGATTCCACCAAATAAAAATAATAATAACAATAATAACAATAATAATAATTTAAAATCATTGTAATTTCATATATAAAAGTTTCATTCCAATCCATACTCCACTTGGAATCACCATGAGCATGGATTCCCTAGACAAAGGTAGTTTCATTCATCTTCCACTCCGATTTATAAAAAGATGAAAAAGTTGTCTCCATGTTCATACGTTTAAAGATGGGTTTAATGATATATATTTTATTTACAAAAAGTTTCATTTCATTATTAAACTAACAATATATATAACAATATGTATGTTACTTTTTTATATAAAAATTTGGATTTATATGTAAAAACCAATTTCATATATATATATATATATATAATAATAATAATAATAAAAATAAAAATAAAATAATATATAATATTCATTAAAATGGAATAAAGTAATGAATGGAATTATATTAAAAAGATTTAGTATCATCTTTTGGAAGTGATCTTTGTAAGAAAGTAATGAGTGGAATTATATTCTAATAAAAGGCTGCAACTAATTTACCTAGACAATTTTAATAGTGCAATATATGGTAAAGAAAAAGTTTTAGAAGATATACTTCAAAATCAAGTTCACAAATTGCAAAAAAATAAATATGTTTAAAAGTTTGTAGGTGTATTATATAATAAATTTACTTTGTAAAAATAAATAATGATAATTTATATTTTAAAAATTGAATTAAGAATTTATTTATTTATTTTGAAAGTGTTGTTATTTCCATGTGATTGCTTCTATTCTTGGATGTGTTGTTTACATTTGAGACTAGAGCATGGGCAGGGGTAAGAGCTAACACTTCTATGAGGTAGTTGATGGCGACAACATGATCCCAGATAGTTTTCATTCCATTCAAATGATGATAGAGGATGTGGTTATCATCTCGAGTCTCCTCCTATTCTTGGAGAGTTAAGATGTGCTTGGAAAACTCAACATAGGGATGATCCTTCACTTTCTTGGCATTTGAAAAATCTATTTCCATATGGCATTTCCAATCTTGTAGAGGCTTGTTTGATTAATAAATATGGTGGTAAGGGTCATCACTTCCTTTTCCATATCCTCCACTGCTCTCTAGACCTTCTTGGTGTTGACCATAAGAGAAAGGAAACACATGCATATGTTAATTGGGTTTGAGTCACAACAAACCAAAGGAAGATGGGTTAAAAGGAGGGCAAGTAAATCTTTCAGACATGCATAATGGAGGAGAAATGATAGAGTGAGGGAGGATCAATAAAAAAAAACACATTTTTCTACTAATCAAGGGGAGAGGTCAAATACCCACAATGTGAGTGAAGGGAAGAATCCAAGGAAAATCAATGCCAAATCATTTGTGAATATGAGGTCTAAGATATGATTAAATAACCACCAAAGCTTTGTAGGCTCTTCCTCATGTGAGGATTTTTTTACATGAAATATAATTTATTCCTAAACTATAGAGTTTCCTTTTGAAAGCCATGTTGCTTAGGTTAGCTAGGATCATTGGTTTCACTATTCCTTATATGGGATGGGAAGTATGCATTTTTGTATGCAAATGCATGGTACTAATAATTGCATTGGGTTGGGTGGTTATGATTGAAGAAGGTTCAGTTGTGAATCAATGTGGTGTCGCATAGGCATGATGAAATAAAGATCTCTCTCCCTGTCATTGTGAAATCAAGAATTTTGACTTCAAAGGTGGTTCCTTTGTTTTCTTGAACGTCCACTTCCTTATTTAGGTTGTGTTTGAGATGATAAAAGGCCACTGCATCAAATTGTTTACGAACACCACCTTGTAAAATATCACCCCATTAAAAGGGAGCAATCTTAAGATTTCTTGTTAAGGGGATGATTCAACCTTTTTCATTTCCCCTTTGAAAGACAATCTTAAGATCACCCTTGTAGATTCTAAAATATTTTAAAATTATATATATTTCTTGTAAATATAATTTATATCTAAAACCATGACATAGTTTGTATTCATTCAAAAAGATTGTAGCCGAAGCATACAATACATTACATAGGGTTGATTCTTATATCCTTAAGCAAGATATGATATTTTTCTAAGAAAACATCAAAATATTTCAACAACTAAAAAAAATGTTCCAAGTTGACCTACATGTGGCCCATTTCTCTATAATTGTGATATCTGAGTAATTGTGATATCTAAATAGGTAAATTGCCATGTGGTTCTCTACTTGCATCATATATTCTCTACTTCCATCATATAGTCACCTAACCAAAAATTCTAATAACCATTGTAATGAGCCAATTTGATTGGAAAATTTTGTATTTGCATTGAAATTTACAAAGAAAGGCTCATAGAACAAAGTGTTATCATACCATGTGAAAAGTCAAAAAAGTTCTTTCTTACTAAATATATTTTTAAAATTGAGTAATCATTGTTGTTAGTATTCATCATTTTACAAGTGAAATCTTATATTGATGATCAACTTATATATAACATGTAATAAGAAGCCCTGGACACTTCAGTTTTTCATATCTAATTTATGGTATATATAATATATCAGTTTTTCATATCTAATTTATGGTAAATATAATATATTATTTCTTATTTATAAATCCCCACACTTTAAAATCTTTCATTCATTATAAAACTACAAGTGTCTTTTTTGTTTCCATTAAAAAGCATGTACAATTCTATATATGGTTGTTACTTGTCCTTATATCTAACTCCATCCCATAACTAAGATCTTGTTACCCCATTACAACTAAGATCTTGTTACCCCATTTCTCATGCAAATAGGAAGAAGCCCATGAATTCCAAAAGACATTCAAGAAGAGCACTCCACTCCAAATCCTTTCATAAACTCTATATTACACTCATATCATAAGTTTGCTTCAATGCTTTACCTTTTCTCAACTCTAAATCCTTTCATAAACTCTATATTACACTCATATCATAAGTTTGCTTCAATGCTTTACCTTTTCTCAACTCTAAAGGTTCATTATATTACTTTTTCTCAACTCTAGATGTTGAAGAGATTATTTTTCTCATTATTAATTTAATCTTATAAATTTGTAATTATTTTATCTTTATCTTTTACCATCTCTTCTCTATTTTCAATGTATATTTGAACATTCACTTTACTTTTTTTATATAATTTTTTTTTAAACTTTATTATTATTATTAATATAATTATTCAAATTTTATAACTTATAAACATTAATTTCAATGCATTTGAAAATTTTCTTTATTTTTTCTATATAACTTTTTTTAAAACTTTATTATCTATTTTTTTCTTAAATTTAATTATTAAAATTTAATAACTTATAACCATTAATATTAAATTAAATTATGACATATAATTTCCCATATATTTTAATTTTAAGTAAATAAGATGACCAACAATGTATGTGTCCTCATTTCAACATTAAACCAAAGCCATACAGAAAGTAAACTAATTTTGTAAATGGGTTACATAGGTGGTGATAGCCGTAATTTGCCATGTTTGCAATATCTTATTAAATGAATAGGCCTTAGAGCCATGTCATTCTATTAATTGATTTATTAGACCGTTTTGACAATGCAAATTTTAGTCGTTGGGGTGAGTTTTTCTATGATTCCCTTAACATGTAAAACAAAAATATCCCTTCTTTTCACTTAACAAAGAGTTTTATTTGGAAGGTTAAGCTTTATAATTCTCAATGTTAAGCTTTAATTTGAGCTGAAACGTTAAGTTTTAAGAGGTATTTATTAGATTACATTGAGAATTGTACACACTTTATGTATAAAGGTGTATCATTGAAAGGGGTAGAGCTATTTGTATGAAGGTGTAATGCCTTGTTTTTACTATATTGTAAATATAATTAGAACTTGCTAAAACTATGTGGAAGATTAAAGATGTGTGAATGTTGGATTTGATGAACCTTTTGTTATAAAATGTAATATATGTATTTTTGTTATTAATTAAAATGGATAGTGTTGTATAACTATTGAAAGGGGGGGTTTCCAAGATAGATCATGATGCTATGAGAGATGGTGAGGGGAACCATAAATGGTTGAAATGACCCCCACCAAACCAATACCTTACTGGATTTAATAACTCAGACCCAAAACAATCCTCTGACCCAAAAATGAATTATCGGTTAGAATGGTAGTTGGAAAAGCCTCCTCAAGAGTTAATGAGGAGATGTGGCAGAGTACCCATCTGCAAGGCTTCCATACCTGACCACGAGTTGGGGATTTAGACCCACTCAATCTTGTTAAGAAAGACAAGAAATGAAGTAATTTCATGGGCAAAGGAGATCTATGAGGAGGTAGAGTGAAGAGACCAATCTCCAAGAGTGAGAAGAGTGCTTGCAGCTCTCTGGTTCAAA
Organism: Picea engelmannii; assembly: GCA_009831015.1. Classification (NCBI taxonomy): domain Eukaryota; kingdom Viridiplantae; phylum Streptophyta; class Pinopsida; order Pinales; family Pinaceae; genus Picea; species Picea engelmannii. The sequence continues at coordinate 611,480 of ML802891.1, forward strand.
GGGGAACTGAGAAACAAACTCGTTCTTGGTGCAGGAAGATGTTGGCAACATTTTCAATCCAAGATGATAAACGAGGCTGATGAGTGATTGTGGTAGTACTTGTTGCATACCCCCTTGCTTGGTACAATAAAAATCAATTGCCAAGTTCATGTGGTAGGAGGAGAGTAACCTTTGTCCCTGACTGTCGCTGAGCAAGAATAAAGAGTCTCTCTCAGAGCATTATGGTCTAGCTAGGGGGTGGCCAATGGTAAATCCGTTTAGGAGTGGCTGTACTTACGGTTGGGTGGAAACTGGCACCCATTTCAATAGTCGCTGCATGATTCCGATTTCTAATAAGTATTTTCATACTCTGTGTAATGGAATTGAAACGACAATTGATTATACATGTTTATGGCTAAAACCTGTATTGAATGATTAAGGTAGAAATGTTTATTGTTTCTCTGTGAACCCATGCTTTTGTATGGTCTTTTGTTTGCCTCAACTTAGCAACTAGAGAGTTATGGGACATGAGTCTGCAAGAAATTCGAGGTAGGGTTAACTGGACTACTTATGTCCTGTCGACCTCTCGAGTTTACCTTCACGGGAATACCAAGTTCAAACTCTGTGGAAGGAGGGCCCATCCTTCATACCCTTCACCTGTGTGACCAAGGGCTCATGTCCATGGCCTTGACCAATTCATGGTTAAGAGCTAAGTGCATAGCCCACAAGATTTATCTGAGGACCCATATGACCAAGGTTTAGGAACGTTGCACTAGGCCTGAAAGGAGATAAGCCTTTCTGGCTTCGGAACTCTGTGAGCTTGAAGCTCCAAGGTGTTATGGCCTTACCATTTGCAAACCGACCGAAGGCAACTTGTTGTTACAATTACCCACGAGGTTGACCGACGTCTAGCATTTTCCCTAACCATGGAAGATAGACATGCCCCACCGTTACACCCGACCCATTTATCAATCATGAAGTAACACGAGTTGCAAATCCGAGGGTATTCGAGAGTCCCCCTGGCCGTTGAATCTATGCCAAGGTAAGTCCAGCGTTGACCGATGTTGACTACTTCGCGATAATAGATGTGTTATAACACCAAATTCCCTAAACACCGGAGTTACGAATTGATGCAAGCCGTGAATTTGGGGAGTCTGTTAAGTACCCCTCTTAACCGTTCGATCAACCAGTGGAGGGACTCGCATATGGTACTTCGATGAATTCCTACTTCAGGAGAGAGGAGCAGACATAACGCCGAAACTCCTGAATTCTAGAGCTATGAAGTAATGAGAAGCGCATATCTAAGGACCCTTCAATATCTCCCATGACCGTAGATCTAGATCGTGTTCAGCCCGACGTTGACTACTCTAGGAGCTAGCAAGGAGGAAACCACACAACGAACCCCCCCCCCGAATGCCGAAGTTAATAAGTAACGGAGGTCGTAGATCAATGGATCTACATGGACACATCTCGACCGTAAGATCTAAGGGCGTCGGAAGTCCATCAATCCAGAGTGACGTGGCACACTAATGCCAACCAGGGTGACGTGGACCCACGATTGACATGCCATGTGTCACCTTGATTAGTACGTTTCACAGACCCTATGTGCCCATTAAAATGTGACACGTGTCACCCATTGAAGGGGCCATATGTCATCTCTTCCTTTTCGGGTGTCACCCCCTTGGCACGTATTCGTTGGGATTATTGGCGGGTGAAGTACTCGAGACCCACCTATCCTTACCTCTACATTTAATACGCCACCACATGCAAGGGTGGACCCTTCGGGAGTCTAGGACTTCGGGACTCCGAAGGTTTGAGGTGCAGTGTCATAGATAAGACGAAATATATCCAAGGGTAGAATTTTTTTCTGCCTTGGAAAACGTGTCACATATTTAGGTGGTTTTTTGGCACATGGTTTTTTGCCGATGGTTTTCTATTTCCGGTTAAGGAATTAGGGTTGTTGACTAATTCAGGTCATTGGGTTAGGTTTTTGGATGCAGCTAGCTCATATATGTATATTGTATTGTAAACAATGTATCACGATGAATGAATATAGAATATGCTGGTTTTCCCAGTTTGGGTTTCTAGGGGAAAAATATCTGTGTAATGTTTGTATTTTCCATTGTATCTTTTCTGTTCTTTTACTAAAAATCTCTTTGCAGTAAATATTGTACAATGTTAAGATCTACAGATTCTACTAATACAAGTATAAAATTTGATATTTTCTCTTAATAATGAGGCATATTAGAAAAACATAGTGAATTATTCTAAAGGGATTCATAATGTAAGCTTATTACTTTTGATTAGGATCTCTGACTTATATTCCTAGTAAGTAACAAGTGAACTCGAAGTACCAAGGGATTTTTTTGTTTTTCTTCTTTTATCTATTCACTTGGTTAGTTTTTCTTCCTCTTGTGTGTGGGGGGGATTGCAGAGTGATGATCCCTTCTTCCTCAATGCTTTGGCATATGAGATGTTGAGAGTGATGGGTGTACCTGAAACTTTGAGGGATTTTCCTACTTGAAGGTGGCATTTTAGAGATTTGGATTATTGTTGTGCCACAACCCTCCATTTTCTTGTAATTTACTTGAAAATACCCTCCAAGAAAATTAAGTCCCTTTGTTTTTACAGATTTGAAATTTTTTCAACTTGTACCTTCTCGATGGATTCTTTCTCCCACTTTAAACATGCCCTCTAAGCTCCACTTTTCAATCAAATTTGTATCTTTCAAATTTAAACACTTGAGAAAATTTTAAGTTAATTTTTTGGATTTCAAGCGAGTTAATGTAAACTCCTTCGATGTACATCAGAGGAGTTACCACAAATTCCTTTGATGTACATCTTAGGATTTCTCTTCAACCACGCTAATAACCACTGACCCACTTCTTTCTTTTTCCTCCGAAAGTTCATGTCCATCACATGACTTTATATTAACCCCTATGATTTTATCGAAGGAGTTTGTATGAACTCTTTCGATCAAACTGGAGGATTTTATTCCTTCTCCTCCAATAAATATCGAAACCCTTCGTACCTAGTCCTCCGATATGCATCAAAGAATTTCCCATGAATTCCTCCAATGCATTTCAGAGGACATTTCATTTACATCGCTGGTTCAAGCCCGCCCCACACTTTTTCATTTATTTCCTTTGACACTCAAAAATTATAAAACCACACTCGTCTTCCTTTCTATGTCATTATCACCAAACGTCCAAGAGATAAAATGTGACGTCAAGCAGAGAAAATTCTATCATGAAATATGTAATGATCCCCTCGACCAACCTGAGGCCGGGTTACGCCACTCCAGAGAAACCACTCGTGCTCTGACGCCAATCGGTAACATTCCCAGCCATCAGGTTGGAAGATGCTACTCTAGGGAACATCTTTGTTACACATTATTTTCGTCATCCCTATGAATGTTAATGATGTAAACCTATATGTTTCCTTCAGAGGGGTCAGTGGCCTGAGTTCCTGAAGAGAGAAGGGAGAAGAACTTTTCCTGAGAAAAGAAGTTGCATTTTCCCTTGAAAAAAACCTGTAAAAAAGGCAGTTCGCAGGTTGCTATATAGGCAGGGTGCGAGAATGCCTGATTCTCGCAGGTTGCACCATAGCTAGGGTGTGATATGTTCACAGGTTGCTCTATAGGTAGGGTGCAAGATGTTTGCAGGTTGCTCTATAGGCAGGGTGCGAGAATTCCTACACGTGGGAAAAACAAGCGTTTTCTCGAATCTTCTAGAAGGAGAAGCTTCTATGGTGAGGTGGCATCCGAATGGTTTGGATCTTACTCGCTTTCATGATTTAGTGGGATCATCCTAACCTCCTCACCTTATCCTCTTCAACTTATAAAAGGAGAGGAGTTCTCATGGAGAAAGTTAGTTTTGGTTATCTTTGGAGCTTTTTGGATTGGCTAAGTTTTTTTTGGCTTGGGATTGTTAGCTTGGTTAGAGTGGTTTTGAGATTTGCTTTGTCAATATAGATTGGAAATAGTATCAGATCTATTCTCTCAGAATCCTTGGAGCAAGAAGTGTGTGGGGAACGAAGGATAGTTGGAAGGGACCTTACGACATCAAGGCCATGGTTGTAATCTCTCTTTCAACTATCCTTTGTTCCCCACACACTTCTTGCTCCAAGGATTCTGAGAGCATAGATCTGATACTATTTCCAATCTATCTTGACAAAGAAAATCTCAAAGCCACTCTAACCAAGCTAACAATCCCAAGCCAAAAACAACTTAGCCAATCCAAAAATCTCCAAAGCTAACCAAAGCTAACTTTCTCCATGAGAACTCCTATCCTTTTATAAGTTGAAGAGGATAAGGTGAGGAGGTTAGGATGATCCCACTAAATCATGAAAGAGAGTAAGATCCAAACCATTCGGATGCCACCTCACCATAGAAGCTTCTCCTTCTAGAAGATTTGAGAAAACGCTTGTTTTTCCCACGTGTAGGCATTCTCGCACCCTGCCTATAGAGAAACCTGCGAACATCTCACACCCTATCTATGGTGCAACCTGCGAGAATCAGGCATTCTCGCACCCTGCCTATATAAAAACCTGCGAACTTCCTTTTTTATAGGTTTTTTTCAAGGGAAAATGCAACTTCTTTTCTCAGGAAAAGTTCTTCTCCCTTCTCTCTTCAGGAACTCAGGCCACTAACCCCTCTGAAGGCAAAAGATAGGTTTACATCATTAACGGTCATAGGGATGACGAAAATAATGTGTAACAGAGAGCCCCCCAAAGTATGAAGTTAGAACAAAGTGATAGCTGAAATACTTTGTCGAGTGTGTGTAGCGAACAAGAAACAGTCGGTCGGAAACCTGCCAACAAACAAGGAAATACAGTACAATAATATATCATCACTGAGGTAGGCATTCACATACTCAGAATACAAATGACTCAAAGCATAAATGCTGACATGCGAAGATCCATATCAAGTAAGATAGGTCATGGCCACCAAACATACACTGTGGATCCATGCCAATATGACTCAAATCTGAACATAGCCACCAAAAATACACTGTGGATCTATGTGTTAAAGACTCAAATTTGAACATAGCCACCAGACATACAATGTGGATCTATGCAACAGTACACTAAATATACTCCAATGCAACCTGGATATGTCAGAAAATATCCAGGGTCTTCATCTCTGCCACTCTATAGTACAAATCTAACCATGTGAATACATGTGCTAAAGTTGAACATGGTAGAAACCACTTGATTACCGGTCATTAGTGTATACCGTTAACAAGTGCGAGGGAAATCACCATTAATTTCAATGACTCCCAAGGTACTCTAGTACAATCCAACGAATGTGAATCAATGAGTTGAGGTCGAACACTCGACGGAATCTTCCGATCAGAGGTCAATAATGAAAACCCATTGTCGAAAGAGAGGAAACCTGCCATTGAGGCATGCAAGTTCCAAGGTACCAATTAGTTTCTAAGTCTAGTTCCTGGATAATGAGTTGAATTCGACAGGAAAAGACTCATCATAGGAGGGCCTTAATGTATCCCCCATCAATGACACGAAACAAGTAACAAGATTTGATGTAGATCAGATCAACAAGTGATTCAGGACTGACTCAGGGATGGCCGACACAATAGAAGGCTTAAAGACTGCAGAAATGGCTGACGCAATAGAAGGCTTTCTGGGTTGAACTTCTCTTTGAACATATTGACGACATGACAATTGTCTTGGAAACACTGACTCAAAAACAGGGATCACAGACCAATTTGTAATCTTATAAAGGAGTATGATAAGGAGACAAGTGGATTTTCCAACCTAGACACAAGGCGAGTGAAAGGGTGCCATGTTCAAAAGTGACTCTTCCACAGAATACAGGTTTAGATACATTTCTTTCCCAATTTTTCCCCCACCATTTCTGGCGAGTACCTCTTTATTTTTACGCAAGCTTGAGGAGGATAACATATGCTTGTAATGTAAGCTCATCC